>CM035236.1:60244099-60844099 GCA_020226215.1 Sindora glabra | reverse complement strand
CTGCAGTCGCAATATTAAGAAAAAGATTTCAAGAAATATTCTAAGTTAATTTCTTATCTCCTTGTGACTAAACAAATTAATGAACTTTTGATGAGCCCTATCTGACTAACTTTGCTCCATTCCCTGAAGCGAATGTAGCAACACATGACCATTTTACTTATTAACAAACTTATGGCCTTAGATGTAGTTATGATCATGTTTCTTATATCAAGAACTTAACTTTCCACTAGAAGTGGAAAAATGAAGAAAAGAATGATAAAAAGGTGGGCAAAATAACAAGAACATATGTGATGATAAAGATCATTAGTCTTGTACCTGTCGTACTCTAAAGCATTTTGTTGACCTTTATTAAGAATTGCTTAAATATATACATATAAGAAAGGCAAACTTTGCATGTGAAAAAGGATTTGAATTGATTTTCTTGAAGAATGCTTGTAGTTTTCTATTGTCTACTTAATTTTCTATAAGTATACTTATCTCAAAGTTGTTAAGAAATTTTTATAAAAAAAAATTACTAAATACAAATGTTTGGCCTTCACCCTATTTCTTTTGAAAATTTAATTGGCAAAGCAGCCTTATTGCATCAAGACATTTAATTTATGCCCATTATGCATATACTCATAAATTAGTTTTGTTTTAATGGTCTTTTTCATTAGCCAATTTTAAAAGCATTTCTATAGTATCTATCATTTTATATTAGGTTACTCAAAATTAATTTATATAAGTAATCATAATATCTGGATATGTAAATATACACCTTATTATGGTTTGTTCTTATATGGTTACCATGATATCACTCTAATACTAGCCAATTTTACTTAAATGTGTCACAACCTATTTCTTAGGAGATATTATATGGTTACTGAAAGGTTTTAGATTATAGTATAACATAAAATTGTGCATTGTTGAACCAAGCAAAATTATAGGTGGAGATATTAAAGGTAAGTCACAATATATGTGTGGCCTAACTTTCTATGACACATTGGCCTAAGGATATTTACTATTTGTTACATGTAAAATTTTGCTTATCTTATTTAGTAATGCAAAAGGCCAATGTTAATACTATATCTAGTACTATAAATTTAATTGAAGGGTCTGGAAGAGCTTATATTTTATTATATGGAGAAACAAAATTAACATTGATAATGCATTATATTCTACTAAGTCCCATAGAAACTTATTGAGTTTTAAAGATATCCATCAAATCAAATTTCATATCGAGATAACTAATGAAGGAAATATTGAATATCTTTTTATCACCGATATGATCTTAGATAACAAATGCATACTTGAAAAATTACTTATTCTTTCATCTGATTTGTACTACACATATATTAATACAATTGAAACACATGCTATAATAAACTAGAAGTTTATTAATTTAAACATATTTACTATTTAGCATGAACGATTGGGACATCCCAAATCACTAATGATGAAGAAATTTATTGACAATTTACATGAGCACCCATTGAAAAACCTAAAGATTTTTCAATCTAAAGAATTCTCGTGCGCTGCATGTTCTTTGGGTAAATTGATTATTTAGCCATCACTAGCTAAAGTTGGAACTGAATCTCCAATATTTTTGGAACGTATACAAGGTAACATATGTGGACCTATACACCCACCATGTGAACCATTTAGATATTTTACGATATTAATAGACCCATCCAGCAGATGGTCTCATGTATGTTTACTATTAACTCATAATCTGGCTTTTGCGAGATTGCTTGCTCAAATTATTTGATTAAGAGTATAATTTTCATATTACGCTATTAAGTCTATTCATCTTGATAACACTGGTGAATTCTCTTCTAAAAACTTTTAACGACTATTACATGTCAATAAAAATGAATATTGAACATCCTGTAACTCATGTTCATACACAAAATGACTTAATTGAATCCTTTATTAAATGAGTTCAATTAATGGCAAGAATATACTTATAAGAACAAAACTCTCTATTTTTGCTTGAGGACATGCAATTCTACATGCAGCAGCACTTGTGCGCATTAAACCAACTAGTTACCATAAATACTCCTATTTACAATTAGCTTATAGTCAAGAGTCAAATATTTCCCATTTTAAAATTTTTAGATGTGTAGTATATGTTCCAATAGCTCCACCACAACATACTAATGTGGGATCTCAAAAGAAATTAGGAATATATGTTGGGTCTGATTCCCCTTCTATTATAAAATATCTTGAGCTAGTAACAAAGAACTTATTTACAGCACGTTTTGCTAATTGTCATTTTGATGAATCAGTTTTCCCAACATTAGGAGGAGAAAAGGATAAGCAGCTAGTCAAAGAAATTACATGGAATATTTTTCAAAATATTGATCCTCGCACAAAGTAATATAAACTTGAAGTTCAAAAGATAATCAACTGTCAGATGCATTCACTGACCTAAAGAGAGTAACTAAGTCACATATATCAGTTGCTAATGCTCCAATAAGGATTGATATCCCCAAAGGACAATCCATTAATGAGAAAGCTAATGAGTCTAAGGCATGCCAGAAGCGTGGTAGACCAATAGGTTCAAAAGATAAAAATCCCCATAAAAGAAAAGGAGCAATTATTGAAGACGAGCCCATTAAAGAAATAGATACTTTTGAAGAGTCTAGAGATATAAGAAATAATGTAACTACAGAAGAAGTCCAAGTACTTGAAAATGATAAAGAAGATAAAAATAAGGAAATCTCAATAAACTATGTCTCTATAGGGAAAAGATTGAACCACAAGAAATTATTGTTGATAACATTTTTGCATATAATGCAACGCTTAATATTATGAATAATAATGAGGATCATGAACCTAGATCTATTAATAAATGTTAACATAGATATGATTAGCTAAAATGGAAAGATGCAATTCAAGAAGAATTGAATTCACTTGAAAAACGTAAGGTTTTTGGACTTGTAGTCTAAACACCTGAAGGTGTAATGCCTATTGGGTATAAATGGGAACTTGTACATAAACGAAATGAAAGAAATGAAGTTGTAAGATATAAAGTATAGCTTGTTACCTAAGGTTTCACACAAAGACCTAGAATTGATTATGAGTTCACTTATTCTCTTGTGGTGGATGCAATCACATTTTATTATCTCATTAGTTTAGTAGTACATGAAAACTTTATATGCATCTTATGGATATTGTTATTGCCTATTTATATGGCTTACTTGATTATGACCTTTACATGAAAATTGTAAAAGGATTTAAAATGCCTGAAGCATGTAATTCAAAGTCCCAGGAACTTTATTCAATTAAATTACAAAAATCCTTTTATGGATTAAAGTAGTCTGGACAAATGTAGTATAATCGTCTTAGTGAATACCTGTTAAAGGAAGGGTATAATAATGACCAAATATGTCAATATGTTTTCATAAAGCGAACAAATTTTGAATTTTCCATCATTATTGTATATGTTGATGATTTGAATATTATTGAAACTCTTGAAGAGATTCAAAAGGTAGTTAATTATTTGAAGAAAGAATTTGAAATGAAAGATCTTGGAAAAATAAAGTTCTGCCTTAACCTGCAGATCGAGCATTTAAAAGATGAAATTTTTATACATCAATCAACTTATACCCAAAATATCCTTAAGAGATTTTACGTGGATAAAGCACATCCATTAAGTACCTCAATGGTTGTTTAGTCACTTGATATGAAAAAGGATATGTTTTTATCTCAAGAGGATAATGAAAAGGTTCTTAGTCCTGAAGTACCATATCTTAGTACTATTAGTGCATTGATGTATCTTGCTAACAATACAAGACTTGATATAGGTTTTTTTGTGAGCTTGTTAGCAAGATTTAGTTCCTCTCCAACTCAGAGACACTGGAATGGAATTAAACATGTCTTTCGATACCTCCAAGGTGTTGGAATTTGGATTATCATATGTAGTAAAAATTCAAAATTTGATCCGAATTCTACCTAGGATTCATGCAAAAGATATAAATCAATTATTAGAATTTTACCTATTGGGCACTCGTGTTTCTACTGATCAAAACTTGAGAGAGCGGGTGAATCAAATGCTGGCCGAAAGATACAACGTCTCTACAGTATTCACACGAAGTGAACAACGACCTCTCCAACACCACGAATCTGCTAGGATGCGTTTTTCTCTCTAGGATTTAGGATTGAATGTTTTTTGAATGATTTAGGATTTGATGGAAACTTATGAGCGTGTTTAAAGTGCTGCCCTCAAGTCTCTTTTTATAGAACTTAGGCAAGCCACAATCCTAGTCCTACTAGGATAATGCCTTTAAAATCTTAATCACACTTAACAACTCATCTTATCTTTATCTTAGAGATAATGAGAAGAGATAGGACTTATTTATTAATTATCTAATATTAGATAATAATATTATCTCATAATATAAATATCTTAATATCAGATAATTGCATATAGTTATCAAATATCAAAATAATATTATCTCATAATATATTTATCTAAAATCTGATAACGTAATTATTTGATATTACTTTAATATCAAATAATATGACATAATAATAATTATATTTATTACATGAAAAATATATTATTATTTAATAATATATATATGCAAGAAAATAAATTCAATTAATTATTGTCTTATTCCTACTCCTTTTGTGTGATCCTGTAGGTTCTTACTACATTGACAATGACTCATTATTGAGCCATAAACAGTGAGCGGTATCTAACAATGCATCACTACCACTCAAGTAGTAAGAATGTTTGTGATTCGACATCCACCTAATACATGATCAACGTTTTGTATCATAATCCCTTTTGTAATGATATCCAAATTAAACTGGAGGCATGGAATGTGTCATCTTCATCAAAGTTCAATTTATATTTCTTGATACTAAGTAGACTTCAAAATAAATTATCAATATCACATATTGATTTATTTGAGCATAGTCATGCATTTCTAAGTCTTACTCAATCAAGGGGCCCAAGGATATATCTTCTTTTTATAAGAGTAATAAAATCCCATCTACATCACTCATTTCCATCTACATGATTCATGACACACCCAATCAATGCCCTACTTGTCATCCCGATTAAAGGTGACATAGGATGACATCAAAGTAAGTAACCCCTTATGTAAGGAACTGTAGTAACTTCAGGTCAAAGGACTATATGCAATTGTGACCATATGAGAACTACTAATGACACAAGTCTTATCCATGCAGTATTCTCATATTGGATTAGTCTAGTACATCTGTTCACTAACAATATACTAATGTATTGACTTAATATCACATATCCATGACTCATAATCATCAGTCACTATACATGCCGGTCTCGATGTACTATTACTATCCTTTTCGTAATAATACTTAACTAGGGGCATTTTAGCAATAGTAAAACTATTCTAGGGACAATTATTATATTAAGTTATAAATTGCGCAAACATAATAAAATGAAAATAAAATAATATAATAATTGCATTGCCTAAAATAAAACATAATACATTATGTATTATTTCAATCATCTATATGATTTGAAATATATATGATTTGAAACATAATACATTATGTATAAACATAATACTTATAATCATCAGTCACTATACATGGTAGTCTCGATGTACTATTACTATCCTTTTCGTAATAATACTTGACTAGAGGCATTTTAGCAATAGTAAAACTATTCCAGGGATAATTATTATATTAAGTTATAAATTGCGCAAACTTAATAAAATGAACACAAAATAATATAATAATTGCATTGCCTAAAATAAAATATAATACATTATGTATTATTTCAATCATCTATATGATTTGTTCTTAGGACACACACTAACAATCTCCCACTTGGACTAGAGTCAATCACTCATATATCTAATACCAAGTGACATAGTATGACCATTATACTTTTTCTGCGCTAAAGGCTTTATCAGTAGGTCGGCGATATTATCATCAGTTGATACTTTACATATCTTCACATCTCCTCTATCGATGATTTCTCGAATGAGATGGAAGCACCTAAGTATATGTTTGGATCGCTGGTGAGATCTGGGTTCTTTAACTTGTGCAATGGCTCCATTGTTGTCACAATAAAGATCTACTAGGTTTGCAATGCCAGGAACAATGCCAAGTTCAGTAATGAACTTTTTGATCCAAATAGCCTCTTTTGATGCATCAGAGGCAGCAATATACTTAGCCTTTGTAGTAGAGTTGACCACTGTTTCCTGTTTTGAACTCTTCCAGCACACAGCACTACCATTTAGGCTAAATACATAACCTAACTGTGATCTAAAGTCACCCTTGTCGGATTAGAAACTGGTATTAGTGTAACATTTTACAACAAGTTCTTCCTCTCCTCCATATATTAAGAATGAATCCTTAGTCCTTCTCAAGTACTTAAGGATATTCTTAACTGCAGTCCAGTGAGGTTCACCTGGATTTAACTAGTACTTACTCGTCATGCTCAAAGCATACGAGACATCAGGACGAGTACATATCATGGCATACATGATAGATCCAATTGTTGATGCATATGGTATCTTATTCATGCGGTCCTTCTCATCTTGTGTCGAAGGACACTGAGCTTTAAACAAATTTATGCCATGCGACATAGGCAAAAATCCTCTTTTGGATTCTTGCATGTTAAACTGTTTTAACACTTTATCTATGTATGTACTCTGACTTAGGCTAAGCAATTTTCTTGATCTATCTCTATAGATCTTAATACCTAGTATATAGGCAACTTTGCCTAAGTTTTTCATCGAGAAACAATTCCCTAACCAAGTCTTTACTATTTGTAATGTAGAGATATCATTTCTGATGAGTAGTATGTCATCCACATACAATACAAGGAAAATAATTATGCTCCCACTAACCCTTTTGTAAACACAAGATTCATCTTCATTTTTTATGAAACCAAATTCCTTGATTGCCTCATCAAAACAAAGATTCCAACTCCGTGAAGCTTGCTTTAATTCATAAATGGATCGTTGTAGCTTACATACCTTTCCAGCATTTTCAGGAATGACAAAACCCTCAGGCTGTGTCATGTACACATCCTTGAAGAGCTTTCCATTAAGAAAAGTAGTTTTGACATCCATCTGCCAGATTTCATAATTATAAAAAGTTGTAATAGAAAGCAAAATCTGGATGGATTTAAGCATGGCAACTGGGGAATAGGTTTCATCATAGTCTATACCATGAACTTGCTTATAAATTTTTATGACCAATCGTCTTTTAAAGGTTTGCACGTTACCATCCATGTCAGTTTTCTTCTTGAAAACCCATTTGTACCCAATAGGTTTTACCCCTTCAGGTGGATCAACCAAAGTCCATACTTGGTTAGTATACATGAAATCTAACTCAGATTTCATGGCCTCAAGCCACTTCTTAGAGTCTAACCCTTTTATAGCTTCTTGGTAGGTTGTAGGCTCATCTTGATCCATGAGCAAAACATCGCCATTTTGAATCACAAGAAATCCATATTTCTCGAGCTCATGGCGTATCCTACTAGATCTACGTGGGCCTTGTATTATTTAAGCTAGTTCCTGAGCTACAACATCTTATGGTCCCTGTTCAGGCTCTATTACAGGTTCAGTATTATATTGTAAGTCTCGTACTTCTTCGATTTCTACTTTCCTCCCATTATTTTTCTTAGAGATAAATTCTCTTTCAAGAAAAATACCACTTCATGCGACAAACACTTTGCCTTCATTAGGATTGTAGAAATAATATCCCTTAGTTTCCTTTGGATATCCTACAAAGTAGCACTTATTTGATTTGAGTCCAAGCTTATCAGAAACTTGACATTTTACATAGACCTCGTAACCCCAGATCTTCATAAAAGATAAGTTGGGACGTTTCCCAGTCCATATCTCATATGGAGTCTTTTAAACCGTTTTAGAAAGAACGCGATTGAGCGTAAAAGCAGCTATCTCTAGAGAATGCCCCTAAAAGGAAATTGGAAGATATATATGACTCATCATAGATCGTACCATGTCTAACAAGGTACGATTCCTCCTTTCTAAAACACCATTCCATTGTGGTGTTCCAAGTGGATTGAGTTATGATATTATACCACACTCTTTTAGATAGTCATCAAATTATTGGCTTAAGTATTCTTCACCCTAATCTAATCGAAGTGTTTTAATACTTTTGCTAAGTTAGTTTTGCATTTCATTCTTGAATTCCTTTAACTTTTCAAAGGATTCTAATTTGTGTTTCATAAGATACACATCCATATCTAGTGAAATCATCAGTAAATATAATGAAGTACTATAAACCTCCTCTAGTAGGTGAACTAATAGGCCTACATCAGTATGTATGAGACTTAATATATCATTAGCCCTTTCATTGTATCCAATGAATGATGCTTTAGTCATTTTACTTAGTAAACAAGATTCGGATATTTCATATGATTTAAAATCAAATGAATCCAAGAATCCATCTTTATGAAGCTTGGATATGCGCTTCTCATTTATATGGCCTAATCGACAATGCCAGAGATAGGTTGAATTTAAATCATTTGATTTAAATTGCTTGGTGTTTATGTTATAGACAGGCATTTCAAGCTTAAGAATATAAAGTCCATTAAACATTTGTGCATTGCAGTAAAACATTTCATTTAAATAAACTGAACAACTTTTGTCCTTTATTATAAATGAAAAACCTTTCTTGTCCAAACAAGAAATAGAAATAATATTCCTACTGATAGCAGGCATAAAATAACAATCCTCTAATTCTATTACTAAACTAGAAGGTAAAGATAGATAATATGTCCCTATAGCTAGCGCAGCAACTCTTGCTCCATTGCCAACTCATAGGTCCACTTCACCTTTAGCCAAAATCCTATTCCTTTATAGTTCATGCACATTTGTACAAATGTGAGAACCGCATCCGGTATCTAATACCCAAGATGTAGAAGTGGAAACATTAATTTCTATAACATAGATACCTGAACCGGAAGTCTCACTTCCCTTCTTCTTTTTCATATCTTCCAGATAAACCTTGCAATTTCTTTTCCAATGTCCGGTCTAACTGCAATAGAAGCATGTCCCTTCCTTAGCCACACCCCCTTTTGGTTTCAATACAGAGGAGTTAGACTTGGGCTTGCCTTTGGATTTGGAATCCTTTTTATTTTTGCCCTTGCCTTTGCCCTTTTGAACCATCATTATGGTATTAGGCTTAGTCTTTTGCAAATTTTGTTCAGTAGTTCTTAACATACTTAACAGTTTTGGCAGTGGTTTGTCAATTTCATTCATGTTATAATTCATGATAAATTGACCATAACTCTGTGGCAATGATTGCAGAATTAAGTCAGTGGCCAACTCTTGACCTAGTGGAGCACCCAATCTCTCAAGGTTCTCAACATACCTAATCATTTTGAGTATATGAGGCCCAATGGGGTTTCCTTCTACCAGTTTGCACTGAAACAATGCTTTTGTCACCTCAAACCTTTCATGCTGAGCTTGGCCTTCATAAAGCTTCTTAAGATGCTCAAGCATGTCATAAGCTTCCATGTTCTCATGTTTCTTCCGAAGCTCAGAGTCCATGGTAGCCAACATGAGACAATCGACATCTAATGCATCATCATGATGCTTCTTATAAGCATCTTTTTAAGCTCAAGGAGCAGTAGCTTCAAGTTCTTGAGGAACAGGTTTCTCTAGGACATACATTTTTCACTTATGTTTGAGGACAATCCTCAAAGTCCTGTACCAGTCCAGGAAGTTTATCCCATTCAGTTTGTCCTTCTCAAGGACCGATCGCAGTGATAAGTTATTTGATGTATTAACTATTGGTTATCTATAATAGAAATATGTAAAGTAAGTATTAAGTTTCAAATATTTAATAAGGTTTTTTTTATTAAATGTACCTCCCACTATTTTATTCAAATTAATAACCCTCACTATTAATTCGGAAAGTCACATTGTCTAGACTTTCTAGTGGGCCAAGATTCATATTTTACCAAGCCTTAAGTTAGCTTTGGCTAATCACTTAAAACTTAGTTATTTAGGTAGGCAACACTTGCCAATTGTATCATAGACAACTTTTGGATAGTTAGGTGAACAATACTTGGTTTAGTCCATCTAATGAACTAAAACCTAACTCTATGCCTTTAGGTTTCAATCCTATTGAGATATCTTAGTTAAGTTGGACCCAATGTTTGACATTCGGATATCACTATTATCCTGTTGCATCTCACCAAGATAAACGAGATACTTTGCTTTGACAAACCTACCTTATGTCGATCAAGGCCTTGACGAGTGCCAAGTATTGGAAGGCATCGTTTAATTATTATTAACTTAATATTTTAGATGAGGGATTTTAACTTAATCATTATCTGATCTCACCATATCTAGCCTATTTATTCATGCAATATATCTAGCATATCTCATACATCATATAAAGTAAATGAATAAAATAGACTATTGCATATCACATATTAAGCAATGGATAAAACTATCATATAACAAGAACATATGCTATCACATAGTAAATGCATGCTCATCAATATCATCACATAATATATAAATCAAAATGTCACATAGTATGACCCAGAATTCTATTTTCTAATGATATTCCTAAACTAACTTCTTAGCTTCTTCTTGTCCTATAGCTCCTAAGCTTCTCCTCATTCCAAGCAAAGGTTACTCCATTGTGATTACAATTTTGTAACAGAAACCCCGAGTTACATTCAGGGAGAGTGAGATGAGAAGAGAATATACATTAGAAAAATAGAGGAAGACACGACACGCAAGTTGTATTTAAAATCCATCCACAAAAACTCCAAGGGCCATACTATGCAATACATTCATGCATCATATGTAATAATTGCTAAGAAATATATGTAACCAAGATAATCAGGATGATTGACATATATATTTCATAACATAATCATCATAAAAAAAATCATGTTTTGAAACAGCACTTTAAGAATAAAAATGATTTTTGAACGTTACGTAGAGTTAGCATGGTGATCCGGCTAGTCGGTTAGCAGGCGGGGTTCAATAGGGCAGAGCCCCTTGCAAGGGGGGTGGGGGCGGAGCCCCCCGGGCAAAAAATTAAATTAATCTAACATTTAGATTATAATTTTTCTATCAATAATTGACACATCCTCAAGTCGAACAATTCGATTATATGATTGGCATTCAAATCATAGTTTCAAAATAGGATTTACGTCCAAACACTTTGAATAATTTTAATCATATCAAAACAGATCCAGCCGTGTTCAAATAAACTAAAGCATACATATACCTCATAGACCAGATTCAACTTAATCACATTAAACGAATTTAAACAGGTCCTTACAGATTCAAAATTAATCACATTAATTCTATGCTGACTAAGTTATATGCTTTAAAGGCAAAGAACATCATATATTCAGAACAAATTCAAGGGTTTATCATATGAAAACTCAGAATTAAATTCTAACCCAAAATGCATATATATATCACCCATATACAACTTGACTTAAGGATTAAGTTTAATTAATTCTGATTCATAACAGAAGCTCCTTACATCAGAAAATAATTTTCATGTATTAAATCATGTACACATAATCAATCCTATTAGTTTTTATTAAAACAGAACTCGGAATCAATCACAGAAGCAAATTCAAATTTAAATCACAAACCCAGAATTATGCATGAAACAGATTTGAATATGAAGCAGAAAAAATGCATAATCAGATTCATACAATTAATCTCATCAATTGATAATCAGATTTGAAATTCAGATCATATATATCATATATATGTCTACGAAATCAGAACCATATATGAGTTTGCATATATCTCATATACATCTAATTTAAACAGAAATTGATTTGATATTAATTTATCACATAAACATTCATCAAAATGTGTAACTTCTGATTTAAACCGAAACAGATTTGACATATATTTATCATATAAATATTCATCAAAGGTGGTAAAACACATAATCAGAACTATGTTTTTGCAAGAAGTTCTAATACCACTATTAGAATTTGGATTATCATACGCAGCAAAAATTCAAAATTTAATTTGAATTCTACCTAGGATCCATGCAAAAGACATAAATCAATGATTAGGATTTTACCTATTGGGCACTCGTATTTCTACTGATCAAAACTTAAGAGAGCAGATGAATCAAATGCCGATCGGAAGGTACAACGTCTCTACAGTATCCACACGGAGTGAACAACGATCTCTCCAACACCATGAATCTGCAAGGATGCGTTTTTCTCTTTAAGATTTAGGATTGAATATTTTCTGAATGATTGAGGGTTTTATGGAAGCTTATAAACGTGTTTAAAGTACTGCCCTCAAGTCCTCTTTTATAGAACTTAGGCAAGCCACAATCCTAATCCTACTAGGATAATGCCTCTAAAAAATTTTAATCACACTTAACAACTCATCTTATCCTTATCTTAGAGATAATGAGGAGAGATAGGACTTATCTATTAATTATCTAATATTAGATAATAATATTATCTCATAATATAAATATCTTAATATCAGATAATTGCATATAGTTATCAAATATCAAATATAATATTATCTCATAATATATTTATCTAAAATATGATAACGTAATTATTTGATATTATTTTAATATTAAATAATATGACATAATAATAATTATATTTATTACATGAAAAATATATTATTATTTAATAATATATATATGCACGAAAATAAATCCAATTAATTGGATATTAATCTAATTAAAGTCCAATTAATTATTGTCTTATTCCTACTCCTTTTGTGTGACCTTGTAGGTTCTTACTACATTAACAATGATTCATTATTGAGCCATAGACAGTGAGTGGTATCTAGTAATACACCACTACCACTCAAGTAGTAAGAATGTCTGTGATTCGACATCCAGCTAATACATGGAATGTGTCATCCTCGTCAAAGTTCAATTTATATTTTTTTATACTGAGTAGACTTCAAAACAAATTATCAATATCACATATTGATCTATTTGAGCATGGTCATGCATTTTTAAGTCTTACTCAATTAAAGGTCCTAAGGATATATCTCCTTTTTATAAGAGTAACAAAATCCTATCTACATTACTCACTTCCCTCTACATGATTCGTGACACACCCAATCAACGCCCTACTTGTCATCTTAATTAAATGTGACATAGGACGAGATCAAAGTGAGTAACCCCTTATGTAGAGAACCGTAGTAACTTCAGGTCAAAGGACTATATGTAATTGTGACCATATGAGAACTACTAATGAGCTAAGTCTTATCCATGCAGCATTCTCATATTGGGTCAATTCAGTATATCTATTCACTAACAATGTACTCATGTATTAACTTAATATCACATACCCATGACTCATAATCATCAATCACTATACATGTCAGTCTCGATGTATTATTACTATCCCTTTCGTAATAATACTTGACTAGGGGTATTTTAAGAATAGTAAAACTATTCTAGGGACAATTATTATATTAAGTTATAAATTGCTCAAAATTAATAAAATGAAAACAAAATAATATAATAATTGCATTGCCTAAAATAAAATATAATACATTGTGTATTATTTTAATTATCTATATGATTAGTTCCTAGGATACACACAAACACAAGGTACTCTTGATATAGGCTTATTATGTGCAAATGGATATAAATCACAACTCATAGGTTATATAGATACTAGATATTTATCTAATCCATAAAAAGCTCGATCTCAAACAGGCTATTTATTTATAAATGATAATCTAGTAAATTTATTTATTAAGACACATTCTACCACGGTATTTGAAAAACTGATTCATACTATTAGAGTTCTATGACTAAAAGATCTTAATTGATATCGTCATGAGGGGGAGTTAATACGCATTATACTTTTTTTTCCTTTGCTATGGTTTTTGTCCCACTGGATTTTTCCTAGTAAGGTTTTTAATTAGACAGTATTCTATTGCGTATTATATGGATATCCAAAGGGGAGTGTTATGAATAATTATTGAATATGAATGTTCACAGGTCAAATATTATATACCTAATTATGATCATATTATTAGATTCCAATTATGATCAATTATACCCTCAATTGTGATCAATTCTATTTATAAATTATCATTATGAGATTACAATATTTATCCTATAAATATGAGTTGTACAAATCATTTTGTATATAGTTGAATAAAATATTCTCCTCTCCCTTATATTTTCTTCCTCTTCTTGATGTTTCTCCTTCATCTTTTCATCTTTTTCTTTTATCATTCCCTAAATGCTTAATATTTTCATAACAATTTAATATTTATTGAGATTTATTTAAACTGTAACTTTTCCTATAGTTTTTCTAGCAATTAATACTAGTAAAATATTCTTTATATTCTCTTTTATCTATAGATTTTGTTTTTTGATAAAACAATTGAATTTTTTTTATCTTTGAAATTATTAATATTCAATTTTTTTATCTTTGAATGTACAAGTGATTTTATTGATATTAGGAAAAATTAAATATGGGCAAAGTATAATATATGCATAAATATTTTAATTTCATTTGCATTAAAGAAATATTTTGAAAAAAATTGTAACTATAATTTTTTATAATAGTTATGCTTCTAGAATAAGGTATAAGGTTTTTTCCTTTTAAATATTTTATTGCTATTAAATGCCTTATTTTTATAATTGCTATGTGTTCCTTATTTTAATTTACTTTTAGTGAGTTGGTATTCGAAGCTTATGACTTTGTTTAATGTAATTAATTGATAGTTGATAATTTATTAGTAATTGATAATTGAAAGTTTATAATTAATAGCTGATTACATTAAAAATATTTGGCAAAATCAACTGTTAAGTTAATTGAAAAAATAAAATAATATAAAAGAAAATATAAATTCATATATATATATATATATATATATATATATATATATATATATATATATATATATATCAATTAAATTAATCCATATTTATTTTGAGACTAAATTATATTAATGTAATAAAAATATTCAAAATAAGAATATAATTACTTGAAATTTAATTAAATATATTTATGATGTCACATATTTTTAATTATTATTTAAATAATAATATAATAACTTAAAATTTAATGAATTATAATTTATAACATTATATATTTATTTACTTACTTATTTTTTATTTATCTATATTGAATTAATAAAGATATGTCAAATCTTTATTTACAAAATTAGAATATAAATTGTTATTTACTTGAAAGAAAGTGGGTAAATTTAAAAAAAATTAAAAAATTATTAACTTATAAGTTATAAGTTACCGTAAAAAACTTATTAAATAAGAATTTATAAGTTTTAAAATTTTAATGCGCCAAACATAACAATTGATGATAGTGATACTAATGAACATATAATCACAACAATTGAACATGTAGATCCATTATTATAGTTCCATTCATTTGTACAATTCATCCCTAGACCTAAGGTATATTGCAAACAAAATCTTTACTAAACCCTGAACCCAAATCTTACTTTGGTTGCTAATTTCATGTATATGCTCTATGGTTAGTGCTTGCTATTAATGTTACTTACCAATATTTAGTGACTTCTATTTCCTTTTGATGATGCTTCAAGTATTTTTATGTTCTCTTTAAAGCAATTACTAAATCCAAACCTATTACTCTACCATCCTTACCTAATAGATCTTCTAATGCTAACCATGTCACTCAAGTCCTCATTTGCAAATATTATGTCTTTCTTTGCAATAGACATACTTTACCTATTTTGTTACCACACATTGTATGACTTGGTCACATGATTGATTTACATTTGTGATTCTCACTTCATCTCTCCATTGGGTTGAATACATGCCAAGTGTTGCTTGGTATGCAACACATTGTGGCCTAAAAATCCCTTAGAGAAAAATGTAACAAAGGTTAAAGTAAACTTTGTTAAAGACTTTTGTATTTTTTTTTCATTTTTTAAATGAGTAAGTAGGAATTTTTTTAAAAAAGTATACAAAATTTTACAAATTTTTAGAATTTAGGATGCATTGACAAAGGTTAAAAAGGCTTTTTTCTTATTTATCATCAATGATCTCTTTAAGAACATATACTAATACTTATAAATTATTTAACTTTTTATTGTCAAAGTAATTTGAATTTGAAATATAAGACATTAATAACAATGAACTTTAATTATTAATTGAATTTTAAGTTTTAAATTTCAATATATATGTATATATTAAATTTTTAATTTTTTAGCATAATATTAAGTGAATTTTTTTTTACATGAAATTTGCCAAAAAATGGAGTTTTGTAGAATTTTTTAATTCTTATTCAAGATTTTTATAATTATAATTTTATGTTTTAGGATTTAATCTTATAATATACTATTTATAATTTGTAGAATGATACTTTTTGTTTAGTTTTTTCATTATACTTATGCAAGTAACTCCCTAATTTTAGCCATATAATTGCTATAAGACTTTGTTACTACCTATCTCTTGCTAATTTGTCTCTAACTTTCGAAGCCTAGGGTTAAAAAACTTTATTTATTTATTTTTTGAACAAAACAAAGAATCCTAACATGAGGACTTTATAGCAACAATAGGCCTTCTCTTTACTTAAAGAATTCTCTAGCATATATAAGGTACAGAAGGAAATATTCTTTCTCTTATAGTAACTTACAACGTAATCTTTGCTAAGAAATTTGCAGCTTTGTTATTCTCCTAATACATATGAGAAAACCTTATCTCCTAATCCATTGCCTATAAATCTATGATAGCCATAACTAGCCAATAGCAAAGATGTAAAAGAGAATGGCCATGTTCAACTGAACCAAAAGTTTATGCATTATTTGTTTCTAGGATAAGTCTTTTAAGTTTCAATTACCAAGCTACTTGAAATCCTTCATATATTACCTATAATTCTACCTTCAAGACATCTCTTAAACCTCCTCCTTTAGCAAAGATTGCAAGCTAGTCTCTTGTTTGGTTTCTTATTATTCCACTTTACACTATTATTTCTCCCCCTTCTCACACATACTCTATTAGTATTAATTTTTAGCCAACCTTCCTCTAGAGCTTTCTAAGGCTTATGATTATCTTTTCTTCTTAGATATGCCCTACGAAGCATAACTGCCCCAACAAAAAACTCATGAACTCTCTTATAGGTCTTTAATACTAGATCCTTTCCTTCCTCCCTATTTGTGAAGATCATTTAAATCCTGTCATGCCATAAGATCTAGCAAGCAAATCCAAAGGTTAGCTTCCAATTACCCTATTTCTCTCATAACAAGTCCTTTCTAAAATTTAAACAGCACTATCCTTTAAAGAATAATTGAAGAATTAGTGTTAATAAGAAAGGTAGACCATTTGTATCCAATTATCAACAATAGTTGGGCAATCCTTAATAACATGTGAGGATGTTTCAGGACTAGCATTGCATCTTTCATATGTGCTAGACTTATCATTCTTCTTACCACTTTTTAAACATTTGTTAATAGTTTATGATGAACCAATAACCACATAAAAGTCTTCATTCTCTTTAGAGCTTTCCACTTCCATACATCTCTGTAATTGAAATTAGTACTAATAGCCGAAGCATTTAGTGGCATGTCATATGTAGATTTCACAATGAAACTACCATCTGAGGAAGGTGTCCAAGTCATAACATCCTTTCTCCTAATGCTAAATACCAAAATGGTAGCTTTAGCTTTAGGCCACACTCACTTAATTCCTCTGTAAAGGTTCAATGCACATGGCTTGTCTCTTATTATAGGAATTGTATCCCCACTACAACCATATTTACTTCAAATAATTTTAGCTTATAATGACTCATTCTCCTTCACTAAGTTAAAAGCAATCTTCATCAACAAGGCTTCATCACTAACCTATGTTTATCTCAATCTTGATCCCCTTTTCTATTTTTCATGACACATTGGCTACTAGCTCACCAAATGAGGTTTGTTATAACTTAAATTTGAATCCCATAAAAAATTTTCTAATAAGTTTATCAATCTTTTCACATGTGACATTCGGTAGAAATGTAGCTTTGCATAGAGTAAATAGGTGCACTAGCAAGCATAGCTTTAGACAAATTTAGACAACAAATAAAAGATAAAGTTTTAGCACCTAAGGAGGAAATATGACTTGGAATTTTCTCAACTATATACATAGTCATGGACACCTTTTATGTTGAAAAAGAACACTAAGATATTTACCAAGATTTGAAATAACTTGAAAACTAGATCCTTATTCATCTGTTGGGCTTTATTATGGTTCACATATCTAAAGAAAAAAAGTATAGGCTTTTTTATTACTCAACTTTTGACCAAAGGTTGAACAAAATATATCCAAGCACCTTTTAATTATATGATCTCAATTCAAATTTGCTTCTACAAACAAAATGACATCATTTGCAAAGAAGAGATGCGAGATATTCAGATTTCCTTTGCATTGCTTCACTAGTTTCTACTTTCCTATTTGAATAACATAACTAATACAATGAGTTAGCCATTTATAACATAGAACAAAAAGATAAGGGGACAAGAGTTCTCCTTGTCTAATGCCTCTCATAGGGAAAAAATAACCCATTTTCTCCCTATTCCAAAGAAAGTGCATTAAACAATTAAAGAAACAAGCCATGACAAGCTTAATAGAATTATTCAGAAGGCGCCTCTCATGTAAAGTATCCTTTAAGAAATTCTAGTCAACTTTGTCATAGGCCTTCCTTAAATCAAGTTTAACTGTGATCCAGTCCTTTTTACCTTGCTTTTTCCCATTGAGTGAATAATTTCTTATGCAACAATAATATTATCTAATCTATGTCTCCCTAGAATAAAGTTGCATTAATTTAAAGAGATCAAAAGGCCAAGATAAGGCCTCAATTTGTTGGCTAGGATTTTCGTGATGATTAAGTAAAAATCACTACTCATTTTTATATTTATAATAGTTATTATATAATAATTATTAAATAAATAAAGTTAATAGAAATATTTTTTTTACTTTAATACAAAACTTTACACATAAACCTATATTATTTATACGAAAATTTAATTAAGCATATAAAATCTTAGAACATGTAATTATTTAATTAATATTTAAACATTTAAAAAAGAATTTAAAGTTTTTTCTCACACCACACTATTAAAAGAACCTTCAAATTTATATGAAACTTAACAAAGAAGACACAAAATTTATAACTTTTTTTTTTATAAAAAGTTACAATTGCATATAAATTTTACATGTAATAAATATAAAAAATATAATTTTATCATTTAAAAATAAAATAAAATTTTGAGAAAAATAAAAAATACCCTTTTCAATTTTAGGATGCTTACATTTTTTCTCTTTTAACTTTGAAAATTTAAATATCACTTCTTAAATTGTACGAAACATGAAGTTAATAAATATCATCAACTTAATTTTTAATTTTATCAAATTATATGATCTTTTCCATAACATTTTTGCACAAGAACCATAATACTATAGTATTTTAATTTATCTCGCTATTTTTTTACACATAATTCCACAACTTATTTTTGACATGTCTAATTAAAATTTTATATATCTAATTTTAATTTTGATTAATTATATAACATGAAAATTATGTAAAAAAATAATGAAATAAATCAAAATACTATAGTATTGCAACTTTTTTGAAAAAATATGGAAAAAATGATAGAAAATGATTTTTTCACTGAAGTGATCCGCACTTTTCATGAAAATAATTTATTATTATTATTGTATACTGCCAAAATCTCTACTTTTAAATTTAGTACTAAATTTAAAAGAAAAAATAATAACAATAACAAATTATAGAAGTGGACAATTTTGGTAGCCTGATACAACAATAATGAAAATACATAATTATAAAGTCTAATAATATAGTATTTTTTTTTTTGCTGGTTTCCTGCATTATATCTATATCTTTATTGCGGTTTTGGGAATTACCAAGTTGTCAATGAATTATTTTCATTTAATTAGTGGGTATAATTAATTAAGTAAATTAATTAATTTCCTTCTTTATTATGTTTTTCGTGAATCCCATAACCTTTTTGTTTTTCACAAACCCACTCATCGACTGACTTGGGAATTAGGAAGGAAAAACTGCTTGAGAGACACTTTTGTCCCTTTCATAAAAATTCCGTGGAAATAGAGAAACATATCCTTGGAAAATTCATTTGCCAAAAATTATATACTTTGATAAAATAAAAAATTAAATTGATGATAAATATTAATTTTAAATTTTCTATAATCTAAAAGGGTGGTATCTAGATTTTCAAAATTGAAAGATACAAAATTTAACCATTCAAAAATTAAAGAGAGTATTTTATATATTTTTTTAAATTTTTTTATATTTATAAAAATTATAATATTTAATAAAAATATTTTTAAATTTTATATAAAAATTCTATTTTTTTTATTGTGAAATATAAAAGGCAAGAATAACTAGCATTGATTACCCTCTTTATGCATTGTTATAGGAGCACTCTCTCGTGGTAAAATATTCAATTTAAGTCATAACTATTATTCAAAAAGTGAGCCTGTCATTTACAACCTCACCAAATTATTAACAATAACAAAAGTTTTTCACCTCTTTATTGGATTATAAATTAACGAATTCTTATATCAAATTCATGACTTTTAGAATAAGGTAACGACCTAATATTATTAGGGCAACTATCCTAATGGTTATATAATACTTTTAACCAAAAAAATAGAAATATATTTTTTTATCTAAAAAATAATGGTCAAGTGGGATAATTACTTTGAAAATTAGAACACTAACAAATTTTTTCCTACCTAATAAGGATTTTTTCTGTGATTTGATCTTTATTCATTGTTAGGTTAAATTTGTTTCGAGTTAGTATGCTTTTTGCTAAATCAACATCTTATTGATAAATATAACCATAAGATTATTTTCAACATACATCAAAATAATAAATCTAAAATTTATTATATTTTATCTTTGGATAAATTTTATTAATTTTCCTTGAAATTTGGGTATAAATCACTGGCCTCCCCTCTATTTTAAAATTTTCACTAACCTTTCTTATTGCCAATGTAGACTTCTTTTTTGGTATACCAATTTTTCCTTTTTATATATTATAATACCTTCAATCTTTATTGACGCATTATTTAAATTAATAAATTTACTTAAAAATAATAATTATTTAAGGATGATTTGTGAGATGATATCTTAAAAAATATTTTAAATTTGCTCAAATATTTTATTAAATATAATTTTGTAATTTTTTATATACTTTGCATGTCATTCAAAAAAATATTTATTGATAAAAATTGCACTATATTTTTTAATTTTTTAATTAAAAATTATCTTATACTCAAAAGCATATGGATATTTTCACAAAATTTCATCATATGCTTTCAATATTTTAAATTATTAAATTATATGATTAACATAGACAACATCAAAATGTATTCTTTTAATATTTTAACTCATTAAATTATTTTAATAACTATTTTAAGCAATACAAAATTACTCATTATTATTTTGAATATTTTGTTGCATTGATTATTTTTAATATTAAATAAATATTTAGTCTATTCTATCACTAAATCTATATATTATTAAATATTGCTAAAACTTTATGCATTTGTTGAAGTTTATGGTTATATTTATTAAATGAGTTAAAGTATTGAAAATATAATTTTGATGTTATCTATGTTAATGACATAATTTAATAGTACATACATATTTAGTCCCTTATTTCTAATAGTATATATACAATATTTAATTCTTTATTTATAAAAGTGATGATTATTACTCAAACTTCATAATTAGCACAATTAATTTTCTATTTTTATTTTTATTATAAGTATTCATCCTTATATTGACTCGTAATATTGAAACAAATGATAAAAAGAAAGAATATAATTAAAAATTAAGCATCTATCTTACAATGCTAAGGTGGAATTTAATAATTCACTTCAATATTTTTTATTTATTTTAACATTATAATTGATGAAGTGATGAATAATTATAAAAAAAGTTAAAATAAGAAATTAATAATGTTAGTTACAAAGTTTAGAGGATATAATAATTATCATTTTTATAAATGAAAAATTAATTGTTGTGTTTACTTTAATAGAATAAGTTAAAATATTGAAAATATAAACATAAAATTTATGAAATGTCCATTTCTTCTTAACTGCAAGATAATAAAATTAAAAATTCACTTGTCGTTTTTTCATTGAAAAATTAAAAATTCATGTAATACAATTTTTATCAATAATTTTTTTTGGCTTATAAAACATTCAAAGTATATAAAGAGTTACCAAATTTTATTTAATTACATATTTATGTTAATTTTAAATATTTCTAAAATATATGTCAAATTATCATCTTCCAAATTATATTGAATGACGTATCATTTTAAATTAACTTTATTAATTTATATATTACTTTTATAAGGATTACAAAATTTTATTCAATAAAATATTTAAATAAATTTGAAATATTTCTAGAATATATTACAAAGTATCATCTTACCAATTATTTTGAAGGAATTATCATATAAAGTTAAAATGTAAAGTATATAAAAATTTACAAAATTGTTTTTGATAAAATATTCAAGGAAGTTTAAAATATATTAAAATGCATATCAGGGATTCGGAGCCTCCCCTTCCCTTCTCTCGTCAATTCAATTATTGCTTCACCATCACAGGAATCCATGTACGGACTAGTACAGACGGCAATACCAAAAAAATTAAAGAGTAAATTTCATTCTCTTCTGATATAAATTATTAATTTCTTCTCTATTTTAAAAAATTTCACTAACTTTCTTTAAATGTTCATTGGAGTTAACTTCTTTATTTATTATACCAATTTTATATTTTTACATCTTATAATACTTATCATTTCTATAAAAATATTATTGATAATAAAATTACTTAAAAATGATAATTATTTAAGAATGATATACAAGATGATATTTTGCTCCGGAGACTGCGTTCAAGGATCCTCACCCTATGTTCGCTGCTGCAACCAACCAGCACTCACTACTTCCTTCAGAAGTAGTAGTGGGACTCATACATTGTTTCTTTTGCAATTGGTTTGTGATGATGGAAATTCCCTCCAAAACGCGCTCTTATGGCACCAGGGGTTAGGAATCACAACCATTCCGGGGCTTATTTGATAAATGGCTTTTGGGTAATTTGATCATTAGTTGGTTTGTTAATAAAATAATTTTGATATTTAATAATTAGCTAATTAAATCAGTTGGTTATTTTTTAAAAACGTTAGTGATATTAGTATTTTTAATTACCTTTTAGCTGATTGATTTGTAAAAAAAATAAATTACCTCTAATTAATTTTAATATTTTCAACTTTATCCTTTCTAAAAAAAATCTAAAGCACTCGTATTAATTTAAATTTAAAGAAATATTTAATATATAATAAGTTATAATGATATATTATTTGAAAATTTTATTAAAATAAAAGAATACTTAAGCAACTCATAAAATATACTCATATCTTTATTTATCATTTTACATATAAATAACTAATTATAAATAATTAATTTTATTAAATATTTTCATTCAAATAACTAATATAATCAATTAATCAAATTAACTAATATAATTAGTTATTAATTAATAATTAATTAAATTAATTGATTGTTATAATTATCAGTTAACTGTTAAATAAGGTCTCAATTAAACTCTCATTAAATTTGTTTAATTTATGATTTGATTCAAATTTAATTTAAATTAATATTTTTAACTCAAATTCAATTTGAAATAAGTTTGTGAGTATATAATAATGAAATATTTTATTAATAATTTAATAACTTAAAATATATATGAAAATGAATATCTTTAGCTTAAATTTTTAATATTATTATATTATTATTTATATACTATAATCATATTCAATAATAATAATTTATCTTAAAATATAAAGTTACATTAATAGTGAATTAATTTGAAAATTCCAATTCTTTAATTGATGCAATAACTTTATTGATTTACCTAAAATAATAATAAATGTTATTAAAAATATAAATAAATATTCTTTATTTAATTTATAAAAATAAAATTAATAAAATATTTAGAAATAAAACTTTAAATAAAAATTATTTTATTAAAAATAAAATAAATAAATTATTTATGAAGTTTTTGTTCTTTGATTTTTAGTCTTGTGATAAATCCACCAATAAAAAAATTATTAACTATAGTTAATGTAATTTTTTATATTTTACTTAAAGTAATATTTAAAATACATATAAAAAATATTGAAGTAATATATTATTAATAAAAATATATACTATTTTAAATTTTAGAATAAAATTGTTAAATATTTTTTAAAAATATAATATGTATGTTTTGACATATATATTTTTTACTTTATATGTTTACATATCAAGCTAACTTGTAACATAAATAAGATAAGTTTTTATTAGTTTAAGCTTAATTTATTTAAAATAAGAGCTAAATAATTTAAATCATGTATCCCTTATTTCTGTTGTGAACTCAACTTATCAAACAAATACTCAAGTTAAGTTATGAGTTGCTTGTAAGCTAACTCGCTTCATTGGCAGTCCTACCAAAGACTGATTCACATTTTAGGTTTTAAGGTAAATTTTCTTGCAAAGCAAAATAAAATTACATATATATAAATATTATTCTTATAATTTATTTATGGGTGTTCTTATATTTTTTTAATAAATTAAAAGAAAATTTTTTTATTTTAAATAAAGTGAAAGCATTTAAAATTTGATGTATAACAAACATCAATAAATATAATAAGAGATTAAATATAAAAATAATAATTTAATTTTACTTAAATATTAATTTTTCATAATAACTTAAATTTTTATTTTTGTATATATATATTACTCCCATATATGACACTTACTTTCAAATAAATTGAAAAACCTACTCCGTTATTATTCACTGCATATGGAAAAAATGAGTTTAAATTTCATTTATTATTAGTGTAAATATTTTATATTATTAATAAATTAAAATATATTATGTTGTTAAAAATTTTAAAATAACTAAAATTTTTTATTAATAAAAAAATTTAATAATTTTTAATTAATATGATAATATATAAAAATATAATTATATAAAATTCATTATTTTACAATGATGCTAAATGAAATTTAAATCTCTTTGTATTGGATTATCTACTTTATTCATTAAGTTAAGATTACTTTTTTTTTCCTTTTAGTGTAAATCACTCAATATTTGGTAGGTCTCATTAGATTGCTAACTAATCTAGATTTGAGTCAAGTTAGATCCGATATAGGGGCAAGCTCTCTCAATGTTGTCCATTCGATCCACAACACTCAAATTCAAAATTTTGCCTGAGTATCAAACTCCTTGCCATTCAAACCACTAGTAGTTGGTTACGTCACTTTTTTCAATGAATAAAGGCTTGATTACGTCAGTTTTTTCATTGAATGGAGGTTTGGCTTTATTATTTTAAGGGAAGAGAGAGGGAGAAACCCTTCCACAAGATAAGTGGGTTGTTTCTTAGGTAGGATGCATGGCCCAGTCCGCACCAAACCCATGAGAGTTGTAAGTTCATATGGGTTATCCTAAGATAGATTGTATTAATTTTCACATCAATTCGTTTACTTATAAAAGTTTTAAAAATAATAAAAAATAATAAAAAATAGAAAAAAAGAGAAGTTGGCAAAAAAATATAATTATATTATGTTCTTAACAAAAAAGGAATACATAACACTATATTTCTATAAAATTATAATTTCTTTTAACCCATTAATTTTTATTAAATTGATTTTCTTTTTGTATATATCAAAAAAAATATATATTCATTTTAATTTGAGTGAAAGGATAAAAAAAATACACTTTGACCTGTAATTTTTGGTAAGTTATTGTCTAATGTAAATAGTGAAGTGTTTAATTCATGGAATTTCTTTTGCATTCCTAAGAATGTTTTAAGAAAATGTTATAATCTTATGGCATAGTAATATTTTAGTAATATGAAAAACAAAGATTATTTTGCCTACTATTGCATAAAAATCTTAATATAATCTCCATCTTAACCTATAATAACTTATGATCATTGATTATCATCTACTATCATTTATCATTGTCCACCTAACTTATTATTATTAACTATCATCCATCACCACTTACCATTGTCTACTACTGTTGACCATTGTCACTTTTATTCACTATTGTTAAGCGCTAACCACTGTATCATCCATTGTTATTAATTGTTACTTATTACTACTTATATCATTGTAGTCATAGTTTTAAAAATCAGATCAAATTAGCCAGTTAAACTGGTAAATCAATCAATAAGCTAGTCCGATTAGGAGTATTAGACTGAAAATACATGTGAATTAACCTAAATTGGTTATTCATTTACTATCATTTATCACTTTCCATCATTGTCCACCTAACTTATCATTATTAACTATTGTCAATCACCACTTACCATTGTCTACTACTATTGACCATTGTCACTCTTATTCATTATTGTTGAGTTCCAACCACTGTATCATCCATTGTTATTAATTGTTACTCATCACTACTTATATCATTCTAGTCATAGTTTTAAAAATCAGATCAAGTTAACCAGTTGGACTGGTAAATCAACCAATAAGCTAGTCCAGTTAGGAGTACTAGCCTGAAAATACATGTGAATCAACTTAAATTGGTTAGAACTGGCCAAAACCAATGAATTGAACCAGTAGATTAGTTTATTACAAGTTATATATATATATATATATATATATATATATATATATATATATATATATATATATATATATATATATATATATATATATATATATATTGTTAAAAAAAATGCAAATTTTATAACTTCACGACAATTGAGATGTATACCTTTACAATTTTAGATAAATTCAATTAATTTTATTTTTTAAAATATTTCTAACATAAATTATGGTTATATCATTTATATTTTATTACTTATTTGTTTATATCATTAACTTATGTTGTATTTATTTTTTAGTTTTATCATGACCTATTATAAATATATAATACTAATGTATATATGTATACACATATAATTAATATTTTAATTATATATATGTACATATATAATTTACATTTTTAATTTAAAATTAGTTTAATAAGCAAATCTGTGGCTGAACTAGTAAAGCAATGACTTGCCTAGTTTAATTTGAAAAACTATTATCATATTTGATTATTGTTTGCTACCATTAATTATTAGTGTATGTATCCTAAGAACCAATCATAAGATAATTATAATAAAACATAATATATTATATTTTATTTTAGGCAATATAATTATTTTATTTTATTTTAATATTTATATAATTTATAAGCTAATATAATAATTATTCCTGAAATAATTTTATTATTTCTAAAATATCCATTGTTGAGTATTATTACGAAAGGGATAGCAATAATACATCAAAACTATCATGTATGATGACTAATAATTATGAATCATAGATATGTGATATTAAATTAATACATGGGTACATTATTAGTGAGCAAATATACTAGACTAACTCGTTATGAGAATACTACATGGATTGTTATGTATTATTAGTTATTTTTATGTAATCATAGTCCATGTAGTCTTTTGACTTGAAGTTATTACAGTTCCCTATATGAGGAGTCACACACTTTGATGCTATCTTATGTCATCTTTAACCGGGATGATGTGTAGATTAGGTGTGTCATGAGTCATGCAAAGGGATATGAGTAATGTAAATAAGATTTTGTTCCTTCTATATAAAAGAGTGATATCCTTGGGCCCCTTGATTGAGTGAGATTAAGAAATGCATGGTCATGCTCAAATGGATTAATATGTAATATTGATCATTTGTTTAAATTAGTTTACTCGGTGTCAAGAAATGTGGATTGAATATTAATGAAAATGACACACTCTATGCCTCTAGTTCAATTTAGATATCATTACAAAAGAGAATATGTTACAAAGCATTGTTCACATATTAAATAAATATCAAATCATAAATATTCTTATTACTTGGGTGATAGTGACGTATTATTAAATGCTATTCACTATCTGTGATCTCTAAATGGGTTATTGCCAAAATAGTAAGAACCTAAAAAGTCATATAAAAGGAGTAGGAATAAGACAGTAATTAACTAAGCTTTAGTTAGACTAAAATATTATTAATTAGACCTATTATTTAGTGCATATATATATTAGCAAAGTAATGATATATATTATTCACATAACATATATTATATTATGTGATATTATTTAATATTAAAGTAATATCAGATAATTATACCATTTGATATTAAATAATTATATTTATCTAATAATATTTAGTTATTAATATTAAGGTAATATTAGATAACTAACAGATAAGGTTTATCTCTCCTTGCTTTCACCATGATAGAGATAAGGTTTTAGTGATTAAGTAAAATTAAAAGTTAGAGACATTTTCCTAGTAAGACTAGGAAAACAACATACCTTAGCTCTATAAAAAGGGAATGAAGGCGTGACTTGAAAAAAAAAAACATACAAACTACCACTAGAAAAAATTACACCAAAAACCCTAGTCCTTTATGAAAGGAACATCTCTTAATAGATTCGAGAGGTATAGAAGTTGTCATTCACTCTGTATAGATACCATATAGGCACCATTAATTAATTATGCTTATAATTCGTGATTTACACTTCAAGAGATAATTTTTGGAGGCATAATTCTTAATTTATGTCTTTGTGCATTAATTTTGAAGAGGTTTCACATAGTTCTTTTTTTTAAAAAAAATCATTATGCTTGAGTGTATGTGAAACCTAATACTAACAAGTCAATTTTCCAACATTGACTACTCTAGATGAGGATATTTTTTTATAATCAGACAATATTCTTAATTAAAAAATAATATTATAACTTTTTTGAAAATTGTTATAATTAAACCAGACGTTATTAAACATTCTCAATAGTCACATTTGCAAAAATGTTAAAATTATTTAGAATGTATGATCTTGCCAACTAAAACTTGTCATGAGATTGCTCTCTCTCTCTCTCTCTCCCCCCTCTCTCTCTCTATATATATAATGATTATATCATGTGGGAAGAGGGCTTTTATGTGAGAGTGAGAAGAATAAATTATCACTATCAACTCTAATATTAAAAGGCTAATATTGAAATATAAAGTTATGTGATTTTTTTAAAGATAAATTACATAGAACCCTCTTGAACTTTTTCTAATATGTGATTTATCCCTTATACTATTAAAATATGCTTATCACCTACTTTTACTTAATTAATGGTGCAAGGAATTCCCTCCATTAACTTTCCATTTGATATTCTAATAAAATATTCCATACTTGTAATTTTTTGTCCTAAAACTCCTCTATCTTCCTCCAATATTTTTTGGTCATTTTGCATTTTATTTTATCAATTTGTAGAATATACATTTCATTTTACTAGTCTCTCGAATTTATAAGAATTTTATTGGTGAGATTTAAAAGTTAAATTATTAGAAAATGTCTTATGGATACAAAATTTGTCAATGTGATTCTCACTTTTTTAACTTATATTACAATGATGATTCTTATTTTTGTCATATGATTGTTATAAATTATGATTCTAATTGTTAGGATGTTTCAAAACCTCATAATATTTATGATATGAAATTTTCTCAAATAGACTAAACATGAAACTAAATTCATTAATTATTTTAAGGGTACATATTTTTCCTTTGAGCTCTAACTAATTTAAATGTACTATGGATTACATTAGTTGGAAATTTTAATATAGCTGTTGATTGTATTTCATTGTAGAGCTTTCAAATTTTTGTTTAAATTTGAAGATGAGGATCCTCAAACTGTTATAAAATAATGATTATGCAATTAAGGAAAAAAATGGAGCACTACCAGAAGAAAGCCAACAAGAGAAGATATAATTTAATCCAATGTAGCAATCCATCTGACAAAATTTTCTTTTCTTAGGCATTAAATTTATAGAAAATTACATTAATCTCCTTTAAGATTTGATCTAATCACACACAACACCCCTAATTTTTCAAAATTATACACTTCTTCACTTAATCATTTTTCCACTATTATAAAATACAACATTAACTTTTTAACTATAATCCTTTTGTTAATGTCATTCATAATGATATAAAAACCACTTCCTCGTATTTTTTATTTTTATATACAAATCTACCTTTTCTTTAAGAAAACTATAAGCCTATTGTGTTTTTATTTTTCAATAAAAGGACACATTTATATATAAAAATGTAAAAAAAATATCTTCTAGTTATTAATGATATTAGAGAAGGAACTGTAATTAAAAAATTAAAGTCATTATATTTTATAATTGATACTTGATGTATAGGTTATATTGAAGACCAACGATAGTGACTTTAATCTAGAAATAGCTACCAGTAGCAAAAGAAATTGTGGAGGCAAAAAATGAAGTACTACAAGAAGAAAACCAACAAGAGAAGATGCAATTTAATCCAAAGTAGCAATAAATCCAAAAATAATAATAATAAAGTTTTGATCCTTAAATTTATTAGCAAATTATATTGAGCTCCTTAAAGTTTGATTTAATTACATTCAACATTTCTCATTTTTCAAAATTATACAATTTCATAACTGATTTTTTTTTACCATTATAAAATATAATGATATAAGCTTTTTAGCTTTAATCCCTTCTTTAATGTCATTCATAATGATTGAAAAATCACTTCTCTACATATTTAAGTACAAATTTATATCTTTTTTGAAGAAACTGTAAGCTTATTATATTTTTATTTTTCAACAAAAGGACACATTTGTATATAAAGATATAAAAAAAATTACCTTCTAGTTATTAGAAAAAAATTTTAAAAAGTAACTACAGTAGAAAAGTTAAAATTATTACATTTCATAATAGTAGAAGAATAATCAAGGTTGAAAGCATATAATTTTGAAAAGTAAGGAATGTTGAGTGTAATTAATAGAAATTATGGTATTAATAGAAATTATTAAAATATTTTTTAAATTAATATTTTTATAAGAAGGTAAATCAACATGATAAATTTAAAAATTATTTTATAATCGATAATTGACATATGGGTAATTTTACGGATCCTTTTAAAATTAGGGCATCAATTTCTTTTGATATATATATATACATACATATATATATATATACATACATATATATATATATATATGTGAGACAAATCAAATGAGAAATATTGTTATACAAGAGATGATAGAAGTGACTAGTAATCATCACACTTTTCATTAATAGTTTTGATTAAAATATTAATTAAAATTACATAACCATATAAAATGGTCACATGATCATTTAAAAAAAATTATGACTTTATTTTTTAATCCTAACTCTTTAATTTTAAATCTAATGATCATGATTTACTTATCTCATTTTTACATAAAAATAATTTTCTTATTTGATACATTCTCATATATATATATAAAATCAATCTTATGATGATTAACTTCCGTGTGGAAAGCATAATAAATAAATTTAACCAACTCCTACGAAATTTCACTCGATTTGTTACGTGATTTATAAAATATCTCTACGAAAGGAGCCTCAACCAAAAAGTTAACACTACGTAAATTCTTTCTCCACAACTTCAGCTTGTCCTTGCTGGAACATTCAAAAAATTGGACTGGTTTAGCTTGCATGCTTCAAATATTGCTTTTGGTGCTTAAAACATTGCCTTCAAAGTGAAATAAATGGACCCTAATTAAACATTTACATAATAAAACAATTTTAAATTAAAAGCAATCATAATCAGTAGTGAGAACCTTTGTATTTCTAGCATTAACTACTATCAGTAATTCATCAAAACTGATACAGGCTAAGGTATGTATGAGCAGATGGCTAATTAGCAATCAAAATATATGCAAACATCTCAATTCAATTCAAGCTTTTTCATACAGCAAACTGGCATTCAAACATACCTCTGACTTATCTACATCCACACACCAGGCATATACAAATAGATATGTGATTGCCATAAAACACAAATCCACTTCTAAGTTATAACTAAGTTTTATACCAATCTTGCCATATATATACAAGCAAACTAAATCTAAATCAACATACAAGTTGGCTTTTTTCTGATTAACTGTGCTGGAAGGCAGGAAGTACCAAGGGCATCGTTGTCAATTCAAACACAACCCATAACTGAACTGGTGATCCAAGGAAGACAGGTTAGGAGACCTCCTAATTCTAGCTGTCACTTTCTTGATTTGGACGAGCTTGTCATAAATGCACCACGGGAAGCTCAGGAAGTGATCCCGATCCTGTTGCATATCATCATTAAAAAATCCAAAGTAACTTGGATGATAAGTAACATGGTACCAGGCGGAAGCTTTTGCATATACATCATCCTCCCCAAAATCGGAGCGGCTACTTCTTTCATTGAACCAGGATCTAGCTTCCTTCCTTAATGACCTCACGGCCATACTAATGGCTTCTGCATCCCTTCCCTTGTTGAAAGATTTCGACATTCTCATAATGTTTCCACTCAAGATTTCAGCCTCCGATTTTATCCCGTAGTAGTCCATCAGATTGCCCAACTTATAGTCATAGTTGGTTTTATGATAGATAGCATCATCAACATAATCCATAAAGCCATCAACCTCCATATCAGAGTCATATGACCGCCTAGCCAGTTCCCGAGTGAAAGAAAGAGTGGAGCTCGAATGCGGTGCAATTTCTTTTACTTCTCTAAAAAGCTTTCCTATCACGTTGTAGGAGTCATAGGTGGGTTTGTCGGGCTTCTCCATGAAGTCAGGATATTCTTTGACATAAAGATGAGATGGTATAACAGCCGGAACACCAGTTTTCGGGAAGTCAACTGCTACTGAAAATAACTTTGCAAGCTCAATACATGGTTCAGCCATTGCTTTCAAGGGCTCCCTATCAGCAAAGACTGTGTGGGCATTGGCAATTATCCCAAGACTGTCATTAACTATGTAGTCAGCAAAATACTTCTCGACCTCCTGCACCAAGAAAGTGACAAATTAAGTTATAAATTAGTTGGCGAAACAAAAGGTGGATCTAAAAGCACATGGGTTTCAGGAATCAAGGACAAAAGAAACTACAGTTTCCAGAAGTTCGAGGAACAGTGGACCATGAAAAGAGAAGCAGAAAAACATCAGATCAGAGGACTGTTTCAACTCGGCAGAAAAAATGAACTTGCATGTGTGCAATGCGGAAAAGGAGTGATGCATCCTTAAAATTTTAAAATAAATGAGAAAAAGTAATCAATAAACAGTCCATTTGTCAGAATAACACAGATATCACCGGATATTGACAGAAAATGGTATGTTAAACAACTAAGATCATGTTTCCTAATAGCAATTTGTTGTAATACCCAAAAATTTAAATTAGGCAAAAGCGAGGAAGGAAGGATGGCTATGTAGACAAGAGATCCAAATGCATTGAAAATTTGATTGACTACAATAGATAGAAAACGAACAAATTAAAGAAAAAGAAAGGGGGGGGGGGGGGGGAGAGATGCAAATGACGGAAAGCAGAATGTCATTATCTAGAAGTAAAATACCTCAATTGTTACATCATGATCCAATTTCGTACTTGGGGCTGGGGTATAATCCATAGGTTCAATTGGACGAGGCGGAATCAATTCTGGGTCCCAACAAACAAAGTAGATGTCTCCATCAAGATCACTTCCTGAACACTCATTTGGATGAGGTCTTGGATAAAAAATAGTACTTGGTGTTAGCAGACAAAGATGCAAAAAGAGAAACTCATTACTCAAGAAATGCAATTCAAAGCAAGATCATAATATCCAAGTATAACCACTTACTATCTAGATTTCTCAACGAGTCAATGACAAACCTAACCCTACCCAATATGAGGATTTGATGCCTTCTTGTTTGATTGCAAAATTACGTGATCCTAAAGCCATGGGTGCAGTAAGTCATTAGCTTCAAGTAGCAAGAGGGCCAAGCTATGCCTCTGGTGAAAGTAAGGTAGCAACAGATTTCAAACATTATAGCCGGTGTAAACTTATAATACATCTAGCTCCACTTGTCAATTACGAAAATGATGAAAGCATGTTAACGTTCTAAGATAATGATGTCTGTATGTAAGTCAAAATGACGTCTTAGTCGCACATCCCATTGTATAACCATACCATGTCACCGTTGAAAATCTTGAATGTATTATCTGACAAAGTATATAAAAATTTCTTAACAAATGCATAAAAAACAAGAGAAGCACTGGGCAAAGCCATCATCCATAGAACAAAGCTTAAAGAAGAAAGCAATGCGGTAAATATTACATAATAGATTAATATGTTAGTAGTTATTACTTTGCGGATTATTATCCCTTTGAGAATATTACTAATACACATTAAGGTTTGAAATTGAATTCATCCGAAGAAACAGAGAAAAAAGCAATCCAGACAATCGTACATGTATATGTTAGCAGGGGTTCCGGCTTTGTTTGTATACGATTTTTAAAAATAGTTTTTTATTTATTTTTATTTTTTAAGGCATAAATTTCTGTTTGGCACAGTATTTTCATAATATATTTTTAATAATTATAACTCTAAATGTGTAACTTAAAAGTAGAAACAAATTTTTTATTTCTTTTCTTTAGTTGTGCTTTTGTTTTTAATGTTAATTTTGTAATTAAATAAAATATATTCTTATTTATTCATCCAAACATCCTCAATTATTTATTTTCTTTAAATTCACACATTGTTTTAAAAAATAAAAAAATTTTAAAAAAGCTTTTGAGTGTCATCATTGTGTATACATTTCACACTCAAATCACTAGTTTCTGCCATTACAACAAAAAATAACCGAAAAACGGCAGGAAAAAAAATTAAATAAAAAAAATTGTGATCATAATGCTTGGATCACAAATCCAATTAGACAGGAAGGTGCAGAATTTTCCCAGGATGCCGCGGGAGAAGGCACATCGCCGGAGGTTGGTCCACGCATCGCTGGAAGCTATTGCACGTGGACCTCATGCACCATCACCAGAAGCATGCATGCGCTACACGCGCCCATCCGAGGTAGTTGCCAGTCGCCTATCTACTGCTTCATCCACCTAGACTTGAAAACAACCCAATAAAGCTCTGTAAATCGCACCAAACACTTTTTGGCCTATTCTCCACTCTGTTCTCCGTACAGTAATTCCATCAGAAGTTTAAATTTTTTACATTATATAATTAATTGATTTTTTCTAAATTCAATATGATTGATTTTCTTGAATAATGTATTTGGAACTTGAATGTTATGGATGAATTATTAAGAAAAATAATATTTAATGTTTTAGTAACTGATGGAATGGGAATTTTGCAAGAGTTAGATGAAGAAAAATAAGTAGAATAATAGGGTTTAATATTTTAAGTTATAATGAGTAAATAAGTGATTGTGGAGGAGATTTAGAGAACATTTTTAAAAATGCCCTTGGGCACTATTCCTCATTTTATGGTAACCTTCATCTTTCCCCTTTCATTTTTCCCAAACTCCACTACTCCCACTCTCATATTCTTTCAAAATCTTCATCCTCTCATTAAATTTGGCAAGATCAATTGTAATTTTCTTCGATTATTTCATCTAATTAAGATAAGAGCATTATCAACATTGGAATTTCTCTCTGTCACTTTCTAATTTGATGAGGATCGGGAGTTATTTGGCTTCAAAAGAGAAATTTGGAAACCTTGATGAAAGAGCTCTTGATTTTGGTGTTAGGACTAGGGAATATCACATTCAAGCTCCTCGTATCATCCTCCACCCTAGGCAAGTGAAAGTTCTAGCTTAAATTTAGTGATTCTACTAGAAAATTGTTTTATACATGGTTTGAGTTTTGTTTGATTTTGTTGAAATATGATGATTGTGATAATTTGATTGAATTTAATGTTGGAGAATGCTTGCATGGGGTGTTGGATATGTGTACTAATGATAGAGTGTTGATTTGGTGGGGGTAATAAATGAGCTTGGAATGCATGAAATGTCAGGTAAACAGTAAATTTTTGAAAAAAAATACAGAATATTCATAGATGAATCGGTTCAGCATGTCTAGAAGTGAAGCCTTCATGCATGAATCGACTCATCCCTCCAAAAATGCAATTCATATACAAATCAATTCTAGAATCAATTCATGCCTTCTAGAATTGGAAATTTTGTTTTAAATAGGTTCTAGGATTGATTCATCACTTCCAAAATTGAATTTTTAACCCTAAATTGCTTCACCCTATCATATTTCATATTTTAACAACTTAACTAGCTACAATTGATCCTTCAATGCCTAATCAACCATGAAATTGATGTATGGATATATTGTTAAGGACTTTAACCTCTTCCAAGCATGCGTATGATTATTGTATCATGATGTGCATCGAAAATGTCATTGTTTTGCTCCTATATGTTAAAAAAAAAAGGCACTTAAACATGATGTAACACATGGTATATGATAAGATTGAATATACTCATGCACATATAAATTGATATAAGTTCTATGGCTATGCGTTGAAGCATAGTGTTGCCATGAGATATGAGATGAGAAAGAAATGCATTGTGACATGTGAGATAGGAAATGTGATGAGGGAGATGAGATGAATGTTGGACACTTTATACATGGTATAATGTTTAAAGGAATAAGGTTGACCTAGAAGGTATAAGGTGAAAACTTGTTTGATTTATGTGGCATTGAAATTGATTTTTTTTAATGATTTGAGACATTCTTGTGCTCATATGTGATAGTGAAACCCTAAAGGAGTAAGTGAACATCATAATGGTCACAATGATGATAAATGGCTAAGTATTCCATGATTAAGGTTTTGTGTAACATAGAAGCTTGAGGATATGTATAATTGTCTCTTTACCTTCTTATTAAATCTTCCTAGATTGTAACATATGGATTGATCGATAGAATATTTCTTATTAAATCTCATACTTATTGTTTTATGGATTTAACATTTCAAATACATGTTATGACCTTCCTCCTTTACCACTATAGTAATAAGGACACCATCCTTCATGGGTCAAACATCCATCTTTTGGTGGATTGGCAGCAAAGTATGGAATTTGGTACATTTGCATATGTAGAATAGTGGAATTAATTAGTATAGTAGGTCAAATTATTTTTATGACTGGGTTATGAATATTAGTCCATGATTGGCATAGTTAGGTTAGCTTGTGGACTAACATAGTTAGGTCATCCCATAAACATTATTTTGGCTTTAGCCTTTTCAAAAAAATTTGTTGGGACTAAACCTTCTTGAATACAATTAATATCTGCCCCGCTATCAAATAATGCAACTATTTCCAGTTCCTAGTCCTTTTTCATCAGTTTAACCAAAATATAATATTTAGGAACTGAAATTCTAGAAATAGATCATATGAAATCATTTTCTTCTTCTTCTCCATCCCCATTGATTTTTTCTTTTCCTTTTGGAGATATTAGGGATATCTGAAGTTCAGTAATAATTTCTCCTTGGAGCTTTTGAATTGATTTTAGCTCCTTAACTTCTGTTTTAAGTAGACTTATTTCAAATTGCAAGTCCTGTAATGTAACAGGTTTGCTTTGTTCTGACTTAAATCTATCTAAAACATCTTTGAAATTATAATGGATTGGTTAAGGAAAACCTCTTGAAAATGAAGGTTTATTCAGATTTTGTCTAAGTTTCTGGAGATATTCTTGCTTCTTATCATTGTCAGGATAGTCACTAATGATGTCAAAAAACCAGTTTTCTTCCGTATTGAGCATATTTACCTCCAACTCAAAAGGCAAGTCCTCTGAGGATATTTCATCATCTTCAGGGAGATAGAACATTTGCTGCACTTGGTCTTCATCTGCTCCAGATCCTTGTTCAGATTGCGAGGATTCCTTGGCAAGAAGATTGATTATTTGGTTCGAAATGGATTCTTCCAAATTTAGTTGCTCTATCCTTCTTTTCAATATATAATATTTGGCAATGTGTTCAAGCTTACCACACCTATAACACACAGGCTTAATATCTTGAGTTTGATAAAGAGGTGGAGCATATCTAGTTTTAGATTTCCTCCTATGGATTTTGTCAGAAGAACGTCTAGGCTTTGGTTGCAACTGAGGTTTTGGTTGCAGCATTTGTTGCCTAGCTCTTCTTCTATGTTTTGGCTTAAAGGTTTTTGTGCAAGGTAGGCCAAATTGCTCACAGAAGGTTCCTAATTCTCTCCTGTTTTGGACTTTTTCCTTAACAAGTTGCCTTTGGATTTTATCATCTTAACAGATTTTGAGGGTTACCTTTTGAACATAACTTACTAATTCTCCATAGGTAAGTTGTTCATAAGGGATTTGATCACCATAACGGCTTCTAATTTTCTCTCGGACTTTGTCTCCTAAAGTTATAGGAAGTCCTGCAAGGAATTTTTCTTTCCAAAAAGGCTGGTTACTGTCTGATCTGGTGAAGACCCGAGTAAAGAACATGTCCTTATACCATCTAAACTCAGATAGATCTTTGCACCTTAGATTGGAAAGGAGTTCGGCTGATTTATCTTTTCAAAAGGTAGGATCACCAACAAAGTGTCTACCTATGGTATAAATCAGGGTATTTATGGCATCACGAATTGGTCTATTATCAAGCCCTAAGATTACTTGCTCATTCCTATCTCGCCTAATGGCTTCTGTTATTTGGGTTTTTTCTATTTATGTAAGATGATCATCCCACCATTCTTTTAACTATCCAGTAAATACTACTATTAGGTAGTGATAGACTACTATATCATCACAGTTATGGTTTGATTAGTAGGCTGTACAGACCATTACCATTTGTTGAAGGGTATTTATGATTTCATATTTAGATTTACCATATATGTTCCATTCATAAATGTTATTCCCGTTGTAGGAATTCTGAATAACTTTTGATTTCTCTTCTATGACCAGATCAAGATGACTAGCTTTCAGGTAATACATTTTTTGAGGCATTCTCCAATTAGTCTCCCTAGGTTCTTGTTTGATAGGGTTTACTTGATATTCGTCTGAAGATATTTCAAAACAATTATCAGGGGCTCCTACTATTTTTCCAGTAACTGATTTGGCAGACTTTGATGTTTCAGACTCATCAACATACACCTGTCCTAGTTTTTGGTTTAATTCTTCTATCATTTGGTTTACGCTATTTAGGGCTGAGTCTCTTGAAAAAGTTATTTGTTTCTCAAGAGGGATTTGGTAAGGCTTAAACAAAGGGTTTTCAACCTTCTTTGTGGCAGAGGTTTCTCCTGTAAAATTTCCAGAAACGCTAGAGTTTCCAACAGACAATATATGAGTGCCAATAGTTTGGAGATACTTATTGGTGTAGTTGTTTTGCTCAATAATTGAAGCAATATCTTTTGCAGCTGCAGCTTCTCCTTCCTTGTAATCTTTAGTCTTGAAGGGAGATGCAACAACCGGCTTCTTTGGGTCTGTTGTTAGTATTTAGAATGGCCCTCTCGGTGGAAATTCTAATACGAGCTTCTCTCCTTTGATAGTAATCCATTCCTCTATTTTGTTGGTGATAACTCCAACAAACTTTATCCTTATAAAAGGATAATCAATTTGGTTGTTTTCAGCATATGCTTCAAACCATTCAAAGAAAGATATATTTGTTTGGAAAAGGTTCATATAACTGTAATATCTTTCTTGAATTTTTGTCCTTTCTTGACCCTTATATTTGTGTAAAAACCAAGTTCTTTGATGAAGGAATTCTTCAGAATAAAATTCCTTCCTCAAAGATTACTTATCAATTACAAATTATTTTTCACAATTCATAATAACTCTAGGTCGTTATGGCACATTTGTGAGGCAGTAGAAGAACTAATAGAACCTCCAAAGGAGATATCATATCCACTCTGTTGTCCTATTAATTCACCATCCTTCTCATCTTCTCCTGTTTGGATGGTTTGATCATAAACTGGTTTTGGGACCTTTGAAGTATTATCAACACCTCTTAAATCAATGTTGATAGTAGAAGGGTTTGAAAAAAATTTTCTAGAAAATAATGATCCTCTTGAAGACCTAGTTCTTGAACTTCTTTTAGAACTAATTCTTCCAGAGCAAGATCTTGGTCCTTCAACCAAATTTTTAGATTTTACCTGATTTGCTTGAGAGGAGGATTCAACTTCAATGAAGTCTTCAATCCTTCTTCGATTTGCAAAAGAAATAGAGGCAGAACCATCTGGCATGGTTTCTATCCTCGAGATTTCCTTAGCAGGAATCTCTTGGGGTTTAATTGCATTTTTAAATCCCCAATATTCAGGCCAACTTAGTCTATCCCATATTATTTCCATTGGGACTGATAAGTTAACCTTTGTAACATCTGTTTGAAAGAAGATAGTTTCTCCTTTCCATGTGGGTGGTTTCACGCACAGTGAAGCAGATGAGTTGTGCAATTTGTAATGGATTCGGTATGTGATCACAACAGGGATCTGGCCTGATTCCATTGTATAATTATGCAATTTGACTTGAAACTTAAGAAGAGCTTCCGGAAATTGATCTATTGCAAGGATTAATTTCATTTTTGAAAAACAGTTGAAATAAATTGGTCCATGTGACAGACTAGTTTCTACTACTCCAATGAGGGAATTTTTAAAATCAGTATCTCTTCCATCACGAAGACAGAGGAGAATAGCATTATCTAATCCTCTTCAGAGAGTTGAAATAGCAGCTATTTGAATTCAACCAATATACATATAATTATACTTCTTTTGAAACTTTTTTGCTTCTTGGCCAGAGATGAGAGAGAAGTTCTCATCATCAGGTTTTACCTTAATAGTTTGTTCAACAATCTTAATTATATAATCAATCTTGCTGAAAAACTTTACATTTTGAATTAAATAAAGTTCATGATCTGGGATATTCGGCATTTCCCAATCATCAAACTTTTAATTTATATTTTCAAATTTGATTTCTTCTGAGAAGATAGGTTTTGGACTGGATTCTGATCCAGATTTGATTAAAGATTTGAAAGAGCTTGGTGAAAACCGATTTGAGAAAGAGCAAAAGAAGCGATTAGCCATTAAAACAAAATTTAAATAAGCAGAAAATAAATTAAAGCAAGTAAACAGAAAATGTAAATATATATGCAAAACCAAGAGACTAATATCTAACCACAAGGTTTCATAAGGATAAATACATAAATTTATTATGCTTATGGAATGAACTAAATATTAATGTCTCAACTTGAATCATTTGTTCTGGATTTTCTAGCCCGAACTTACTATTCACATGTGAGCAAGGAAGACAGAGGCTACCCAAAACACCTTCCAATAAACGGCTTAACCAGGTTTTATGCCCCTTTACGAACACATGTTACTATATGCGTACTATCGATTTTCCAGAAATACAGAAATTCATATAAAGGTCATCCCCTAAACATTATAAATTCATACTATCATCCCTACTTCCCCTCGAGCTCTGATACCAGCAAACCCCGGAGGTCCCCTAAAATGCAGATAAGAAACTGAAAGCAAAGTAATGAAAGCAAGGATCACAGTTGGACTATAAAATTTTATTAATAAAGCATTAAACTTACAAAGAGAATTTGGGAGAGGGGGAGAACCAGCAAGCAGAGAGTCTTATGGAAGGCTTTCTCAAGGCGTGGTTATGAACATTTGGGTTGCCCTATTTATAAGCAAAATTTAACCTCTATAGTAGACCTCTACAGTAATGACCTGTGGGTGTACAATAAAAGTGCTACAGTAAGACATTAACTTTAGTCACCGAAAGAAATGAGATGACTTAAAAGCTGAAGAAATTTGTCGGGAATCCAATTATGCTGTCTCCACCAATTATTTGAATTTGTCTTCTGGTGCCGACAGTCTAATTTTGACCTAGTATTTGCATCTGAGGGCTAGGAAAAGATCTTTAAGTTCTGAAGGCTCAGACTAGATCCTCGGAATTAACTTCATCAAATTCTATTCCAAAGCAATCATCTTCATTTGACTGAGCATAGTCTTCAGAATCCTCAAACTTTGCTGGAGAATTATTTAAAGCTTAGGACTCAACCTCAGCTTTAGATTTCAACATCAGCCGAATGTTTTCAATTTTAAAGGACCATTCTTCTAGATTTGAAGCTAAAGCAAATGCAGCCATAAACTGAGATTTAGTTTGCAGGAACTGGTTAGTTCCCTTCCTAGGATCCTTATTGAACTCAGAATGCTTTTTGAACTATTTAGGGATTTGAGGTTCTTCCATCATGAAAAAATATTTGAATTTGGCCCACCGTTTGACGGACCCTTGTCTCTGAAGGATTGGATAATTTCTCTCAGGATTTTGAGTTAGTTGATATTCCCAGAAATAACACCATGGAAGGCCTATTCTTTGAGCACAAGCTACCCTAACTAATCTTTGATAAACCAATTATTGTGTAATGAAATTTTGAAAGTGAATGAATGATAGTTGTTTACTAATGAATGAGTGCAAGATAAGAATAGAACCTTTGATATGCTTACCAATATGTAAAAATAAGCTGAAAGGATTATTGAAAGAATAATCTTATGTTGTTTATGGCCAAATGAGTTATGACATAAGTCTTTTGTTCTTTCAAACAATTCACAACTTTAAATTGCTGCTAGATTTAATGTGACCTATATTAAAAGAAAATAATTCTTGAAGCCATGCTCCAACTTGAACTTGGCATATTTTTTTATAATAAAAATATAGAATTACAAGAGATATGCTTATGGCTCATATATCTTATTAAACAAGAAACTAATAAATCTAATCCTTAATTCACTAACACTCTCTCTCAAGTTAGAACATAAATATTAAATATATCTAATTTATCATAAATATCATCAACTCGTTTTCCTGGAAGGATTTTAGTAAACAAATTAGTCAATTGATCCCTAGTTCTAATAGGTCTCAGATCAATAATCCTTTCCTAAAGGCTTTTTTGACGAAATTACAATCAACTTTTACATATTTTATTCTTTCATGAAAAATTGAATTTGTAACAATGAGTAGTAGCCCAATTATCACACCACAGCTATATGGTTTTAGAAGTCTCAACACTAAGTTGATAAAGAAGGTAAGAAATTTATACAAATTTAGACATAGCATAAGCCATAGCTCAATACTTAGATTCTACGCTTAAACATGAAGTCATTGCCTGTTTCTTACTTTTTCAAGATACAAGATTTCCACCAACAAATACACAATATCCAGATGTGGATATTCTATCTATAGGACATCTTACCTAGTCTACATTAAAAAAATTTTCGATTCTACAATGACCATAATTTTTATACAGGACCCCATGTCCAAGAGCTTTCTTGATATATTTTAGAATGTGCTTAACTACATCCCAATGTGATATTCTAGGAGAATTCATAAACTAACTTACTATACTTATCGAAAAGGCAATATCTAGTCTAATTATAATAAGATAGTTCAATTTTCCCACCATCCATCTATATTGCTCTAGATCATAGTAACTCCTCATCTTCTAAGCCAAGTTTAACATTTAGAATCATAAGAGTATCACAAGATTTAGATCCAAGCATTCTTGTTTCACTCAAGAGATTAAGAACACATTTCCTTTGAGACAAGAAAATTTCTTTTCTTCTTTAAGTAATTTCAATTCCTAGGAAATATTAGTGTTCTAAGGTCTTTGATCTCAAACTTGGTTTGAAGAAAATCTTTCAACTTTGAAATACTCAATTTATCACTGCCTGTGATCACAATATAATCTTATTACATAGCCAAAAGAATGCAACTAGAATCTATTTGTTCGTAAAATACTGACCGGTCATGGTCACTTTTCTTCATTTCAAATTCTGTCACTACTACACTAAATCTTCCAAACCAAGCTCGAAAAAATTGCTTCAACCCATATAAAGACTTCTTTAGTCAACAAATCTTATCATAATTCTTCCCCTGGGCAACAAATCTAGGTAATTGCTCCATGCATACCTTTTCAAGTAGATCACTATGCAGGATAGCATTTTTTATATCAAGCTAATAGAAAGGCTTGCTATAAGAGGTAGTGAGAGAGATAATCAACTAAACAGAGGTAATTTTGGCAACAAAAGAAAGTTTCTAAATAATGGACACCATAAATTTGTGCATACCTTTTTATCACTAGACAAGCCTTTAATCGAGCAACAGTATCATCAGAATTAACTTTAATAGTATTCACCCACTTACACCCAATGGATTATTTTCGTTCTAGTAATGAGACAATATGACATGTTTGATTTGCAACAAGAGCCTGTATCTCTTCTTCCATATCAGCATGTCACCAAAGTGAGAGAATACTTCTATATCAACTTAAGAATAGTAATGGAATCAAGTAAGGCAATAAATAACTGAAAGAACAAAGGTAGGGAAGTGTAGGATACAAAGTCAGAAATAAAGTTAGGGTGATTAGTTTTACCTCGCTGAGTACCACAACATGTACCTTTTAGGTAGGCAATAGGGACCAAAGGAAGAGAATCTAATGAGGAAGAAACTGGTAGAGGGAATGAAGCTAGTGATTCATTAATGATTGGTACAGCTTCAGGTTTGTCGGCATTGTCAGGTGAGGGAGATGTTGCTGCTAGTATCTGCTTCTCACAAGAATAAACATATTTAATAAGGGGATGAATCCAATTATTTTTGGGGTAGACCTGAGGTTCCTGAGGAGTAGAATACACAAGGAAGTATTCTCAAGAGAATCAGTTTGAGTTATAGAGGAAGAAGAGTTAAAAGAGCTAAAAAGGGAATGATCTCAAAAAATGTAATATCAAACAAGATAATATAACGATGCAAATTAGGAGAGTAACATCAATACACTTTTGGCGTACGAGAATAATAAAGAAAAACAATTTAGAGATCGTGGATCAAGTTTAGATACTTGAAGACGATGATCTTGAACAAAATAAATATACCCAATAATACGTGGAGATAAAGGAAATAAAAACCAAAAAAGAAATAAAATGAAATAAGATATCCAACCATCAAGAATTGAAAAAGGCATTCGATTAATTAAGAAATAAGTTGTGAAAATTACATCTACCCAATAAATGTTAGGCACTTTCCTTTAAAACAATAAAGTGCGTGAGACTTCTATTAATTGACAATTTTTTTGTTCATCTACCCCATTTTGCTATAGAGTAATTGTACAAGAAGATTGATGAATTTTTTCATGTTGGGACAAATAAGATGAAAATGAAGTAAAAAAATATTCTTTAGCTTTATCACTACAAAAATGATGGATAGATATGTTAAATTGATTTAGAATTTTAGCATGAAAAGAACAAAAAATCTAATAACTCTAAATGATTCTTCATTAAATAAAGTCAAGTAAATCTTAAATAGTCATCCATAAAAGTAACAAAATACCAAAAACTAGACTTAGAGATTACTGGACAAGGACCCCAAACATCTAAATATACTTAAATGCAAATGCAACCCATTTATTAACTTGAGAAATATAAAATCAATGATACTATTTAGCAAACTAGTATGACTCACAATCCAAATTAGACAAAGAATTGAAACTAAGAAACAATTTTTGTAAAGTTGACAAAGTCATATGACTCAAGTGACAATGAAGCTGGTGTGGAGTAATAGTAATAGTAGCAACAACAACTGGTCGAAGAATTCTCTCTTTATGAACATATAGACCACTAGATTCGTACCTCTTACCAAAGAAATTTTTCGTCAAAAGGTCTTGAAAAACACAATAGATAGGGAAAAAGAAGACATTATAATTATAGGCACCTGTTTTTTGACTAAGCGAAAGCAAATTAAATGGAAAGTTTGAAAGACATAGCACATTAGATAAGGATAAATCAGGAGTAACATCTACTATACTACAACCAATAACATACACTTTAGATCCATTGGCTAAAGCCATATAAGAAGAAGAAAAAGAAGATATAATACGTGTCTGACTCATCATATGATCGGTAGCATTAGAACAAATGATCCATCTAGAATTAGTATGGGAAAGGCATGCAGTGAGATTACTTGTTTATACTAATGTAGTAGCAGACTGAGTGGGTAGTTGCTATCAAAATGCTTAGAACTATAAATACTTAACATACTCACTTTTTGACAAACTTATAATACCATTATCATCAATATCTTGTGTTTGATTATTTGTGGTGATATGTGCAAACTAAGATGGTGGTTTATTTTTTTCAAGTAACTTAAGGTAAAACTTCTTGATATGTATAGGCTCTTTGCAATAATAGTAAGAAACAATACCACCTCTATTGAAATCACCATACCTATCAAAATCACTTTATCCTTTACCTCTCTCGCCCTACCACCTCTAGTACCACCACGATCTCCACAAATACCAAAACCAAGATAGATGACTCATTAATATGTGCAAAAGAAGAAGATGAATCACTATATGCTCGTTAAATATGACAAAAAACAAACTTCATAGTGAAAGAATCAGAACTAGACAAAATTTACCGATAAGCAATACTAAGTTCACAAGGCAATGCAATAAGAAAACACATAACTTCAAATTATTCTTGTTAAGAATGCATTGCATCAACATCAGTAATAATAGATAAAAAAAATCATTGTTGAAAGACTTGGTGAAGTTCTGTATAAATTTGGTGCATGTTATCCTTTGTAGAATAAAGTGATCCAAGAGTTCCCCATAATTCCTTGGTTATTTCACAATGCATAGTATTATCATCAATTTCAAAAGTTAAAGTATTACATATTAATTTAAGCAATTGTTGATCTTCCACAATCCACTTTTCCTTCATATCACCTATAGGTGGATCCTTGGGGAGGTCATCAGTCATACGAACCTCGTTAAGATAACACTAAATAACCATCTTCTATCCAATATATTGTTAACCTTCTAAATCTAATTTCCTTTAAGCTATTCGGCCACCAACCAGAAGCAAATTAGAAAAACCTAACTTTAGCTTTGATTTTCCTTCACCATTACTATTTTTAAATGTGCTACGTGTATTGGAATCAGAAATCTCACTAGCCATGAGAATAAACTTGTAGAAAGAATCAACAAAAAAAATCCAAAAAATAGCCAAAAAAATTATAAAAATTACGCCAGAGTTATTGGATTGCACAAATAACCACATAGATGAACGCAGAAGAAGCCAAGATGTCATCAGTTAGAAGCCCGCTGCTAGATGGTGTCTCGTGCTTGCACGTATTGGAAATATGCACTGCCATGGTGCTCATATACCTCCCAGAAAGCTGCGCGTGTACTGCACGCATCAATGAAATGAGGTTACCAATCGTCAATCTATTCCACCATCAACCCAGATCTTCGAAAAATGCACTGGCATTTGGTTCGCAGAATGTTTTTAACATTCCCGAAAATGTTTTAAGGGAATATCACATTCCCATGTTCGGTTCAAGGTTTGAAAAAGAAAATGCCCGAGTTCAAGGTTTCAAAAGAAAATGCCCGGGAATGTCACATTCCTGGAAATCTTTTTAACCCAACATTCCCCTAAAATATTCCCATGGGGGGGAAGTGGGTATCTCAGATTCCCATAGAATGGGAATATAATATTAAAATATTCCCAAGAAAATTTATAGTGAACCAAACATAGGAATATTACATTCCTATTACTTAAATTCTCAAAAATCACATTTTCAGGAATGTACATTTTCTTGAGAATGTAAGATCCCACAAACCAAATGCTACCTAAATCTCCATTAACCGCTCCAAACAGCAGCTCTACCATTTCGCAACACTGTGCACTTAGCAGCCAAATCTGGGTTTTTGCTATTAGCTAGCTCCTACATGATTTAGTCACGCATCAAAAAATTGAAAAAAAGAAGAGGGGAAGAAGAACAAGAAAGTAGGTTTTTCTAGTTTTTTTGGTCAAGTGTAAGAAAGATACTTAGACAGATGCTTTAGATACCATATTAAGAGAAAATAATTCTTGAAGCCTCCAACTAGAGGTTGATATATCTATTTATAATAAAAATATAGAGTTACAAAGAGATAGGACCATGACCCATATATCTTAGTGAACAAGAAACAAATAAACCTAATCGTTAATTCACTAACAGCTTAGTCACACATGAAAACAAAAAAGGAGAAGGAAAAAATTGGGAAGAAGAAAGAATGTTTATGTTTAGAAGGTGTATAAGTTCTCTAAAGTTATGTTTTTTTAGGAGGCTCTGATAGCATGTCAAGAAATACAAGAGAATTGTGAGGCCATTGAAGTAGACAACCTCTATATATAATAAAATACGTACAGTGTAAGGTAAGCCCACGGCCCATGACTTACTAACTTAGCTTAACCCACAGTTTACTATCTACTAACATGAATGTTTTGATTCAGGAGTTCTCACAAGCTGCTCTTGAAATTTGAAGTCATCAAATTTTCTTGTTCGTGAAGTTTGAAGTTTAGCAGTTACAATGCATGTCCCCATTCATGTGAATTCACTAACAAACTTAAGTAATGAATCCTCTATCTGAATATTACTATTTAAACAAAATGTGAACGATTAGTTCATTTAAAGACTGATCTTGCACTATTGATAATTTAGAAGGGCAGAACACATAGGATCTATAACATAAAATTATGAGTTGGATGACATATAATGAAATTACCTGTGTCCCTTTTTAGGGAAAACAACACAATCCACCATGTGATGCAAAGCCGGAACATTCACAGCTCTCAAAACACGCACGTCACCTGGGTGCAAGCAGGGGTTCTTTGCAACAACCACCTTACCCGAAACTATATAAGGCCCTTTTGAGCCATAGACAGATGGATCATCAAAAAGCTGTTGATGCCTATTGCTAGAGAACTGCACAAATACTTGACCATATTTTAAAGTTCCCGTTTCATCCAGACATCCCATCATTGCTCTTCCGTTAGGAATGAAAATCCTAGTTTTGAGTCGCAACTCCAACAGTTTCGATGCCCTAAATGTTTGTAACATCATCAAAAGAAATGGTTCTTCATCTGGCTTATAGCCACAAATAAGCATTTCCTTCAGAATATTACTTATCTCCCCCGGAGACATCAAGTCTAGAGCCTCCCGTGCCCTTAGTGAATCTGTTAGAATAACGTTCAGTTGATCTATAGCTTCTCTCTGTTTTTTCTCAAAAACATAATCCTTAACACCGAGAGTTGATAAGAGGGTGATTATCTGCCGGTTCAGATAACAAGGCTGATATTTGCTGCATGCCAAAACATCAAGTTTTGTGTTATCTGATTTATACTTGCGCATGCTCACCCTTAATGATAATTTCTTTGATGATGTTGGATCCACAGCCACAACTCCTTTGTACCCACGATATCGAATCTGAAAAGCAGACGGAGTAGATTTATGGCCACATTTTATAGCCACTTTCCTAGCAAATTCAGCAGATATCTTCCCTATTCCCTCAGAGAAGTTATATTGGGTTCCACCGTGATTAACCTCCACATCAGGAATAATTTCAATTTCATGCCTGCCGACACTTAAAGTCTCTGTAGATGAACCAAATGATTGCCCCAATCTAGCAGCATATTTAGCCACATTTCTAATGCTGCGGAAATTTCCCATCCATTCTCTTATGAGAGTAGCAGTAAGTCCAGTTCTTGTAGGAGCAAACATCCATGCAGAATTTTCCCGCAGTTGACTTGATGAGAATGCCAGAAATTCAAACTTCTTGTCACCAATAACTATGCCATTTTGAAGTATAGAAAGAACTCGATTGTAGATTTTAGTTTTCCTGTCCTCCAATGAAGAAGATGTACGTGGAGACAAATCTGTTGAACGCAATTTCTCCAACTCCTCATCTACGAATGAAACACGAAGAAAGTTGTCAATATATTCCAGGTAATGGCGGAGCACACGATTTGAGACATTAACCTCCGGGCCACAGAAATACACTTTACAAGGAGTAATCTGAACCCTGCGAACGTACACCAACCCAGAATCCAAGGATATTGCAGGTGGCTTGGGAGGATGCTTTGATTTACGGTACTTCCTGTACTGCCCAGCGAGCCATTTCAAAGGTTCATAGCAAAATTCCTTTAAATAATACATCTTCTCTAAAGCATGTTCAATATATTTAGGATTCACTCTGCTTGGATCTATCAATCGATAGAAGCCAGTATCAAGTGCAGGACCTGGAAGACATCCGTGCTGAACCAGTGAGTTAATTTTAAACAAGATATTATAGGGTATTTGTATGCCTTGAGAAGGAGCCACAATGGGGACTAGATTCAAATCCCTAGAAAAAGGAAATCCTTTCTCCAAAGTGTATTGCCTATCACTTTCCTTATAACGAGCAAATCCCTGAAATTCGGAAGTTCTTGGCCATAAGGAAGCTTCAAACATAAAGCTGAAGACTGACCAATACAACAAAATGGAGTAAAATCTGTTGTCCGAATCCACTGATCATCAGGTGTATCTTTAAAGTAATTGAATAAAGGACTTTCAAATACATTTCCTAAACTGCACGCATCCTTCTCCAAAATCCGAGGAGCACCAAGTAACTAGCAATTGAAAAGAAATGGATAAGTAAATAAGATGTCATGTAAACATCTGAATGTTATGGAAATTATTGAATTGGTTGAAATGGCTTAAGCAATTGATACAGCCATGATATCTATTTATATACAAAACATGTAATCAATCAAAGATATTACAATCAAATCTAAAATATTAACTATAATTTTAATCAAACTAAAAAGGAAATAATTTAAAATTTTCTAGAATAACTTCCTAATATATTGTAACTCTATTAACACCCAGCTTATTGCATCAACTAGCCAATTGTTAATTAGAGGGAAATTTATAATGTCATGTTCTCAATTGAGTTAAGCAATCACCATATATAATATAATATAGAGTACATATTGTAAGATACAAGTGATGCGAGACATAATGTTATTTATCTATTAACACTCCCCTTCAAACTGAGTTATAGATATCAATCATGCCTAACTTATTATAAATTTCATCAACCCATTTCCTTGGAAGAGTTTTAGTAAATAGATTAGTTAATTGCTCTCCAATTCTAATATGTCTAAGACTAATAATCCGTTTTTGTAACTTCTATCTAAGAAAATAATAGTTAACATCTATATGCTTAGTTCGTTTATAAAAAATTGGGTTTGAAGCAATATGAGTAGCAATTTGATTGTCACACCACAATTGCATAATCCTATAAGTTTTGATGCCAAGTTGTTGAAGAAGGTAAACAGCCCATACAAGTTTACACATAACATGAGTCATAACTCGATATTCAAGCTCTACACTGTAGAAAGATACAATTGCTTATTTCTTGCTTTTTCACAATACAAGATTTCTTCCAACAAATATATAATACCCAAAAGTAGATCTTTGATCTTTAAAACATCTTGTCCATTCTACATCAGAAAAAGCCTTCACTCTGCAATGACCATAATTTTTATATAAAACTCCTCAACTAGACTCCTTTTTCAAATACTTCAAAATATGTGTGAGAGCATCCTAGTGAGAGGTCCTCGGAAAGTTTATAAACTAACTAACCACCCTTATTGGAAAGGCAATGTCAAGCCTGGTTATATTAAGAGTTTAATTTTTCTACTAATCTCCTATATTGCTCAAGATCTTCAAGTAACTCCCCATCTTCCAGATTAACCTTAACATTTGTAATCATACGGATTTCACATTGTTTAGCACCAATCATCCCTATTTCATTCAAGACATCAAACATATATTTTCTTTGAGACAAAAAAAATACCTTTCCTTTCTCGAGCAATCTCAATACTTAAGAAATGCCGAAATGCTCCAAGGTCTTTAGTATGGAATTTAATTCGAAGAAAAGTTTTTAATTGTGAAATGCCCAATTTGTCACTCTTTGTAATCACAATATCGTCAACATATACAACTAAAAGAATATATCCTAAACCAAATTGCTTGTAAAACACAGAGTGATCATGATCACTTTTTTTCATTCCGAATTCTATTATTATTTTACTGAATCTTTCAAACCAAGCCCAAGGAAATTGTTTCAACCCATAAAATGATTTCTTCAAATGTAGTACCTTCCCACACTCCCCCTAAGCAATAAACCCAAATGGTTGCTCCATATACACTTTTTCATGCCAATCTCCATATAAAAAAGTATTGTTAACATCCAACTGGTGAAAAGACTAGTTATTAGTAGTAGCAAGAGAGATAAGCAATTGAATAGAAGTAATTTTGGCTACAGTGGAAAAAGTCTCTGAGTAATCAACACCATAAATATAAGCATACCCTCTAGCTACTAAATACCCATTTGTAACTAATGGATTGTTTACTATTAGGTAAACATACAAAATCTCATGTCTGATTTGTTTCAAGAGCTGTCATTTCGTCTTCAGAGTAGCATGCCAACCATCATAAGAAAGAGCTTCAGAATATCACTTAGGAATAGTAATAGTTTCTAAGGAAGCAATAAATGATCGAGAAAAAGCAAGTAAAGAATAGGATACATAGTTGGAAATGGAATAAGAGTTGCAAGAGTTATCTTTCTGAGTTCAAGCATAGGTATTTTTCTTGTAAACAATAGATAGATCCAAATCAGAAGACATAGGAAGGGAATTTGATGAGGAAGCAGCTAGAAAAGGACATGAAGCTTACGAATCATTTGAAATGGAGTCTGGATCGGATGATTGTGGCTTATTTGGTGGAGGAGTTGTTGATGGTACTTGCAATCTACAAGAATAAGTATATTTAATAGGAGATCGAATCCAATTTTATTGTGGAGGAACCTGTGAATCCTGCGAAGAAGAAGGTACAAGGAAGTGATCATCAACATATTATAAATTTGGCAAGGTAGAGGAAGATGGATAAGGTTCAAAGAATGGGGTAAATTCAAAAAATGTAATATTAAAAGATACAATATAATGATTTAAGTCAGGAAAAAAAACCTATACCTTTTTTTACTACAAGAATATCCAAAAAAAAATACACTTCAAAGACCAAGAATCTAATTTGAATACCTAAAGACGATTATCATGAATGTGCATCCAAAAGTACGCGAGGAAATAGGAAATAAAGACTTAAAGGGAAACAAAGTAGGAAAGGGTACATGACCATCAAGAACTGAAGAAAGTATGCGATTTATCAGAAAACAGGCTATAAAAACTGCATTTACCCAGAAAAATTTATGAACCTTCATTTGAAATAGAAGGACATGAGAAACTTCTACTAAATATCGATTCTTCCATTCAGCTACTCCATTTTGTTGTAAAATAATAGCATAGAAGACTGATGAATTATACCATGTTGTGATAAATAAATTAAAAACTGTACTAAAAAATACTCCTTAGCATTTTCACTTTGAAAATTATGAATAATTAAAACAAAAGAAGGCATACGATTAGTTAAATAATATGCACTTCAAACAAAATTTTCCCAAAAACAAGAAGGAACTTTTATGCATATCAAAAGAGTTCGTGTTGTTTCAATTAAATGTCGACTTTTTCTTTTAACAATGCCATCTTGTTGAAGTGTGTATGGACATATGGATTGATGAAGAATGCATCCGAAGGACATAAAAGATGAGAAAGATGCAAAAAAATATTCACGGGCATTATCACTTCGAAGTATATGAATTTTTAAACTAAATTGATTGCGTATTTCAAAATAAAAAGATTTAAAAATTGAAAATAACTTGGAACAATCTTTCATTAAATATAATTAAGTGTATTGAGAGTAATTATCAATAAATGTAATGAAATTAAAAAAATCTATTGTTGAGGTAGCATGACTGGAACCTAAAATATCAAAATGAACAATGGAAAATAAAGACTTGGATCTCTTTAGAGTTCTACTCAAAAATGAATCGCGAACATACTTACTGAGTTGACAAGACTCTAGAGTTGAAAGACTAGGAACCATTTTACGAAACTTTCCAATACTTAGATGTCCTAAATGGTAGTAAAGTAACTTGGGATATTTAGCAATGGTATAAATTACTAAAGAAATTAGTTTGATATAGTAAAGTCTCTATGACTCATACCCAGAACCAATCACTATTCTCGTACTTTGATCCTGTATAAGAAAAGAGTCAGCAACAAAAATCACAAAACAATTAAGAGTATTTGTAATTGAAATTAAATTAAGAGGACAACTAAGTACATAAAAAACTAATTGTAATAGTAAAGAAAGAAGGAGTTTTACTTGATTGATACCCTGGGCAATAGTTTTAGATCCATTAGTTAAGGTAATTATAGAAAAAGATTTATTGGTGCAATTAAATTGAGTACATAAAGATCAGTTACCAATTATGTGATAAAAAACTCCCGAATCAAGTACTCAAGGGCCAAAGAATGCTAATGCTAAATGAAATTGATATGTCGTATGATTATCAAACAAAAAGGAAGAAATAATATCACATGAAGAACTCATAATTGATGCTTTAAATTTATTTTCTCTCTTCCTTTTTTTAAGGGAAAATGATTTAGTTGTTTGAAAAAGTAAAATTTCCTTCCTCAAATTGATGAACTGAGACCACAAGTGGAATCGACAAGAATAGGTGATGCAGCTACAGCAGCACTTGTGGCCTACACGTGTTTAATGAGGTAGCATATGGGATGCACATGCAGATAGGTCTGGCCGAAAAATGACCAATAAATGGGTCTATGCAGTCGATTTTGTGAAAAACCTTGTAACACTCCGATAATGATGGCAGATGGTTGCAAAATGCTATGCTGTTTAGTTCTGGCATTTGGGTTTTGTTTTTGGTTTCCACTTAATATGTTTTGTTTTCAAGTTTATGGGTTTTGATGTTAAAATTTTTGGGTTTGCTAAATGACAATTTTGGAAATAGAAAATAGTAATAAAAGCAGAAGCAAAGTTCCTCAATGTGAAGGCTCTAATACCATAATGAATTGGTTGAAATGAGTTAAGCAATTGCTATAACCATGATATCTATTTATATAAAAAGAATGAAATCAATCAAAGTTATTATAATCAAATAAGAGAAATTAACCGTAATCTTAATCAAACTAGAAACGAAATAATCTAAAATCTTTTAAAATAACTTCCTAATATATTCTAATAGCAATCTACAATTACTAAAAAGAGAACGGTCATTTGATGGCAAATTGGTATTCATGACAAATAGTATCCTTATCTATGGTAACATTACTTGGTTTTCAGTAATTCTTTACCTTGCTCAGCAAGCGAAAAAAAGAATCCTTTATTTTGGCAAATATCATCTTTTGTTTGCAAGTAATATTAAGTATTAGATTTGGATTACATCTAACATTAAGAGTATTAAAGTCATTATGTTTCTTAATAACTCTATGTAAATAAAGCATTAGGATTATGTATTATATAACAATTCAGTCGTTTTATTATTTCAATACATATTAGAATATTCTCTCTTGAACTCTCTAGCATCTATCTACTTATCTACCTAAACCTTAATTATTTTCTCAACATGCTATCAAAGCATTATAACACACTCATGACAGATGATACCACTCTAATTCCCTGTAACTAGGGAAAAATCTTATTTCCAAATGAGCAAGAATCAAGAAATTAAGTAATTAGACTATTGCAATAAAATAAAGATCTTGATGTAGAAAACCTCAAACTCTAATCATGGATGAGAAGAAATCCACTATAATATCAAAGATTACAAGATGGTATATGTAAAAGTTCTCAAACATAAACAAACAACTTCTTAACCACTATCCCAACATCTCTTACAAACCTAAGCACTTGCATTATTATCTCTCATACCTTAAACCCTTAGCCTACAAAAATATTTGTAGTCCCAAAATACTTGTTTAACAAAGAATCCCAACCTTACTCTAACATAAAAATTTAACTTGAATAGAAAAATAACTTACAATAAGAAATAGTCACTAATTAATAATAATTAGAATTTAAAACCTTGACACAAATTTGATCATCCTTGTTAAATTTATGCTCTACCTATCAGCAAATGGGACTAATCATGGGGTGCCAACCATGAAGTTTTCCACAATTTCAATTTCTTTAAATTGCAATAACCATCTTCTTATTAAGTAACTTCACCTTAATTGAGCATCACAAGCTTTACATCTAGTTTGTCCATCTCCTTATCTACAATTATCTCTCATCATTTGCAAAGACATCAAATCTTGTAAATGCTTTCATAAACTGACACAATTATTAGAATATATTAGAAAATTTTCTTAGATTGAGAATTATATTATATTAGGCAATATCTTAAATTGATTATTATTGGTTCTATATTCTAGATTATGTTATGAGCTTACTTGTATTGTACCCAAAATTAAAAATATTAGAGTCTTTATGTTTATTATTAGCTCTATACAAATAAAGCATTAGGGTGTGCATAATGTAATGATCCACCTTTAGTTCAGTTAATAATATTGTAATAATTTCTCGTACTCTCTCTAACTTCTCCCTGCTATTTCTCCCTCTAAATCTTAACCATATTTTCTAATATGGTATTAAAGCAGTACCATCTACCATAAAGCTTATGGATTATATTGTTGCTGGCAACCTCAAAGAGGTTAAATTGCCAATGATTTAAAATTTAGGTTTATTTATTTATTTTTTATTGAGTTTTTTTCATTTTTAGTGGGAAAAAAAGGAAAAAGACAATAAAAAAAAAGAATTCAAATTTGATATTCTAGTAGATGTCTTTTTTTTAGTTATTTTTTAAAACCTTTTGAGTTAATGAAAGAAAAAAATAATGTGGAGTTTCTTTTTAGTTTTTCTTCATTGAATTTTGAGTTTTTAAAATAAAAAAAAGGAAAAAAAATAGTTTCTTGAAAAAAAAAGCACAAGGATGGTTGCAATGTTTGCTTGACAACAATCATAAAGCTATTGTAATTGGTGTACACCAATGACTCCAATTTTGGTGGAACCCACTTAAGCAAACAACTAGTGGTTTTTGGCAATTAAGTTTCAAAATCATTGGTTGCTTTGGACTAAGAGTTTTTTAGTGCAATGAAGAGTTTTATTGATGTCAATCTTGTACTATCAATGTAAGGTTTGGTCGATAGATAGTTTTCCAACAAATTTTCTGGTTAGTTTCACAGGTGGATTTGACCGTGGTTAGTTTCAGAGGTGGATTTGACCGAAGCTCCAATAACTATGGCCAAGTTTTTTTTTCTTGATTTTAACCATTTTTTTATGACACTACTTATGCAACTCAACTTGATTAGAAATGTTTGGCTCTTATTTGATTGCAATTTGCTAAAAGGAATGAGCGCTTGCAATAATTTTGAATGGTTTTACACCTTACTGGTGTATTTTTAAGTAATTAAGCTTTGAGTTGTTAAACTTTAGTCCTATTTGTGATGTGGATGCAAATATTCATTGATGTGTTGTCAATTTCTAGTTGAGACTATCTTTGGGCAACTTTCTTTTTGTTGATTCTTTCTAGTGATCCACATTATTGTTTGGACTTGCAATTTTAAGGTGTTTTTGGCATATTTTGTGAAGATTGAAAAGCTATGGCTAATTTTTAGTGAGATTTCAAATTAATTTCAATTGGTTTACAGTTTGATTAATTTTCTAAGCTGCTTTGATTTGGGTGGCTCTTGTTTTAGCATTTGTTAGTGATTTAATTTGTGGATCATACAATTTTGAGTTGTCTAGGCTTGCCAAGCTTAGTGCTCTAAACTAATTTTTTTTTTCTAGATTTCAATTTGTCTAAGGTAGTTTTAGCTGGTTTTACAGAGGGTTTGGCTTTTATGAAGTTGGTATAGGCAACACAGTGTTCTTCCATAGTTATCATGTCAATTTGGAGTTGCAACCATATTTAGAATAAGGCTTGTGAATCCTAAACTGTTGAGCAGTTTTGAATGTTGTCATGGTGTTTGACTATTTTTTGTGTATGTCATGGCTATTGGCATAGAGAGGTGATGTGATTGTGTTTTCAAGTATGTTGACATTAAAGTTTGATGTACATTCCATTAGAATTCATTTTTGGGCTAGTGGAGATAAGATTTGGTGAGTTACTACAAGGAGTGGTGTTTTTAGCATTGTTTCGACAAAATCGATTTCAATGTGATTGTGTATGTCATGGTGTAACCATATTTAGAATAGGGTTGTGAATCCTAGACTATTAGGCAGTTTTGAATGTTGTCATGGTGTTTGACTATTTGTTTTGTGTATCTCATGGCTATTAGCATGGAGAGGTGATGTGATTGTGTTTTTGAGTATGTTGACATTAAAGTTTGATGTATATTCCATTAGAACTCATTTTTAGGCTAGTGGAGATGAGATTTGGTAAGTTAGTACAAGGAGTGGTGTTTTTAGCATTGTTTTGACAAAATCGATTTCAATGACAAGAAGGCAATGAGTATAGTTTTAGTTCATGATATTTTGTTATAAGCAAAATTGTATTGTTTGGTGCTATGCACCTTTGGCTTTGGTGATTCAAATAACTGGTTTTGATGTTTTCATGTGATTTAAGACACTATTTGGTGAGTTATGTTTGCATATATTTGATTTGGTGAGGTTATTCTCGATTTATAGTGGTTTATACCATTGGTTTTGCCTACCTAGCATTGAATTAATTCGTGCTAGTTGTGCAAAGTGTTGGCATTTCTTTTGGCTTGGAAATTGAGGTAAAAACTTAAGGGAAGCTAATAAAAAACTTTTGGAAACTGTTAGTATTTCTACCAAGGTTTTGGAGGGGAGTGTTCACAAGCATTTATGAAGTGTGTGAATGTTTTCATTCAAAAGGAGTGTTCACAAATTGTTCATGAAGTTTGAAGTTTATCAAGTGTTTTTTTTATAGATATGTTTTTATTGTATCCTGATTTTGGAAATTCAAGTTTATTAACGAGCTTATGCTTTGCAAGCTTTAATTTGAGGGGAAGAGTTAGAATATATTAACAAATTATCTTAGATTGATTATTATTAATTTTAAATTCTAGATTATGATGAGTTTGTTTATCTTGCATCCGAAGTTCGAATTATCAGAGCCTTTATGTTTATTAGTAGATCTATATAAACAGAGCATTAAGTGAATCTTATGTAATGATCCACCTCTTATTCAATCAATAGTATTTCGGTATTTTCTTTTATTCTCTCTAGCTTCTTTCTACTCTTTCTCCCTAATTATGTTTTTTGACACAATATCCTAAATTTTTCATCCCCTTCCTTTGCAGCCTCTTACTATTGCCCAAGCAAACATCAACTACCTTTTCTTTTCTATTACATTACCATTCATAATTCTCTTTAACTTACATGATCGAAGCAACTATCTTGATAACATGTGTCATCACTCATTGTCAACTCTCGCACATAATAGAACAAGGTACCTCCACATTATCACCATCATCATCTATCATCTTCATCTTACACACAAAATTACAAAAAGCTCTTATTATTTTGAATTACCACTATCACACAAGACTAAACTCATTATGATAAACATTCAACATGATGAACATCAAACTTCACAAACAACTTGTGATTTTAGGTTCATTCAATTTTTAGTTTTAGTTAAAGGGAAAAAAATGGAAAAAGAAAAAAATAGTTTATAATTGCTATTATAGTAGATGTTTTGGAGTTTTTTTTATTGAATTTAAGTTTTGGTTGAAGAGAAAAAGAAAAAAAAATGTAGTCTAGATTTGCTATAAATAATTTGAGGTTTATATTTTGTTTATTTGCATTTGGAGAAAGAAAAATAGAAAAAAAGTCACTTGGAAAGTTTATTATGGAGAGGCAGATTGTCCTATTTCAATTCTCATTTCAACAAAGTCTAGCACTAGTGGCTAGTTTGATGACACTAGTAGTGTGGTTTTCAACAACCAAAGATGATAGGTCTAGTGGATAACATGTTTGTATGGTGGGTGTTCAGGCAGATATAATTGCATCTGGTGTGTGGTTTAGTGTTGTTTAAGGTGTTTTAGGAAGCTTTGATGACTAAAATTCAGAATAGGTTGATGGGTGGTAAATCGGAGGATGGTGAACTTCCTAAGGTGGCATGTGTATTACACGTGACTCTCCAAGAAGCGTGAGGCCCATACATAGGCAACTTCAACAATGCATGGCAACACATGACAAGGTTTCTAGTGATGTGTTTCCATCAACAACACATCTTGCACCTTTTAAATCATCTTGTACGGTTGGTTTCTAATTTGCTAACTGAATCTTTAGCATTTTGAATTTTAAGGGTGTGTCATTGTGTTCTCTTTAGCATTGATGATGTTGATTCCATTTGGAGAAACCAATTCCCTTGTTCATACCAGGTTTACACAATTTAAGGCATTTGAAGCATGTTTTTTCAAGTTTGGTTTGGCTAGATGTGTTGATTTATTATATTTTTGCTTAATTTGGGGAGGTTTGGAGTCCGAGTATGTTGGTTTAAGGCCGTTTTGGATAATTTTGTACACTATTGGAGGTATTTTGGTAGATTTATGCATGAGTAGAACTAATTTGATACTATTTAGTTCTAAATAATAATGTATTTAGTATATTTCTAATCTGGGTACCATCTTATTTGGTGTTTAATGAGTTAAGATAGGTGTTGGTATTTTTGGTAGGGAAGTTGAGAAAATTTCTCAAAGCTACAACCATAGGTGTTAGTATTTTTGGTTTGCAAGTTGAGAGAACTTATGGGAACTATGTCTAATCAAAGGTGTTGGTATTTTAGACTAAGAAATTAAGGAGACTTTTGGAAGATGTGTCCAATCATAGGTGTTGGTGTTCTTAGCTATAAAGTTAAAGGGGCAACTCAAGTGAAGCTAACAGAAAAATTCTAGAAGTTATTAGTATTTCTGTCAAAGTTTTGGATTAGTGAATATTTCCATTCTAGGGGAGTGTTCACATTATCAAGTTTTCTTCATAGTGATGTTTTATCGTCATAGTTACAAAAATCTTATGATTCATAGTTCGATTCATATGATTTGATTCTAGTCAAGCATTTGACGACTCGATTCATCCATATAAGTCTATTATGTGATAGAATCTTAACTAAAATTATATGACTCTTATGATTGATGATTTAAATCTTATGATTCACATGATTTGATCAATTCTGTTTCTTGGGTTTCCAATCAAGTTCTAACTTGATCAAGTCAAATTTTACAATACCTAACTTTAGAAACCATTTTCCCCTTATTTTTTTATAATAATATAATTTATGTAATTAGGATGTGTTATTGACTATTTGGTTGTACACACGCATGCTTTAATTAAAATGTCTATTTTGATGTTAATTTTCTTACTTCATAGTTATTTAATTATTTTTGTATATATAAAATATTAAGTTATAGTGAGATAAGACTATCGTTATTGTTGTATAAAATATTAAGTTGTCAAAAGTTTTGACTATGAATCTTATAGTTCAAAATCTTATTCAATTCACAATTCAAAATTTTAATTTTTTTATTCACAATTCCATTCATGATTTGATAACCTTGTTCATTGTTTTTTGATTTTGAGAGTTCAAATTTTTGTAACATGTTAGAGCTTTGCAAGATTTAGCTTGCAGGAGAATGTTAGAGAGTAATATTATAAGTTTAAGTTATAGACTTGCTTTTCTTGAACCCAACATTAATCGTGCGGGATAAAGATATTTATTGAAGGAATTCATTTTTTGAGATCACTACAAATGCTAATATATGAATTTTGGATTTGGCTATAATGTTAGGATTATAGAAATACTAAAGTATTCTCAACAAGATTCTACGCTTTCAAAAGTTGGTATTTGAAATTCAACTTGCAAAAGTGAAATTTGACAAATTTTTGCTCTTCTATCTTCTTGAACCAATTATGGCCTTTTATAAACTTTAAAAACTACCCTAAAAATGAAAAAACAATGTGAACACTTGGTCAATTTTGAGTATAAAATATAACAAGGTAAGAGAAATTTACATGAACAAAAAAATTCAATAAATTACTCTACTAAACTTTTTAATTTCATTTAATTTTTAATTAAGATCTTTTAGATTAAAATTTTTAAATTGAATGCTTATAATTATTTTTTATTTCGAGTGGATACTTTTTATTATTTTTTTATCAAGTTCCGTTATTAATCAACACACATAAACAACACTTTCTATTATTTTTGTATAGTGATAGGTACAAAAATTCTTCAACACAATTAAATTATACCTAGATAAGTGATTCTTCAAATGAAACAGAATTGAACTGAAGTCAATTAAAATTTAAGTATTCCAAATCCTTTGATTTTTTCAAATTCTCTATCCAAGCAAAAACTCAAGGGTATTAGAATATTTATGTTTCTTAGTGGCTCTAAATAAATACAACATTGGGATTACATTTTATATAACAATTCAGCTATTTTGTTATTTTAATATATATTAGAATTAAATATTCTCTCCCAAACTCTAGCCTCTCTACTTCTTCCTTTTCGTAAAACCCTAATTATTTTCTCAACAATGTTTTTAAGTTTGATATATCATTTTACATAAAGTAATCAATTCTCACAAGCATTGTTGCTAGTGAATTGACAAAGGATGCAACAACTAGAAGCTCCTACTTAATTAGCATCAAAGGAAACATGAAAGCAACACTAAAGACCTTTGGCACCAAGAAATTAGTAGTGGATGGAATAGACAGAGTGAGGTGAATATAACAATAAAAAGATTGGCTGCCTGCTAAATAGAAAGCTTCACTTAAAATAGTACAACCAACAAGAAGATAAAAAATTGAGAAAGATTCAAAGATGTCTATATAGCTCACAAAGTCATGAGTAAGACAATCCATTAAAGATATTGTTTCATGAGAAAAAGCGCATAATTTGGTTTGGTGTTCGTTAGTCCATTTGACTATGCAAGGAAAGCTTTATTAATATACAATATAATATACAGGCATTTTATATATCCAACTATAAAGAAGCTAGCATTCAAAAGTAAATTAATATTTTCATTAAAAAAAATTCAACATGATCATGATCATTAGTTATACAAGGATGTTTTCTCATATCAACTACTATATTCTCCCAGTAAATGTAAAGATATATAGGACCATTTTTAGTATTACTTCCTAGAATAGTCACTTAATTATTCCATGAATCAATTTTTCTAAGTTTCTCCCAAATCCAAAGAACAAAGTCTCCATAATTCGAATTTTGTAATATTGTTTATTTAGGAGATTGTAAAAGTGTTCAACAAATCACTATTCAGCACCAAGTGTATAGTCATAGTGGAACAATTGCAAGGGAGAAAATCTCTAACAAACGAGGGATGGTGATGAATCTATACTCCTCAGAGATTGACCTAAACAAATTGCAAAAATACATCATGCAGTAGCTAAGGATAGTTATGCAATATAATGATTATTGTAAGAGAAGAAATATGGAAATTCTTCAAGTCTAGCATAGAAGGTAGAAAAGTTAATCTTTAGAAGGAAAATTTATTCACTATTTCTTCAAAATTGATTAACTTTTGAATAAGCACTTTATTTTTCCTATGTAGCTAATTCATGTATTAAAAACTACGAAAGAATCTATGAATTCCTCTCTTAATAATGTTAAGTGATCGAAATTATCCACAACTACTACATTCTATATTTTGTCTTCCATTATTACTTTTTGTTTCTTCAATGTCATTATAGAACCTTGGTTGTTTCTATTTTAATTGCATTACTTTGAATCACACGTTCTATCAAATATATCATGACAATAAAGTAAAAGTTACTAAAGCCAATAGAAAGTTAAGTAAAAAACCTGAATCAAGAGATACTTTGCATATTCACCCCATGGTCGGCGAAGCTCTACTTGCCAAATGTTCTCATATGAAAGCTCGAGTTTATATTGAACTTCTTTACAGGGTAAGAGAAAAGTGTATCTTTCTCATTCCATTTCCAAAACTTACACCAACATTAACCCCTCTCCATAGATAGGAAAATCTTTCCTTTGAGAGCTGACAACCAAAATACAACTTTACGTTGTTCATGTTATGCAAATATGTTCTAGGTTTTGGTATAATATCTTTTTCCATCTCTTGAGCTTTCAAATAGGAGCTCCCATACCATAAAGTTTTAGTGGCTAGGGAAATGATATAAGCAACATCTTTTCTCCTGGTGAATTGAATAATTGCATACGCTCTTTGAACTTTACCTCTACCTTGCCTTACCTTAATAGCCTCAACAGTTCCTTCACCAGTGTGCTCCTCTACAAATTCCTTTACATCAGACACAGATATAGTGCAAGGGAATCCATACAATTTGATAGTTTTACCCATCGAAAATACCAACTCTGACCTTCCAGAATAGCAAACTAAAATGAAAAATGGAAGCAAACAAATGAACTCACTTGTCAGCAAAAGCAATTTATTAAAGATGCAAGCTAGTTAAATTGAAGTTGATGTGCCATGGGAAATAGAGGATATATTCTTATAAAGCAATTAAAGATCTTGACACTATTTCATATAAACATAGATGACATACTAAATTCACCAAGCAGATGCACAAATTTTGCAATAACTATTCTATGAATAATTGTGAGCTTAAGTTTATTTAAACAGTGGTTCCTAAATTGCTAAAGTAGAAATATGCATCAAGAGTGGGCAAGATCCACATTATCATTCACCAATGATGCAAATATTTCAAAACTAAACATAAATTATAATATAGGCCTAGGTTTAATAAATGTGTTACCAACAAATGAATTCCAAACAGTTTGTTAATACTTATGGCCACGAGGCCTAATATTAGAAAATTACTTGAAAATAGAAAATTTCAAAAGACCAATTGGGTCATCAAAAGGTACTTAAACTTCCATGGAAAATATGACCTCAAAAAAGGCTCATGAAACAAAGGGGGTCAAAAGAACATATACTATCAAACACAAGAGGGAACCTATAATAACTACATCCCTCCTTGCCTGCATTTAAGCCATGAAAAGGCTGTTTATTTTGCCCTCAACACCATTTCTACTGTGAGGGATCTGAAGAAATAGGATCCTACATAGGCCAAAAAAGCTAGCTAATGATTATTCAATCCAATGACAAGGATCACTTGACTGTAGGAATAAAATAACTCTTTCTCACCCTCTTCTCGGGAATTCTTCAAGTTTGTGGTTTAGAATGTTTGGAATAAGGGCCTCATTGCAATCCGTAGGAAAAGCAGGCATTCACGCATAACCATCTTCAACCGTGCATCCTCTGGATTAAGGCAAATGAAAGTGGCTCTCTTCTACAAGAGTTGCCCCATCTCCACACATGATGGTAAGTCTGTTCAACAGAGATAGGCTTGTCCTTCGAAGCATAATTTCGGAAGTAGAGAAATAGTTGAGGGAATGAAGCATCCATGAAATTATTCATTAAGTACCTACCATCAAAGCACATAACCCGCCCTTGATATTAATTAAGGAAAAAGTATAGGCTTCCAAGAAAAGCAGGAGCTTGAGTCCTAAATACAGCACAGGCCGCAATGAGCAAGACATAGGATTTATAACTTAACTAGAGAACCGGAAAAAATGAACTAAGCCAATGAGCTATAAATGCGAGAAGAAACAAGTCCGCCTCTTTATTAACGGAAAGCCTTTGGTGCTCACAGAAAATTCCTTTTTGTCCTCATCAATCTCCTTCCCAGGCTTTCTAAAAAAATACCTCAACCACCTCACAAAAATGGACTTATCCTTCCTAGGGTCTTACTGACTGCATGCAATAAGATAACTTCTTCAAGTCAAATGCGATCTCAAACCTATCACCCTTCTAAAAAAGTTGTGTCATGTCAACTTCCCAAGAAATAGAAAGTCAATACAAAGCAACAACATCCTCCAAGGTATAAGTACTTTCTCCCCCCTTAGTCTTAAAAACATGAGTTTCACTTATTCATCTCTTAATAAGGTAGCATAGGTCATTTGTATCTTTCTTCACATAGAGGCTAATGGTTACTTTAACCTCCTTCGTAGTGATCACATTATCTAGCAACCTCTTGTAATCCTTATCTTCAAGAACCTCCCCCATCCAAGCAACAAAACCCTCAATAGGAGAAGACTTGGAAAGAAATCTAACTGTGCTAAATGAAACATCACGGCTGGCTAATTTGGGAAGTAATATGTGGCTAGCATAGTCTACAATACTAGTAGTATCAACCTCATGATAACAGTACTTTATATTATTGTGATCGATGATTTTCCCCTTTAGCTATTCTACATCCTCAAATCCCTTACGAATAGCGTCAAAATTTTGGCTACGATTACAAGTCTCCATCATCTACCTCCTTTTGCCAAATAGAGAAAAATAGGTGATTGATTCATCACAAACAAAAATAGGCACCAAGGTTGTGGCATCAATTGTAGCAAAAGCTTGGTCTTTTTTTTATCTCTTAGGTGTCATTGCAAAAGAAGCAAGAAAGGGCAAATAAAAAAATATAAGAAGCAAAAAACTAAGAAAATAAATGAATTTCAAAAAGGTCTCAAGCAATAGAAAGAGTAAAGTAAAATGAAAAAGGTTGGATTCCACTTTTATAGAAGCCCGATTAGTACAACAATCAAAGAATCATATAGGCCCGCCAAGAGATGATTTCAAGTGTTCTGATTTGCTACACTTCAAGTCAATCCAAATCAAACAATTTAGACTAAATAACTTTTCAAAAAAATATCAACTTGACATTGGATTATTTTATGGGATACATCTCCAAAGAAACTTGTTCAAAAAAAGCATAATCTCCTGCAAAGGTCATTTTACTCTCTATGAAAACGCCCAGGGCCTTGTGGTGAGAATCCACACCTCACAATGCTCTTTTTTCTCATTGCGACAATTTGTATGTAAGGAACCTAATGTTGATACTTAAGATTGTGAGGCCTAATATTAAAAAATTATTCAAAAATAAAAAATTTCAAGAGGCCAATTAGGTTGCCAAAAGGGGCCCAAGTCATTAATACATGTTTTAATAGCCAATCATAGGATGAGTGAACTTGCATACAATATATTAAGTTTTTCTTATATAAAAATAAAGGCATTTAATTGATTATTATATTTAATATTATATCTATGTAATATAAATAAATATAATAATTATTCTTAGAATGATTTATATTATTCCTAAAATATCCCTAGCCAAGCATTATTATTAACTGGGATAATAATATATTAAGACTAGTATGTATATTGACCGACGATTACGATCATAGATATAAAATATCAAGTTAACTCATAGGTATCTATTAGAGAATTAATATACTGGACTAACCTGCTATGAGAATGCGACATGGATCATAGTGTCATAAGCTATTCTTATAGTAATAATATTATATATGGTCCTTTTACCTAAAATTACTACAGTTCCCTACATGATGAGTTATTTACCCTGATGTCATCAAATATCACCTACAATAGGGTCAACTTAAAAGATGGCAATTGGGTATACCTCAAAACATACAAAAGGATGTGAATGATTTAAATGGGATTTAGTCCCTCCAATGTAAGAGGAGTAATATTTTTAGGCCCTTTGATTAATACTATAAAATGTAATACCATACTCAAATGGATTAATATATGATATTGATTCATTTATCTTATTTTATTCAGGAAGAAACACATAGATAGAATTATAAAAAAAGTGACACATTCCATACCTCAAGTTCAATATAGATATTCAAGACAAAAAGGATTAAACAATATAAAACATCAGTAATAGAAAAGTTGTATCAAATCACTAACATTTTTTATTACTAGATATCACTCATTGTCTATATTACTAAAATAAAATTTTAAGATCACTATCAATGTTATAAGAACCTATAGGGTCACAAATGAAGAATGAATCAAATATTAGGGTTTTAGCATAATTAGGAACTTACTTAGATTAAAGCTTCTAATTGAGAAAAAGCTAATTTAATTGTACTTGATTAAGTAATAACACAATATAATTAGGTTATACTTAAGAACTCAAAAATGGGCTGATTAATAATTAGTCAAGTTTAGACTTGGTTAATAATCAAAGCCCAACTATCTCTTTACTTAAGGTGAATTTTGATTTAAGATCAAATTAAATATTTTATTCAAAAAAAATATAATCAATCAGATAATTATTCAAATATATTTTGTCCGCACATAAAATATATCAATTTTAAAAACAAGATATGATGATGATTAATAAATTGTATAAATCAAGAAGGATATATATATCTTGATAAAATGAAGATATTCTTGCTACTTTTAAAACCTAATTATATATATTTGATATTATGAATATCAAGATTGATTTTTTTTGGGAAAAAAAATACAATTAGAAGTAGAACACAAAAAATCCTAGTAGCTAGCACTACTTTGTGAGGAGAGAAATCTCATCCAATCAAATCAAAGTCTTTGAGTATTCTTGTGGATACCTTCAAGATGTTAGCTTCTGATGGCATTCCTATTTTGACAATCATTTATTAATCATCCATAATTTACATGCATTCGTGAGTGCTAGTTGAACGTGTGTGCATGAAAATAGAAGTAAACGGTCTACATTAATTCAAAGTATTGGATCAAAAGTATATATCTTCCACTGGTTTATGCCTTTTTCACTTGGATCCTTGTTGAATTTTGGAGTAAATTTTAAATTTTTCACTAAAGAGACAACAAGAGCAAAAAATGGAGGTAGCAAAAATGAGAATGTTAAAATGGATATGTGGTCATACAAGAAAGGACAAAATACAAAATGAATGCATACGAGGGTATAATGGTGTGGCACCTATTAAGGAGAAGATGATAAAAAATCGATTAAAGTGGTTTGGGCATGTGCAAAGAAGGCCATTGGAGGCACCAGCGGGAAGAGTTGATCACATGATCTTTAGTCATATGAAAAAGTGTAGAGGGAAGTCAAAAAGGATATTGGAGGAAGTTATAAAATGGGATCTTTTGGTAAATAATGTCACTGAAAATCTGATTTCTGATAGAGTCCAGTGGCATCGTATGATCCATGTAACCAACCCCACTTAGTGGGATAAGGTTTTATTATTGTTGTTATTATTGTTTGCTTTTTTAGTCCAAAAACCAACACAAGTTTCTATGGAAAATATGACATCAAAAAAGGCTCATGAAATATAAATGGTCAAAAGACCTTATGCTATCAAACGCAGGAAGGAACCTGGAATAACTGCCTCCCTTCCTGCTCACGTTTAAGCCAAGGAAAGGCTATCTATTTTGCCCTTGGTAACAGTTCTAACGCAAGGGTCAAAACTAATAAGGTCCTGTGGAGATAAAAAGGCAACTAGCAATCATCCAATCTAAAGGCAAGAATTGCTTTCGCTTCAAAAATAAAGTAACTCTTTCCCACCTTCTTTTTAGGAATATTTAGAGCTTGTGATTTGGAAGGATTGGAATAAGGATCTCACCATGGTCCATAAAAGAGGCGAACATGTTATGCCTGACCTTCCTCATCATGAGCCCTTTGGATTAAAGTGAATGAAAAGGCTTCCATATTTAATAGACCATCGACAAAACCAACCTTGACATAAATGTCTTAACTACTTTGCAAGAGCACTACTACAACTACTACCATAAAAACACCCACTATTTTTTACATACTGTATCTTTTGTCTCCTATATTTCCTACCAATCTAATCGTCCATACAGAACCATTATTTCTACAAATTGATGCTTGTTAACAACTTGCCACACTACAAATACCCCCTCATAAATCTCCCCCCCCCCCAAAAAAAATAAAGAGAAATCTCATGCAAAAGTTCTCATAATGCTCAAATCCATTAACCTCAATCCCCTAGAAACCCAAAAAGGTCCCAAATCTAGCGAGTATATAAAAACAAGTCCTTTTGCCCCATTCCAAAGTCTGATCATAGAATGTTTATACCTCATTCATACTCTAAAACCACTCTCCGATATTACATTATTGTATTTACACCTCCTGATTCTAGAACCCCCTGAAACATAGTTATAATTGCACCCATCATTCTAAATTTTCACAAGATAAATTCACCGACAACAATTATATGAAATATATTATAAGGATTCAAGACTTGTAAATAATGTTGCAATCCTTAAATTATCTTAGCCAAAAAGAAGAAGTTCAAATTTTTCAACTTCCCTTGAATGTTAAGAGCTACATATGCAAAACTAAGGGTCCAAAATAATCACTGAAATAATATAAATGAAAAGGAGTTTTAATAGTTGAAAACTATGAAGATTGCATAGAAGAATATACTTCCAAAATTCAAAAGTATAAAGAGCAGAGAATCATGATTAGTAACTAATAATGATAGCATCCATAGAACAAGATACGCCATAGTGTTACATTTCTAGCAAATTTCAAGCAAAATGTGCTTATTTCCTAAATAGATTAAAATTAAGTAGGCTGACATTAAAAGCCTCAGCTTTTGCATTAAGAAGACAAATTACTGAAATTAAGTAAGTCCTTTTCAATCTCAATAAGGGACATGCGGTTTATTTGATAATCTAAACTTTACCAAATGCGGGCAAAATATTAAAATAAATTACCATTCAATTGTATGTAAGATTTTAACTTCCTATTAATCAAAGGACAGTATCAGGAGAAAAAAAAAAAACATCGGAACTGTGTAGTTTAAAGTTTCTATATATTTTTTTTGTTAAAGTTAAATTATCAAGACAAACTACTATGTGGAGCAACCAGAAAAACACCAAACTAGGGGGGGAAAAGAAAGATTTTTTTAATTACTTGATGATTTAACTGCTTATCGAGTATCAACACAACTAATGAGACAAACCCATTGGTTTAACACGAGAGAGCATCTTGATCAGCATGGACTCACAAATAATCAACAAATCAACTTAAATGCTGTAAATAGGAAAAATACAAAACCTCTCCAACGCAGCCCCCACCAATCTGAAGCTCCCATGGATCTCCTTACATTTTATAAACCAACCGCACTATGCATTAAAAACAGACTAAGTGATCATAAAACATCAATCATTTATCATGGAGAAAACATATTTTGAGGATCAAGCCAAGATAAATTCTGGCTTTGAGCTCGTGATCACTTTTTCTTCATCAAAATGTGATATATATATATATATATATATATATGGCGAAACCGAGTCTAACCCAAGATCGAAATTGGAGATATCAGCAATTGCAGAACCAAACAGAGAGTAAGAAATGAGGTACCTTGATCGTATCAGCAATTGCAGAGAAATGAGGTACCTTGATCGTCAACTTCAAGTCAACACTGCTACTTCCATTACTGCAGTGACACTGCTTTTTAGAGAGAGAGAGAGAGCCAAAAGGTACGATGATTGCCGAAGACAAGGATATTCTGATTATCCTTGGCACGATGGTAAATAGATGAATCGGAAAAAATAAATAAATTTTAAGAATTTTCTTTGCTTAAAAAAAGAGTAATGTAAGAGCACGCCAAATCAAATCAAATAAATTGATTAATTTATTGTTAATATTATTTTATATAATAACTATTTAAAACTTTCTCCTTAGTATGGTTAATATTATCTTATATAATAATAATTTAAAACTTTCTTCTTTATATTTTTTAATTAAATCTTAATTTTTATTTCTTTTCTTTTATTTTTTTTATTGCCCAGTGTTGGGTGAGGAAATGATCACGACTTTTTTCTTACTCTTTGGTCCTCGTTTTAAAAACACTGAATTGTAACTCATGTAATGCACAAGTTTACAATTAATTTTTATATAAATTGAAAATTTATTTATATAAATAAATTTTTATAATTTAATATATTTTATTTATTTTTATCATTATATATTTGATTTTATGAATTACAAGTGTTTAATATATATTACTTTTTATCAAATAAAAGTACATAAAATTAACTCATTTTTGCTATCAAGTATAATTTTTTCATAATTTAATTTATGATGAAATGAAAGTTTTAAACATAAGAATAAATATAACTGAAAGTAAATAAAGACTAAACCAATAAAAATTTCCACAACCTCTTATATTTCAAATATATCATATTATATTTATATTATTTTATAATATTAGCATATGAACTTAAAAAAATAAAAAAATGACAAAAAGAAATGAACAAAAGACATGCAAAGTAGTAAATAAAAAGAAGAGACAATATGTTATTTGTAAAGTAATTAGAGTTAAAAATGAAAATATAAAAATTAATTTAATTAAGTTAAAATTTTAACTTTTATAAACATTTTTATAATAAAAATAAAATATATTATATTATATTTATACTATTTTGTAAAATCAGCCTATGAACTACAAAAATATAAATATGAACAAAAAAATACATAAAAAGTAGTAAACAAAAAGAAGAGATAGTATATCACTTGTGAAGTAAAAAGATTTAAAAATGTAAGTAACTAATTTAACTAAATTAAAACTTTAACTTATTTAAAATATTTTTACAATAGCTAAAACAAAAATATATTATTTTAATGATATTGGCGATTAAACTCTAAATAATAGAAGTAAATTTATATATCTATAATTAAGTAAATAAAAAAGGAATAGTGTGTTATCAGTGGAGTAATAAGAATTAAAAATAAAATATACTGTAAATTAATTTAATTAAATTAATTTTTTAATTTATTTATAATTTTTTATAAAAATGAAAATATATTTTATTTTATTATATCTATATTACTCAATATTGTAAATAAAAGGAAAAATATATGTTTTATAATAAAATTTTAATTTATGCATATTTATTTAATTTGAAATATACCACTTGGATTTATATGATAAATGTTGATAATATTTAAATGAATTTAATTTTAACTTTTAAATACTTTTAAACTCTATTTGTTTCAATAAAAATTTATTTTTCATGAAATATAATTATAAAATATTAAGACAGAAGAAAGTGCTTTATCCCTTTAATGTTAAATATGAAAATTTTGGCAAAATGACTTTCTTCATTTAAAAAAAAATTTACTTTCCTCCATCATCATGCCTCCAAAGATTATTTTTTTCAACATCAATAAAAATGATATATCACTTCTTTATTAATATCTTTCTATAAAAAATATTTTTTAACAAAATAAGTGGAGTCTTAATGAAAAATAAAATATATAATCAATGTAATTAATATGTAACTTTAATATTAAACTTTTAACTTATTTACAATATTTTTTATAATAAAGGAGTGATTGTTAAGGGATTTTTTTTAAGAACAATCTATTAAGAGAAATAAATAAAGGTAATGAATGATCCCTCTATTTTTTTGAACAAGTAGAATGTACTCGCTATCAGAATGATTTAGTATAAAAATATAATATCATGACTTATATAAATTAGGTAAATAGGAGTAAATAATAAAAATGAAATAAAATAAATAAAAGAAAGAGAAATAACATTTAGAGTATAAAATAATATAAAATATTTTTAGGTGGGATAAGTCAATGAGTTCCACGTAAATTGAATTGGGAGAAGGAGGAAAATGATTTGATTAGTTAATAATATTAATTATTTAAATAAAGATATTTAGTAAAATTAGTTATTTATTACTAATTATTTATATGATAAATAACATATAAGTGTATAAGTATATTTTATGATTTATTTAAGTATATATGTGTATATATATGTATAAATTATTCTTATTAATTTTTTTAATTTTAATATAAAAAGAATCTAAATTCATTATGTAATTATATAACAAAGTTTTTAACATATTAAAACAATTATTTTATTAAAATATTAATTTTATTATATAAATTTAAATAATAAAAAATTAAATAATTATTTATTATTTATAATGAACTGTTTAGTTTATATATTAAATTATATTAATACATATATAACTAAAAGCATATAATAATATAATGGTTAAATAGAAGGTATTTTATATTAACAAGCATGGGCTTCACTCTTCTTATTAGCACTTTTAATAAAACAATGTGTAGAAATGATTATTTTTATTATTATATAATTTGAGAGTGTTTTTAATTTTTTAATATATTTTTAATAAATTAATTATTTGAAAATGCCAAAATTTTTTAATTTTTCAAATTAATTAATTAAAAATCAATAAATTAATTATGCTAAATATTTTACCAAATACTTAAAATTTATGATTGGACATATTAATTAATTAAAATTATTTTAAGCAATTAAAATCTAATAAACAAATTATTTACCATGCACTTTCAAAATTAGAAAAAAGATTAAGAAGATATGAGTTTGGAAAAGAGAAAGAAGAATAATGTTTGAAGAAGATATATTATTAGGACACCTGGTGAGGAAATGCAATGCTGTCGTGTATGAAAGCCCAGACTCCTTAGCGAGCGTATGATGATTCTGCCGACGTGTCATTGTGGCGAGATCGCCACTTTTGATATAAAAAATGCGACGTCGTTGAATGATGCGATTCATCCTATTGGTTATTTTGAGGTTTATTCAGGAACCGTTGCACACCGAATACCATTCCATCATTTGGTTACACTGCGGCGTGGCCGTAAATAAAGAAGATTCAAAGTTTAAGTACATTTTTTATTCTTCGTAAAACGTTGATAGATTGCATTTGGTCTTTAATATATAGTTAAATCAGGCGAGAGCCATATGATATTCTTTAAATATTTTATATTTTCTATTATATTTAAAATTCAATCTTTAATTTTTATAAGTGTATGTTAAGTGATTTAATTATTTCTCCATTAACCAAAAAAAATATACAAGTTAAATTAATATTAGTCCATTTAATAATTTTTGTCGACCTTTAAACAAAATTGCTTGCATGGTTGGAAAAGGAATGATCTCTTTTGCCCACATAAGCATCTACTAAAAGTTATTTCTATTTTTATCTTCTCTCCTTATAGAAGGTGGTTTAGTTCTCAATAGTGTAAAAAATTCTATTTCCTAAAAAATAGGAAAAGAATAAGTCATTTGATTGATTATTATCTTACAAATTGGAGGAAATAAGATTTTTTGAGAAGTCCTACTTTCCACAAAATATAGGATATCACTTACCTACCTCCCCCTAAATAAGTTCTATTTTTTGTATTATTTATGAATATAATAACAAATTATCTTTATTAAATTTAATTAATGACAATTAAAATTTACTAATTTATATTGTAATAATATTGAGGATATAATAATCATTTTATTAGCACTTCGTAAGATATTCAAAATTGAATTAAATAAAACATAAAAAGTTACTTTCTAGAAAATATTATTTTTTATATGCCAATCAAATAATTTTAAATATTTTCTTAGAAAATGTTATTTTTTATATGTCAACTAAACAACTTTGACTATTTTTCAAGAAGTTCATATAGAAAATTATTCATTTGAAAATTTAATTTTTTGTAGAAAATTATTTTTCATGTGAATCAAACGACTCCTAAAAGAAGTTCCATAATAAATAAAATGTCATTGTTCAATTTTTACAAAATTAATTCCTTTTAACGTTGTTCTTAACCTTCCCAACCATATCTCTTCACAAAAAAATTTTGATTTTACGATTTTAGCCATTTTTATTGATCCCAAAATGCAAAATTCATTCCCTTCTTCTTTTGTCTCCACCACCAATTACTATTAATTGCTCATTTAGGTTTCCCTTGACTAAAAATAAAAATGATATGTTCATAGTGATTTGAAGTAATTTTTTAATTTTTGTTGCTCAACTATTTTAAAATTATGTTAATTAATGAGATAATTGTAACCCTTGATCTTGATTTTTTATGAATAATATTTAAATTTAATGAATTTATGATTATATGTGATTTATGTATAGTCATGTTTAACTTCACCTCCTTGCACTTCTTGCAACAAGCTGGCATTGAAGGTCAATTATTTAGTTTTGACATAAATTTCAGAATGACAAAAATACTAAACCTAATATAATTTATTGCACTAGCATTTTTTTTTTATTATTTTTTTTGCTTCCCCTTTCTTCTTCATTGAGCAAGGCCTTTCTTGAAGTTTCGTCAATTCTCCCTACCTTTCCGGACAAACCTCCCGTTCACCTATAGCGTCTCCATTGACAGTGGGTGTTGGTGCCTCCCCTTTCTATACGCCTCCATTTGCAAGGTCACATTTTTATTTCAAAGATGGTGCCAAGTTGGAAGTCCAGCGCCCACAAAGTTGATGCATGGAAGTTCAACTGCCACAGTGGAAATCTATTAGCCACATAAGCAGTTTTATATTTAATTTGATGGAATGAGCCTAATTTGATCGCATTGAAATATGAAGGGGCTAAAATTGTTTAAAATTTTCAAGGAGGACAAAATGCATGCAATACATAAATTAAGGGGATAAAAAATGCAATCCAGCTAAGATTCAATCAACACAATACATCCATGATTATCTAATCCTAGAATTGTGAAAAACAACTAAAGGAGAAGGAAAAAAAAATTAAAACAGTGGGAATGGTTATCTACTTATTGTATTTTAAGTTCAAATCCTAAAAAAGATGGAGAGTAAAATTCCTAAAATAATATTGGATGGTATTGTACTATTAAGGTGTTAGTCAGGAGAAGAAAACTTTTTGAAATTTGGAAATCTTTTTTACATAATTTTCATCCATCTTATGTTATAATATAAAATTGAGGGTTATTTATTTAATTAAAAAATAATACATCTTAATTAATTTACCTTTTTTTTAGATAATCAAAATAAGTTTTGGAACATCAAATATAAAAATATTTCTTGAAAAGATATCCATTTCTATGAGTGAAGGTAAGGGGTGACCTTTGGGTTAAGTTAATTAGTTGCTTGATGAGTTCGACTCAACAATTACTTAATTAAACTCAACTCATGACTTATTTTTATCAAGATCAATTAAAAAATTTAGCTCATTTAATAATTCAAGTTGAATATAATTTATTCTTACTTAATTCATTTAGCTCACAAGTAACTCAATAACACATATATACACATACACAAATATATATATATATATATATATATATATATATATATATATATATATATATATATATTAATTTCAACATATATTTAATAAAAAAAACCGACAATTTACTCTCTTTTTTTATTAAGTATCAATAATAATAAGATTATGACTTTGTTTTTAGTTAGTTTGTAGGTATTGATAGGATTTTAATTTAGTTTTTTTAATTAATTTATGTCTTAAATTTGTATATTTATTGAAGAAGATTAGATTTTATATGAAAAGGACTAATTTCTAATTAGTCAAGCTCAAGTTAAGCATGAAAGCCATTTATAATTTGACAAAAAAAATTTATCATTATCGAACTAATCAAGCTTATTATCCACTTTTAGTATTCTAAATTGAATCGAGCACAAGCTAATTTTTCTATTATAATTTGAGTTTGATCAAGTTTGAGTTCCTATAATTTTTGGTCAAATCATATTTAATTAAGTCAAAATTTGACCTAAATTCACCCTTAAAAGTAAATCATTGGTCAAGTTGGCCTATTGAATTTTAAAGATCTACCAACCATTAGCTTATTTGTAAATTGGAATAGGCTTTACCTGATTATTAATCTATTTTACAAAATAAGTTAACTTATATTAATTTAAATGTATCTTACAAACTTATCATTAATAGGTTATGTCAAACTTCCAAAATTTTATAAGTAAATCAGCTCATATCAAACTTTAAGATTATGGTAGGCATATAATTAGGTTAAACTAATTTTTTTTTTACATAAATGTAATCAATTTTAGACAAAAATTAATTTTAAAAAATGAAGGAAAAAAAAACCTAGTCCACATCATTCCTATCCAAAAAATAAAATAAAAATGCAAAGCTTAGGTAACGTTCTTTAAATTTTTATTATAAAATTCTCAATTTACACCATGACATATTTATTAATTGCTCTATTAATTATTAATAAATTTAGTTTAATAATTATAATAATTATCAATATTATAATTATAATAAAATAGTTAATATCAAGGGTAGAACTAGAAAAAATTTGTTAAGGGGCCAAATTCACCCACACGCATATAAGTATTATGGTTAAAAAATTTTAAACTAAAAATAAAATTAAATATTAAAAATATATATAATATAAAATTTAAAATTAAATAATTTTTATATTTTAAATGGTTTTATTTAATTCTTAATTATATATTTATATGCCAAAAATTTCAATTTAAATATCTATAATTATATCTATCTAATTTTAAACATTTAAATATAAGTATCTAATATGAAATTAGATAAAATTATAAAAACAACATGATAATATAACTTAAATTTGATTAAAAAATTAATTTTTAAACAACAAAATAATTAATTTAAAGACTTCATTTGAAAAGGTTATTGTGTTTTATTTAAAAGAACAACCAAAAGTTAAACTTGATAAAAATCTTCCTTTTTCTTATTATATTTTTGCAAGTGTGGGATCTTGTTATAATTTACCAAAACGGAATAAGAAAACAATTTATTCATTGATAAAATATAAATGCATGTACAGAGATATGAGATTAAGTATGTTTTGTTAAAAGTTATAAAATTTACTTTAAGAAATAAAAAGCAATTTATTTAGGAAATACACAATATTTGAAAGGATAGTATATAATTTTTAAAGGGGCCAATATTTAACCTTTTTTAAGAACCTTTATAAATTCAATTGTAATATATGGGATTAGGCAATAGCTTTAGAGTAGCTCCACCCCTAATTAATATACGTGACATAATTTGAACAGAAAATTTTATTACAAATATTTAAGGAATTTTACTTAAGTTATGTCCAAAATAAAACTAATTGCATCACTACATGGAAAAAAGAAATTAAATTTCAGCATAAAAGTTAAAAATGATATTAAAATTTTTAATAACAAAAGTTTATTCTTAATATTGGTAGTAAAAAGACAATAATGGTAGAAGGTGGAGTGGGGAAAATTAATTGAACTAAAAATAATAGGCAAAATAATATAAAACAATAGTTAGAAAATAATTAGATAGATCAGATTTATCCTTTTTGCACGAATTATCAATAAATTCATAATCTATACAAAATTTTAATTTGTTTATAAATGAATAAATGAGCTAACAATAACCATTCTTGACTTATGCAATAACTCAAAAATATATAAAACATAAAAATCAAATATAAATTAAATTTATTTTAAATGTAAAAGGACAACACTATATTTTTCACCTTTTTTAGTAGAATAACTATCCACTAAATGAGGATTAATGGGTAGTTTTCCATTTAAACATATAAATTACTTTTGTTTATTTATTTTATTGTTGAGTACTACTATATATCTTGATAAATACTCATATTGAGTTAGACTAAATTCTCTTTTATACTTGATAAATACTCATAGTGGGTCAAGCTAAATTCCCTTTCTAGGCTTGAACCAATTGGCCTATCATAAAAATTTATAAAAGTGACTACTTTACAAAGTGATCAATAAGACTATAACAACCATATGGTGCTAATTGTAGGGTACTAGGAGTAGTTACAATAGTTAGAAAATAATTACCACTAGTTAGTCAATTGCACATTATAAATAACTTAAATGTTCCTACTAATATTGTGATATAATCACTGTACCCCCCAAGTATGACTATTCTACGAATACTAGTCACTCCAAGTATGAGACTTGACTTCATTTTTATCCTTTTAGTCTTACACTTTGGTCTTATTTATACTAACTTAAGATGTGAAGGACTAAAATAATAGATCTCTTTATCATTTTAGTTTGCTAGCAAGAAGCGAATGACATCTTCTACTAATCTCCATTATATTTAACTCGCTACTACCTCTTTGGCAAGACAAAACTAATATTTTAGTGCCATCCATGGATTTAACAACCATTAGGATCATAGATTGATCTAATGGATAATACTTGTTGTGTGTTTCTTCAATAAGAGATTCGATGGCCTGTAACTATAAGTGTGTAATTTGAGAGGACTCACTATTAATCATTACAAGTGCAATAATTCTAGGATACATAGTACATGCATATTAAATGTTTTCACATTTCCCTAAAGTGTCGTTCCAGTATGTATACTTTAGAAAATAATTGATTTGCATTGATCAGTTATATCAGTAAAAGCATTCCTAATTTTCTAAATGCTCAATCAAGCCTTATAATACTATAATTTTTTTTAGGTAGGAGACTAAATGATAAATACTTATATTAGGCCAAGCTAAATTTATTTTCTAGGCCTAAAATAATCTATCCATCATAAAACTTTATAGAAGTGACTATTTCACAAAGTAATTGGTGTGACTATAAGAACTAAATGGTGTTGATCATAAAGTACTAAACATAGTTACTACAATTGAAAAGTGGTTATCAATAATAAGCCATTTACACCTCTTAAATGACTAAACTGTCCTCACTAATATTATGATATAACCACTATACCATGAGTAAGATCACCTTACAAATACCTGCAACTCTATGTATGAGCTTTAACTTTACTTCATCCTCTCACTCTTATACTATGCTCTCACTTACATTGACTTAAGTTTTAGAGGGTTGAAGTAGCAAATTTCCCTACCTTTTTGGCTTATTAGTAGGTGACAAGCATTCTTTTGATGATCTTTACCATATTTAACTCACTATTACCTTTGTGGTAAGATAAAACTAACACATCCTAACTATTATGTATCCCTTTAACTACTACAAATTTTGAAACACAACTAAGGATTCTTTTTTTGCATTTAAAGTAATTTCCTTTACTATTCTTGAAGGAAAAAAAATAGAATTATGTATTTAATTATAATTTACAGAAATATATACAAACTTGATTTTTTATTGTGCTTTAATGCTGTATTCCACGCAATTTCAACAATAATCACTGAGGAGTTTTTGCTTTTGTCTATGACAATTACATTAAGGTGGTGTTTAATTCATAAAATCTTACATTCCTAAGAAAGTGTATATTCTCAGGAATGTGATTTCTAGAAATTTAATTAACGAGAATGTAACGTTCCTATATTTGATTTACTATAAATTTTTCTAGGAATATTTAATATAACATTCTCATTCCATGGAAATCCAAGATACCCACTTCTCTCTATAGGAATATTTTAAGGGAATGTTAGGTCAAAAAATTTTCGGGATGTGACATTCTCAAGTATTTTTTTAAAACTTTGAACTAAATATGGGAATATGATATTTCCTCAAAACATTTTGTGAACTAAACACCACCTAAACTCATAGAGAAAAGAAGAAAAATACTATCTTTATTTTTAGAAAAAGGTTAATTTTTTTAATTCAAAAAGACAAAAATTAAATGAACAAAACTTTAAAAAAATGTAATTATCTCTATATAGTCAGTTATAAAAAAAACTAACTTTATCTATTAGTTATCAAAAACAAAATTAACTTTATCTCTCTTTTTTTTAAATTAAAATCATGATGGCGTGAGTCACCCAATATAAGTGCCCACATACATCAATTCCATTATAATATTTGTTAAAAGTTAAATATAAAAATATTCATTAAGAGAAATCACGATGAACAATACATCTTCCTCACTTATGCCCCACGTCAATTTTATTTTTTTAATTGGTTTTCACTTATTTAGATATAAATCAAAATCATCTTGATCCTAGTTAAATGTTTTGTGTTTAGGTAATTAATATTGAGTGAAAACTAATTAAGAATAGAGTGTTAACCACGTACAATTTATCACCAAAGAAAATCCCCCCAAAAAAAAAATCTAGATAGTTTGAATTTTTTTCTTAACTAAGTTCTGTTTTAAATGCTTTAATTTTTAATTATGCTATCATTATTACTAAAACCCATTCTCCATTTTAATGTCACATATATTTTCTATATATATTTAAATAAAATTTAAATTGATTTTAAATTAAAAACCATAGTTACGTACATTTAAATTATAATTACTAAAAATATTTATACATATGATTTCATACAATTTAAGAAAAAGAAAATATATTTACAATATATATGCATTATATGTAAATCCAAGTTAGAGACAAATTATAATATTATATATTTTTATTAAAAAATTTAATAAATGACATACACAATCAACGAGGAAAAAATAAAGTAAAAAAAATATAAAACAAGTATACTTAATACAATTTAAGTGCAATAACAAATGATAAAGTCATAAAAAAATACTTTTAAATTAAGTTAAAAATAAAAGCATATAAAAACGTGCAAGACAAATACTTATACGAAGGGAATTGATGGGATTGGAGTTCCACCTTTCTTTCTCCCAAAAAATAAAGTATAAATTACAGTAATTTTCATCTATTTCAAATAGAATAGGTACTCACTAAATGAGAGTTAGTAGGTAGTTATCCAATTAAATATATAAATTATTGTTAAATATATGTTTTACTATTAAAAATAACAATTAAAAAGAAAAATGAAAAAACACTTAGACCTAAGCTCATTATCAAATAGTGATAGAAAATACATAAATTAATACAATGTTTAGAAAATCAAATTTAATTGAAGTTACAAGAAATTTGCTTTTACCACTAAACTCTAAAGATAGAATTAGTTAATTAATTTTAAATAATTAAATTTTTTTTAAATTATTGTAATTATTTAAAATTATTATAGTAATTATTTTATATTTATTTTATTAATTTTTTCATAGATAATAGATAATATAGAAAGTTGAAGGGCTTTTAATTTCTTCAATATTATGTGTAAAATAATATATAACAACACATGTTCAAAAATATTTTCTTATTTAAAATTATTGTATAGTTTACCTAAAGTATGTTACTTTCCCATTAATGTCGAAGGCACGTGGTGTTGGAAAAGTGAAGTTATGATAATTGTTCTATAAAAGAATCATATATATATTTAAATATAATTTAAATTGATTTTTCAATCAAAATTATTGTTAAGTATGATTGAATTATAGGCATGGTTTTTTATCAAAATAATTTATGGATACGGTTTCATACAATTTAATAAAAAATACATTTATAATATTTATAAATTTCATTTATGTAAATTAAAGTTTGAGACAAATTATAATATGAGTTTAAATTTAATTTAATTTTAATGTAAAATATTTTATACTATTAATAAATAATAAGAAGATATATCAGTAAAAAAATTAATTGTATTTAATAATTTTTAATAACAGTAAAAAAGTTTTAATAATTTTTTATCAATATAGTAATATATATATGATCGATAGTATAAAATTAATTCATATTGGGATCAAATTTGAAATTTTAAAGATTTAAATTTGATTAAATTTGATTTATTATTAATATAAATTAATTTTATATTATTAATAAATAATAAGAAGATACATTATTAAAAAATTAATACTAATTGAAGTAGTAGCTATAAAGAAATTTTAATAATTTTTTATTGATATAAAAATACATAAATGGATAATAATGTAAAATTAATTTATATTGATAATAAATCAAATTTAAATTCTTATAATTTTAAGTGTTTTTTATAAAAAAAGGTTAATAAATGATATACAAAATAAAAGATCGAGAAAAAATATAAAATATAAAATAAAAATAAAATTGTAAAAATAAATCATTCTTAAATTGAATGGAAAAATGGCTCTAAACATGCACGGGGCATGAACGATTGTGAAGATGCTAGTTCTACAAACTGGGTACTCTAGCGAGTTCGCCTTGTTATTATTCTTAAAAATAAATAAAAATTGTATTAAAGTGTATTTTTGCAAGTTGGTGCTTTTAATGATATTTAAAATTTTCAAAATTTAAAATGATATAGTAAAATTTGAAGTCATTAAATTGAAATTATTTAAGCACAATGTTTTTTTTTTTCAGATGTGATTAAATAATTTTAATCCAATAGTTTCTAGAATTGTCTTATTGCCCTAAATTTTGAAACCCTCAAAATATCATAAAATTCACCTTGCAAGCCATGTAAAAAAATTTGTTATTTTCTTTTATTTTTTATATTGAAAGTTGATACTTTCTATAAAAGTAAGAAAATTTTAGGTTTAAATTTTTTTATAAATTTTAAATGAAGTTAAATTTGATCCATTATTAATATAAAATTAATATTCATCATCAATTTAAATTTTTATTTTTATTAAATTATATAATTTTATAAATTTTTAAATAAGAATTATAATATTATAGTATTATAATTTATCTTATCATTTTCAAACATAATTTTATAATTTATTTTCAACTATTTAATTAAAATTCTGCAAATTTAATTTAATTTTTATTAATTATATAACATAAAAATTTTGTAAAAATAACAAGATAAATTGAAAATATTATAGTATTATAATTTTTATATAAATATTTTATAAAAATAATATATTTTAATAATATAAAAAATTAAATTGATGATGGATATTACTTTTAAATTTTATATAGTATAATAAAGTGATATTTAAGTTTTCAAAATTAAAAAATACAAAGTTTAATTACTTTAGAATTAAAAAATATTTTATATTTTTTAAAAAAATTTACATATTTAAAAAATAATATTTAATGAATTTTTTAAAATTTTATAAAAAATCGTTAGTTTTTACGAAAAAATACAAGAATATAGAACCATAGGATAGGGTTATTTTCAACATAGGTCAACGTAATAAACGCAGAATTTGTGATATTTTATTTTATTTATCTTTTGGTGCTGTGGTTTATACTAGTACGCGGCGAAGCAATAATAGAGCTGACGTGGAATGGAAACTAGGAAACCTCCAAATCCTTAGTTCACGCGCTGGAGTTTGCGTGCGAATCCCCATCTTACGTTTTCTGCCGCGACCAGCCAGCACTCCCTACTTGCTTGAGAAGTAGCGATGGGACCCCTACTAACACTGTCTTCCATTTTTTGCTTTTCAGTTTTTTTTTTCCCAAAATGGTTAGATTCTTGACTTGTTGACTTTCTGTAAGAAAAAATTGTTTGTCCGAGCATTTAAAATAGAAGACGTCTTTTAATAAATAATTTAGAATTTAGAATAAAAATTTAATTTGATGGCATTGAAAAATAAAATTTTAAAATTTACATATTTATATTATTTTATAAGAAATTTAAAATATACGGAATTAAAAAAATTCTGTAGTACAAATTAAAATTCATTATAACAATAAACTAATTGATTATTGAGTGTCTATCATAATTATAAAAATAATTGGTTATTTTATAAAAATTATTTTAATAAAAAATGATGATTAAAAATAAGTTACTTTATTTTATTTTTCAATCATTTTTTTAGTAAAATTTTTTACATTAATGAACTTTTAAGAAAATTAGTTATTCCTTCAAATTATATAAAAAATAAGATTAACTTATACATTAAAATTAATTAATAATTATTTATTTTTATAGTATAATATAAAATGAGAATTCTGATCCTAAACAAATGAGTCATTTGAAATGACTTATAATGTGTTTTGTTAGAAATGAAAATAGAGGAGAAAGGAAATAGAGAGAAAAGAAACTGGAGGTGAAGGAATTTTTTTTTTTTTTGAGTTGTTTTGAATGGGTGAAAATAAGAGAGAAATAAAATAAGAGTGAAATTAGTTTATTTTGTTTGGAATGAGTAAAAATTAAGGAAGAAGGAAATGAGATTGAATTAAATGGCTATAATATCCTGTAGTATATTATGTAAAAATAGTTATAATATTAATAAAATTTATAGAATTTTTTTACAACATTTTTATACATGTTGATGGATTACAATATTTTATAAAAAAAATTATAAAGAGTCAAACAAAAACTCATGAAAAAATACAAATATAGAATACGAAGCAAACGTGAATGAGGATCCAAAAAGTAAAGGAGTAGCTCACGGGTTATCAAGGGCAATTGGTGAAAAAATGTAAAAATGCCTCTTATTTCTCGAATTGCTCCTCACTTTTGGGGAAAGTATTACAGTGGGTCTTACCAAATTTTTTTCAACTCCATTTACTCTCTCCTTTAATTTCTTATATCAAGCAAACAAGTGAAATTGAAGATTTCGCTCCTAATTCCCCCTCCTCATTTTCTTTCTCCTGAGATTTAACCCATGTCAAACAATGGGTTAGACTTTATTTAATTGGGGTGAAAATAAATTGGAGAGGAATTAGATAAAATAAAAAAAAGAAGGACAAAGAATGTTAAGAAAAATAATTCCTGATAAAGGAAGCAAAAATTGAATGAAAAAATATATAAAAATGAAATGCCTTTTGAATCCACATGTGCATGTATAAGGGAGGTGCCAAGTTACACTCCCATAGTTTTTTATACTTTGTTTGGAAGTGAAGAAAGAAAATAGGAGAGAAAGAAAATTATATTATTTTTCTTTTTTAATTTGGTTGAAAAGAAAAGAGAAAAAACATAAAAGATAAAATATATGATTATAATTTTTTTAATTTTAATTTTTTTATTTTCACTTTTATTCAAATTCAAAAAATTTCTTTTCTTTCTCTCTTATTTCCTCCTCCACTAGATAGATGGTTAGGTTGAGTATCTTTTTTATCTCCATTTCATTTTAGGAAGAGGAAGAAGGAGCCTCTATCTAGCAAGGAAGCCAGGTCGTACATCCCATTCTTTTCTATTTATTGGGGGAAAAAAGGCAAAACATTTTATATTAAAATGATAAATATAACCCTATATGCAAAGAATGAGATTCAAATAAAAATGCAACGTGTTTGTAAGAGCAGGTGTGCAAGTATGGATAGTAATTAATCTTTCTTCAATTTCCCTCTCTTTTCATTCCACAACAAAAGAGGCAAATTTGTGTTGAGGTGAGTCCACTCCTTGTTCATTTTTATTTTTCTTCCTTCCTAATTTCATTGTCCAAATAAGTAAGCGGAATGTCGGGAGCCTTCCTCTAAACACACTCATTAACCATTACGCACCTAGTGACATATGGCCACTATTGCATTCAAGTAACAAGTAGAGATGTAAATAAGTTGGTCGAACTAGGTTTTACCTTAAATAAGTTAGGTCTACTTTCTAAATCATTTACTTGAGTCTAATCTATTAACCTCTATAAGACTAAAATTCAAGCTTGGGCTAATTTATTAAAGAAGCTTGACTTAGTCTATTAGCTTATTTAAAAGTTTCTTTATATAAATAAGCTTTCAAATTTTTCAATAAACTAATTTTTTTTAAAACTCAAAATTATCCAATGGTTTAATTAAAACTATATCCATATAAATGTATTAAAATATTTATATTATTTGTATGCATAATATATATTATATTGTATTATTTATAAATATATTTATAATTAAATAAGTTAGCTTGATAGGCCTACAGATCGAGCTTAAAGAAAAAAATTGACTTATTTATCTAAATGAGTCAATTTATTATCCTAAGTCTGACTTATTTAAATAAATAGGTTATATTAAACTAGATCTTAAGTAGGTTAAGTTATAGGCCTCTGATAGGTTGCTTAACCTACATATACCCCTATTAAAGAGCGATAAGATCCATAAACATACGTTTGATTCGAAAATATAAAGAAAGAATTTTTTTTGGTATCAATATTTAAGTTTTGTTTAATAATTAATTAATTATATTAATAGTTAATTGATTAAATTAATTATTAATTGATGATTAATTTAATCAGTTGATAATATTGAATATTTATATGAAAGGTTTTGATAAAATTAATTATTTATTATTAATTATTTTGTATGTAAAATGACATATAAGAATATATATATATATATATATATATATATATATATATGATAATTTATTTAAAATACTCTTTTACTTTAATAATATTTTAGATTATAATATAATATTTATTATATTAAATTTTTAAAAAAATTATATCATTATAATTTATTATAATTGTTAGATTTTCCTTTAAAAGATAAATAATCATAATTTTCTAATTAAAAACTTTTACAATTCTGTGGTAGATGCAGAAATTATTATATTTTGTAACCATTTTAGTATTAAATTTAAAATCTATATGTTTATCATTAAAAATATTAATAAATCACATATTTTGAGTATAAAAACATATCTTTTACAAGTAATATTATCCTATTCTTTTTCTTTTTTCTTAATATATATTGTTCTTTAATTTAAAAGATATCATCTAACAAAAAATTAATAGGTTTCTCAATATATTTTCTATAAGATGAAATATGTATTCTCTTCTTCTTTATACAATTTAGTAAAAAAATATGATTATATTCATATAATTTTTATTGTTATATAAATATTTTAATATAATTTATTATTTTTATTTAGTTTTTATTTAAATAATATGTAATTATAATATATTATTTGTATTAGTTTTTTTAAGAAATAAATATTTATAATTTAGTGCTTTCTTATTTATCAAGAATGAAAATATAAAAAATTGTAATTATAGGCAAGAATATTTTTTTTATACCAAATATAAATAAGTTATTTGAAAAAGTTATTATTTCTAACTTTTTTAAAGTGGTTGTTTGAGAATTAATAAGTTGACTAAAATAGTTATTTATCAAATCAAACAATTAAATGTATTCAAATTAATTAAAAACTAATCAAAAAGGTATTTGCTAAACACTTTTTTATTGAACTTTTTTTCTCATGGTCTGATTAATATTCTCGAGCCATGATTATATAAGATGAATCAACCTAACCTAATTATATAAACTTATTTTTTCAATTTAATTATGTATTATTAAAATAATTATATCATATTATTTTTAATGTAAAAATGCTTAATTTAATATCATTAAATATTTTATATATTTAAATATTTTATTATCTATTCAAATGTGTACATTTTATATAAAAATATTTTTTATCTAAAATAATAATAAAAATAAAAGTAAGTAGATTTTCAAACTAAGCTATACGCTATGTATAATTTTGATTAGGTCAGGTTAGGTCTTAGGCCAAAACTTTTAAAAACTAAATGGGCTAAGGTTCGAGCTTAATTTATTATATTTCATACAAGTATATATAAAAAACCCAACCGAAATATGATGATTGGCCCTACTAAAATCTAATGACCGAACTCATGTTCATCTTTACAAGCAATAAGTTAAACTTTCATTTTCATTCATTTCAATTATTCTTTTTAACAATTCACATTTCCATCCTAATTTTGATAGTGTAATAATAATAAAGGTATTTCAAATTTATTTGAAAATTTATTATTATAGGAAAAAATATAATTTATCTATATGTAATATGACCCCATTTGTAATTTATCTACCAACTTAGCCATATGTAATTTAAAGTGTCAAAAAGAAGTTATATGTGATTTGCATTATTAAAACTTTATTTGCATGTGTTTGTTTTTCCTTCATATACAATGGAACATTCTCATCTATTAAATTGAAATAAAGTTTCAAAGATCTAATTTATATTACCAATTTTTCCATTTTTTCCCTTTCTCAAACTCCAATAATTTAATGCCCAAAAGAATAAATTAGGAATGACAAGTTAAAATAGAGATAAATTTAAAGTGAAATTATGTTAAATTAAGGCTAATAATAGAGTACATAACTTGTATAAGTTGTCTCCTCTCAATATTTTAAATCACAAGTGAACATATTACGAGTGCAGTCATCCCACAAGTGAGTCAATTATATTTTTTTCATTATTATATATTATATTATTACAAATATAATTTCTACAATTATAAGATAATTTTTAGTTACAAATTAATTAACATATATATATGTATATATATTCTTAAATTCAAATTTAAAACAATAACGTTAAACCTTATATTCAAACTTAAAATATTTAGAGAATAATGTTTTTTACTATATCAAAGGCCACTAAACTACTAGATATACTAAAAAAAAGATGATATTTATTTTTCTAACTAAATATATATTAAATTAATCATATAAAATTTAAAATAAGAAAAATAATATAACTCATATCATTATATTTTGTATATAACAAAATATAGAACTCATTCTTAATTCTTACAAAATTATTTATTCTAAAAAATAATATGCATGTTAGTTTAATTAATGTTATTTAACATTCTCTACCACTCATTTTTCTCCTCACTCTCATTTTCTATGAGAGTACTAATAAAACTTAATAGTGATTTATCCAACGAAATAGATAAAAAATTCAATAATAATAGATGAAGTAAATTTAAAACTCAATAGCAATAATAATTTAGATTTATTATAATTTAATCTTATACAAATTTTATTTTGTTATTGCTAATATAGAATAGAAGAGTGAGAGAAAAGTGAGTGTTAGCAAGTGTTAATAGTTTACATGTTATTCAAATAGGTCTTGATTCCTAAAGACGCCAAATAAAATTGATTAAATTATATTCACTTCTTTTGAAATTTAATCTAATTACACATTGAATCTTTTTAATTTTAAAATTATATATCAATCTCATTTTTAATATATACTCTCTTCTTTTCTATTTTATTATAAACATACATTTATCTATCCAATTTTTGAAAACTAAGAAAGGTGATTACATATTTTTAAAAATAAATGAGATACAAATATAATTAAATAAAATCTTAAAGGAGGTGGATAAATTCACCCAATAAAAATTGACATGTATACTTTTGGTTTTAAATATTAGACTTCTTTTACTCTTAAATATTATCAAACTTTGTAGTGCAAATGATATGTCTATTTTGGATTTTAATCATCTCTATTTTTTTTATTTTTGGAAAGATAAAAATATAAATTTTATTTTAAGACTCATTGCTTTCTTTTATTAAGATCCACATTTTCAAATAAAAAATATCATATTTGTGTCTTTTTAAAATTTACCACATATACTTGCTAGAAAATGCATCGTATCCAATTCCTCTTATTTCTTATTCAAATTGATGTCTCAAGGATTGACAATACAGCTTTTTACCCACACAAAGGTGCAAGTGAAGGTTATTAAGTGACTTTAGCTAGTAAATCTCAATAAGTAAATTTAATTAGATAATGCTATAGAGAGCATTACCTTTTAAGATGTTAAGTATTTTATCATTTGATTTTTTTTTAATTTTAAAATAAATGAATTAAAATTAAAAATATAAATCTTAATGCATTACATGTGATGAAATTCTAGAAATTCTATAAACAATAATAAGATCAAGGAAACTTACTTGTCCTTCATAGAATTATATATGCACACCTTGGATGTGATGGAAGAAAGAATACAATGAAATGCTAAAAGATAGACTTGCAATCAACTTCTTGTAAAAGTGAAAGCAAGGACTTGTTTGTCACCTTTCTTGTTATGACTTGTGTAAAATGTAACCATATCTTTAATGGGAGAGAGTGAAATAATTTTATGAGCATTTCTTATACATAACCTTGATTTTCTACAAGTGACTGCTTTCCTTTTTTTTTTTCACACATGCTTTATTTAAAGGTTATTGAACATCTATTCATAAGAGATCATAACCTTTGGAAGAAACATATCTCTTCATGAAAGGTTATAACTTTTAGATAGCACATATCTTATTATAAAAGGCACACATCACTTCACAAAAATGTCACAACCTTTACAAGACATACATTTGTAGAGAAGTTACCTAAATACTTTCTTTAGTAATGTTTTGATTGGGATATTTGATTTATCACATTAAGTCATTCTTAGGTATTTGTATTTGTGTGCATATGAATGTTCATATAAATCCAATAACTTCCACTCACACCAGAGTGACTTAATAATAAGTTGCACTTGTGCATTTGATGCTTATGTGTAAAAGGATTCCTACAAACCCTCATTCACACTAGGCACATAGAATATTACTAATAGTATTTTCCAAAGATTGACTGTAAGATCATTGATTTTAACATAAGAAACATAAGAACAAGTAGATAGTGTGACTTTAGGCATCCAACTAAGTTCATCTCACTTATGCAATAGTTAAATGTACATCGGAGATTTTCTTCCTCACTCCTTGATTTATTCATAACTTATCATGATCATCAATCTAATTATAACTCATAAGTCATCATATGTTAAATGATCCATTAATCATTCAACTATACCTATAATGCTCTAAGACTCATTGATACATAGTGTGGCTATATTCAATTCCTTTTAATGTGAATTGTACTAGACATTAAATGCTTGTTTTCTTATGCCACTTCATACTTAAATCCATATTACACTAAATAATATGCATAGCCATTATTCAAGTATGAATGGCATTTGTATTTGATGCAATCTTTCCTTTTATACTAACTATCTAGTAAGTCAAACTATAAATTTACTCGAACGAGTCCTTCTAGACCATATTTATGCTAGTTTGCTGGTACTTATTGTCAAAACAAATGCAATAATTTAAAATACACTAAATAGTAACTAGTAGTCACTAAAAGCATTAGCTAAAAAAACTTATACATAAGAACACAAGGAATAACTATCTTGTTTCAGTTATATAGAAGTGTTCACACAATAAAATGATTTATCCCCTAGAAGTTGTCATTGTCCATTTTAAATATATTTTATATATCTCTCCTAAAACTCCTACTAAGATATAAAATATCGTGATCTCCGATAGGAGGACAACTAACATTAGGAGCGTATGTTTAACATGTTATCATACTAGTGTTAAGTAATTAGTTTTATTGATTAAACTTGAATTCTCACTTATGAGAACTCATACTGATATAGTTTTATTACATATATGTGTAGGCATATATGTACTATAAATTAAACGTTACCTTATCTTGATTATTCAATATTAAGGTGATAAAAAAATGCTTAAGTAGTCATAAGCTGGACATGTAACTTCCTTAGAATAAATCATAATTCCTACTCATTGCTAGAATAATCTATGTTTATTCACTTAAGTGATCTCATTTCTATTCTTACACAAAGAATAGAAGCAAATTGTTCATGTGAGAAAACCAATCCTTTAACCTATGTTTCAACATACCTTCATTTCTTTGTAGTGATTATTGAAATATGCAATAAGCATGACAAATATAGATTGAAATTTCACTTTTAGAAAAATAAATTTTCCTACAATGGCACTATGAAATGACAAACATAAAGTCATTATAAAATTATAATCTATGAATTCCTATTGCTTTTACATGTTTTGTAAAAAATAATGGTAATATTAGTTTAGTCAAAGGATTTGCCACCATTTACCCTAAAATGTACTTTAAGTGAACTTCATTTTCTTCAATTGCATCTCAAATAAAGTTATATTTAATCTTTATGTGCTTCTTCTTTCCAAGATATTTAAAATCCTAAGTGTAAGCTAGGGCTATACTGTCATAATAGATGGCTATTGGCTTATTGTTAAGTGCTATAAAATCTAAATAATTAAGGAAAGAGCTAAGCCATAAGGCTCCTTGTATAGCAACTAATTTAGCTATAAACTCAACATCCATTATGGGTAAAGCTGTGCAAGTTTGCTTCTTACTACTCTAAAAGATAGCACCATTATTAAGCAAAAAAATAAAACCCAATGTAGATTTGTAATTATCTTTATCTCCATCCTAATCAATATTAGTGTACCCTTGTAATCTTAAGTTAGCATCTTAGTAACATAACCATAAATGTTTGGTTCCTTTAAGGTATTAAAGGATTCTTTTTACACACTTTCAATGCTCAAGGCCTAGATTAGATAAATAACGAGTCAATAAGCTTATAGCTTGAATAATCTTAGGTTAAGTACATATGATGGCATACATTAGATAACTAATGACACTAAAAGAAAGGATTTTCTTCATCTTTTTTTTATCTTTAGAGTTTTCAAACATATATCTTCATTCATTTTGCTATTGTAGGCAATTGGGGTATCCATTAGTTTTGAGTTATGCATTTTGACATGTTCAAGAATCTTATTAATGTAAGGTTCTTATGACAATGCTTGTACTTACTACTCATTAGTAAGAGTATGCCCAAATGCTTTTAAACATGCAATCATTTGGGATATTTCCCTTAAATAAGTGTTAATGTTATGGTGTCTTATATGACTTTGGCACTTTCAAGGATGAAGAATTCCATCATGCAATTATCATCCATTGTATCAAGCAAAGTGATGTATGCTATGGTGTCTTTCTTTTTAAAGGCATCAAACTCTATGTGAGGAGCATTGGTAGCGGGTTCTATAACCACTTTGGTTAAGACATCTAATACATCTTATTCCATAAGAACAAATTGAATCTTTTGTCGCTATATAGCACAATTATCACCATTCAGCTTTATGTCTTTGTTTAACTTAACAATGATGATCTTTGTAGCACTTACCATCTTTCCATGCAATTGAATACCATTTTAGCATATTTATCACAACTAAACATTTTATGAACCAAAATAGAATAATATGGCTTATTAATGCTCAATGTAATAAGAGTATTGTCGTTCTATATAACTAAATGCATTCACACATAAATATGTCTCTATTATTCAATATTATTCATTTTAAATGCCTATAAAAAAATCCTGTTTCAAGGTTATAATGCATATTTTCATATGAAATCATTAAAACATCATTGATCACACTTAAATAAACATGTTTAAGCATGCTCTCATGCATTTCTTAATCAAAGCATAAGAAAAGTACAAAACTAGCATGTTTGCAATTATTTCATGCCATTTGTAGCAATATCATCAAAACTAAATGTTAAAATTTCAAATTATTAAAAGAAAAACACATGGGAACATATTAAACATGACCAAAGTATCATATTTAACATAGGAACATGCATATCACAAAACATAAGAATATGCATGTCATATGATGTTTCATATAAGAACATGCATATCATATAATAGTTCATATAAGAACATGCATATCACATAGCCAAGCTTTGATAACAATGAAGGAATTCTAGAAATTTCTTAAACAATAATAGGATCAAGGAAACATACTTTTCCTTATAGAATCAAATATTCACACCTTAGATGTGATGGGAAAAAGAATACAATGGAATATTAAAGGAAAGACTTGCAATTTTCTTCTTGTAAAAGTGAAATAAGAATTATTCACCACATTTCTTATTATGACTTGTGCAAAATGTAACCAGATCTTCAACAGGGAAGAGTAAGTAAATTTTACGAGTGTTTCTCATACATAACCTTATTTTTCTACAAGTGACTACTTTCTTATTTTTTTTTGCACATATGTTCTATTTAAATGTTACTAAATATCTATTCAAAAAAGATCATAACCTTTAGAACATATACAACTCTTCATGAAAGGTTACAGCCTTTAGAAGACATACATCTTTTCATGAAATATCATAACTTTTAGAAGGCACACATCTCTTCATAAAAAATGTTACAACCTTTAGAAGCACATATTTGTAGAGAAACTACCTATATGCTTCCTTTGGTAATATTCTAATTAAGACATTTGATTTGTCACACTATTAAGTCATTCTCATGTATTTGTAGGATTTGTGTGTACACACATCTTCATATAAATCTAACAAAATGCAATCTAATAATGAAAATACTCAATCTCTTAAGGGTGAAACTCCTTATAGCAATACTTTATTTTTTTCTCATTTGGTTGAGGCACCTAGAAAGAAAAAAAAATAGATTAAAACACTTTTTTCTCTATTCACAAAATAAAAAATTTCAAAGGGACAAAGTCAAACCATGAAATTATGAAATTGATTCGAAATTTCATTATCCTTTCATTCTTTTATTCTTTTCTAATCTATTCATCATATTTACAAAATAATCAAATAAATATATTTTTTTAAAATTATGCATTAGATTAAACAAGTAATAATTAGCTATTATATATCTTATTTCAATATCAAATAAAATCAACAAGGATATGCATTAGATAAGGGATTCAGAAAAAGAATTGAAGAAAATTATTTTAATATTAAAATGTAATAAAATTTTAAGCATTATAATATGATTAAACTATTTTAAATATATAATGTTTGCATTCAAAATTTCAATCAATTGAATTTATTTGTGCTAAATTTTTAAATGAGCACTTAGAATGTAAATTTTAATTATGAACAAAATTTGTATATTTTTAGTTTTTACAAGAAAAATCCAACAAATAAAGCAAGTATTAGATAACATAATAATCATTTAACCTTAATTATGTACAATTTTATATAAGTAATATTGTTTAATTCAAGCTTAGAGATGAATAAGTAAGATAGATAATAATAAAGTTGTATGGTTTTTATGTAGCTTAAGTAGTGAACCACTAAATATAAGTATAATAATTAAAAATTAAAAAAAGTATCATTTTACAATGCAAAAACACTAACTATAACACCTAATTATAAATCATAAAATTAAAATAATAAAAATTTTAAATAAGAATTATAACAAGAAATATATGAGTGTGATTAAAATTTTTATATTTGTCTCTTTAAATAAATAATTCATTTGGGCTTGTACTCAAAATCAAATTAGTGAGCTAATTTTGATATTTAACCTTCTCAAAATATTTACATTTTTCATACAAAAGAATTTAGAGAAAAAATAAAAAATTTTGAAGTAAAATTTGTTAAGGATTTTTATAAAAAGTTTTTAATTTTTTAAATGATACATTTAATTTCAAAAGTAAAACGCAAAATTTAACTAGGGAATTGATTAAGCAATCAATTCAGGACCTTCAATAACTTTTTGTAAGTCCTTGAATTAACTTCGGAATCAATTCTAAGTAAAAATTTTGATTCTAGAAGTTTGGAATTGATTCTAGAATCAATTTAATATAACGGCAATTACTTTTTACCATTTGCTAAATTTATTTTGGGAATTGATTTAGCTCCAATGGATTGCTTCTAGAAAGGGTGAATCAATTCCCAGTTGAAATTTTTACATTTTGGGCTCAAGGAATCAATTCTAAAATTGACTTATACATGATAATTTTACATTTTTCCAAGAAAATTATTGTTCATTCAAGGAAGAATTGCTTAAACCTTAGTACCAAAGGAATATAACTCAATCTAATAAACACTAAATGCAAAAACAACATCATTATAACTATTAACTTTAGCATTTAATCCATGCTAAACATCAATAATGAGCAATATGCCATGATCATTCAAAATATAATAAAACTTAAACTTAATCTAATTAAATCTTCCTAAGTCAAGTAAACACTAAAGGAATGCTCACTTATAAATTATAGAGGAGGCTATTGGCAAGGATATTGGATATTAATTTACTCTTAAACATTCAAATTTAAAGAATTTTAAGGTTAGGACTCTAAATTCCCTTTAATTCAAACCTTAAAACTTTCAATGCCAAAAAAGGAATAAAAAAAGAATGTTGCTAGTATTAAGAAGTGAAAGCACTTACCATGTTTAGATTAAAAAAATAAAAGAAGGAGAAGCAGGATTGGAACCTTGCTTGGATTAGGAGATGAAAATGAAGTGGTGGATGAAGAAAATAGAAATAAGGAAAATGATAGGGTTAGGTAAGTTTTAAGGAAAATAATCCCTAAGGCAAAATGAGAAATTCTTTATTCTTTGCTTTCCAATTCTTATCTTTAATTATTATTGACTTTAAATTACTTTCCCTTATTCACTACTAAATCAATTCACATAAAAGGAAAATTTATCTTTAAAACTATTAAAATTATTTATTTCTAACAAAAGCTTTTTAGTATTTAATGGGTATAACAATAATCTCCTTCTACAAAAGAATTTGATCTTGAATTTTTGAGATGCAAGCTAAATTAATAAACTTGAGGGCTTACCAAATAGATAGGGTTTTTTAGCCATATATTTGATTCATACTCCCATTTAGCTTCCTTAGCTCCACATCTATCCCAATGAACTTTTATAGAAGGTATTTCCTTATATCTCAATATCCAAAATTGATAATATAAGATCTTAATTGGTTGCTCCTCATAACTTAGAGTTCAATTGCAATGGTTCATTTTGGATTATATGAGATAGGTTTGGTATGTATTTTCAAAGTATAAAAACGTGAAATATCGAATGTATAGCATGTAAGTAATCCAGTAATACCAATTGATATGCTACAACTCTTATACATTGATAATAAAAAAAGGCTTAATGAACTGAGGTGTTAACTTTCTTACTTTTCAAACCATGTCACACTTTGCATTAGTGAAACCTTAAAGAAAATCATATCCCTTATTAAAATTCTACTATTCTTTTCCTTTGTTTGTATATGTCACGACCTAACTTTCATCATGACTGGTGTGGAGCCTAATACTAATTTTCACAAGTCTTAACACTTTTTATTCTTTTTATCCAATGGGAGTTTCCAAATTTCTAAGGAGACTTAAATTTTCATTGTGAACTTTTACAAAAAAAATGGACAAAGTCTCATTTATTTTTGGACTTCTTTCGAGGGCTACACACCTTAAAATATAACACATATATATTTCTCAAATATGATAGCAAACAACATTTACATAATACTATACAATTTCAAACTTATGCACAAATTAACAACTCAACATATCTAATGTTGTATTAATGGTATTCTAATTTCAAATTCTAATTCTAATTCTAATTTAGGAGGACTCTAACTATCAAATCTTCCAATCCAGGCAACCTTTATTTCTCCATGTTTGTGGCATAACTCAAACAAGTTATCTTAACTTGAAAACATTAAAATAAAATAGAGTGAGTTACAAGAAACTTCGTGAGCATATACTTACCATTGTTAAATCTTGATTTCAATTATATTAAATGGTCATATGCTAATTAAGAGTTTAATTAGAGAAACAAGTTCAACCTAGACTCCCTAAGTTTCTAAATGTGCAAAACCAAGTCTCAGACGAATTATTCACTTACACATGACTTAAATTCCATTTCTCCTATAATGAATAAGAGGAGTCCCAACTATCTGTTAGGACACAATATCATTATCATATCATATACTACCTATTTTGAGTAAACATTACATTCACAAATAGCCATTAAAGCTTGAATACAAATAAATCATTATAGTCACATCAAATTTTCACAATCATATCAAATAGTGATATGAATAAGAGGATTCTCAATTATCTGTTAGTACACAATATTATTATTATATCATATATTATCTATTTCGAGTAGACATTACATTCACAAATAGCTATCAAGGCTTGAATACAAATAAATCATTATAGTCACATCAAATTTGTGCAATCATATCAAATAGTGATATTCAATCACAATTAGAGTTCCAATATTACATCACATCACATATTTATTTATAATAACTATGCATATTTCCATCTTTTTAATTTCTTGATCAATATTATATTCTTATCATATAATTTGCTAGGAATTTTACCATCTAGCTTTCAAAGCATTACTCATTTACAATTCATAATTTTTAATGTCATCCATGGCATGATTTATAAATAATATATGGACATCATTGAAACTCAAGATAATCCATTGAATGTTAGAAATACCACTACCACACTTCCATTATGCAACTCCACATTTACTCAATAAATAACTATTGTGTTATCACTAACATTAATATTGTATCATTCATACATAGCTACAAGGGTAAAGTAATGCTGAACCATACTTTATAATTACACCATTAAGGATTCTCAGGTGGATAATTAAGTAATTTATGATACTTATAAAAGAGATTATATATATATCATATAAACTAAATATTATTAAAATATTAGTTTAAAGTAGATATATACTTATCTAATGGAGTGTGTTCATAATAGGAACTTGAAGTAGTTCTCTTTTTCCTAATTAGAAATTATAATAATAAATTATAAACATGAGTTTTCATTTGTGATATCTCCAAATATCAATATCATGGTTTCTTATCCGAATCATAATATTTTAATATTATATAGTGTAATGTCAATTATACAAGTAGGATGATAAAATGAGATTCACTAAACCAAGCATCAAACATTTGAAATATTAGGGCTTTTATGTTGTATGAATGCCATAATTATCTTATCTTAACGCTTTACAATATAAAAATCATATTTTCCTTATATATCTTATTATATCTAAAAAATGCTTTAAAAATGGATTTTTTTATTTAAGCCTTAAATAATAAAAATATTAAAATTTTATGACGTAGATCTATTTATCCTTTGTAAGATGGCTTCACCAAAACTTCCCTAGTAGTAAGAATTGGTCAAATTGCTAGTGAAATAAAGGAAGGAAACAATGCTTTAATGGTGCTCTTAGTTACAACATAGCAACTCCTCTTAGCCTCCATGAGTTGTAATTAGCCAAGATGAAGCTAAAGGAAGGAGTGATGGATGGTAGCGTAGCATAATGGTCCTAACTTGCAACACTACCAAACCTGTAGCTCACAACTTCTTCTTCATGGCTGAAAGTTAGTGCCAAATGAAGGGACAATGTGCGACAGCAGACCAAAGAAAGATAGCAAGTGGTGATCGGGAAAAAGGAGTAGGGATGGGTTTTGGTTCATTAGGGAAAGGAAGCAAAAAAAAGAAAAAAGAAAAGAAGATGAGGAAGGAGAAAGAAAGGTGGTAGAAGTGTAAAGAGAAAAAGAGAGAGAAAGAGAGTTGAAGTGCTAGAAACTAAGAGAGAGTGACGGGAATTCCTTTAAAAAAAAGCCAGAACAATTGAAAAATGAGCACTAACTTTAAGTAAAGAAAGAGAGGTTGATAAAAAGAAAATAAGAAAGGGAGGGGGTTGTGCCGACATATATATAAAAATGAAGATGTTTAATGAACTATAGGATATTATTTAATTTTTTGCAATGCACTGTAAGTTTTAATATAACCAAATCCCATCCTTCCGAATGACTTAATAAAATTTTAATCCTTGATTTATTATAATAACTCATTTTTATAAACTAATTTTGTTACAATCTCAAATTTAATTATTTCTAATCTTTCCTCAATATATAATATATATTTAAAACAACTTAATAAATTTGAAAGTCTAAAAATAAATATTTTACTTTTCTTCAATTTCAAAAATAATTTATAAAATACAAATAAATTATTTCATAAAATTTTTGCATTTATGATCATTAAAATATTTTTCAACTTGAAGGAAATTCCTACTAAAAATCATTTAAAACTAATTTTAAATTAATAATGGTCATAAATAAATTTCAAATATTATTTTAGGTATTATTTTCAATATTTTGGAATTTTTAATTATAAAAATAAATTTAAATTTTAAATATTAATCGAATAAATAAATAATTATCCACAAGTATTAAAATATGTAAAACTTTAAATTTTAACTTGGAATATTATAGTGTAAAACTTTTATTAATCTTAGTCCATCTTCAACTAGTCTCACATGATTTAAATTTTTAATAATGTATCTATTACTAAATTTGATCCTAGGAGACTATGCCACCAGATCTTTATAGTTTTTGCCATAAAGTGCTTCTTGTTGAGCTATTTTGATATTTGATTGATAACTATTATTTTAAACAAATTCAATCAATGTGAAACACTTCTCCTAATTCCCCTTAAACTCAAAGGTGCACACCTTAAGCATATCTTCCAAAATTGGAATAGTCCATTCTATCTTTTTGAGGATGAGAGGTTGTACAAAACATCAATTGAGTGCATAAGGAACTTTGGAAGGATTACCAGAAGTGAGTTACAAATTGTGTGCCTCAGTTAGATATAATAGTGATTGGAATGCCATGTAATAACATTATTCCATCAAGATACACTTGAGCATATTAGGCTGCTAAGAAAGTATCTTGATTAGTAAGAAATGCATCGACTTTGTCAACTAAGCCGTAATGACCCATATAAAATCATTTCTTTTTTAAGATCTTAGTAGCCTCATTTGGAAATCCATTGTCACACATTCTTATATTTCATTTCAAAGTCAGGAATGGTTATTCATTTTGACTAGTCACTAATGCTCTGCTCTCACTTACTAACATGTAAGACATTTTAACAGATAATCAAGTGCAAGCATATCTTTTTTCATCCTTTTCCACCAAAAAATTTCTTGTAAATCATGATACATTTTAGTTACACTATAGTATATGGTACAAAATAAGTTATGAGCTTAGTGCATTAGTTCATTCCACTTGTTAATAGGAACACAAATTCACCCTTGATTCTAAATTATTCCCTTTTTCATCAATAGTTAACTCAATTTTTGGATTGTTAATTGTACTTTTCATTTTTTTAGAATATTTTGAATCATTCTTGTGAGTTTCCTTAATCCTCTCTATCAAGATAGAGTGAATTGCTACTTGGGAAAAAAATACTCTTTGATCTCCAAAAGATGTTTCCATTACCTTTATCATGGATTTTCTACTTATTCTTGAGCAATCCTATCATCCTTATCCACATTAATTAGTTATTATAATAAGGAAAACAACCATAACATGTACTCGATCATTGGAGAAACATGTGGCATATATTACTTTTCAAAAGTATTCATTATATTTTGAATTATATATCAAAGAATAGTTAGGTTAATTTATGAGCATCGAACATATGGGCATAAATTATCTTAATTACATAAAACACAATCTAGTGCTTAATCCTTTAACTAATTCTATTTAATTTCACTAGTTCAAATTTATAAGAATACCATACACTTGTTTTTGCTAAAATCCATAAAAAGATAGATAAAGAACCTTTGAAGGAAGACACCTTGCTTATCATGGTAGAGGTGGTGGTTGATCTTATTGAATATTAAAAAATTAACCCATAAGAAAGTAAGCATAAGACTTAAGAAATATTCTACTTAAACAAGTAGCTTAAAGGCAAAAATAGCTTAACAAGTAAAGGTGTAAAGAAATATTTAAAATTCCTAATTATGTGTCTATAAGACAAGGTCATTAAATGCAGAACATTTCTAATAGTATAACCTCTATTTACTCTTTCATGTTATCAATCACCTAAGAGGTATCACCTATCAAATTTAAAATAAGAGAGAATTTCAAAAGGGTCAATAACAATTGTAAATAAACATAAATTTCAAACAAGTATCTTTCTTCTCACTTCCATCATTCTTATCCTTCATAACTTTAACTTTGTACCTCTTGATTCATCTTTATCCTCTCACAAATGGGCAGATGGATCCTATGTATAATGTCATATAGTAGTATTTAATCAACCCTAACTCATTATTCTCACCCATGTTCATTTTGCAACACAATTAGCTAATTTAATAATCAAATTATATTCAAGCTTATGATATCATAATGATAATAAAAATTATGTTTACATGCATAAGCAAGGCCTTATATGGCCTACCTTATCTAAATAAAATCAAGTAGTAGCCTTCCTAAGTTACTAAAGTTTATACTTTTAAAATTTATAGGGTTCCATTCTTTTAAAAGTGCATTACTTGACTTCTTATTCAAATTAGCATTTATTAATTGTATATGTGTTCATTCATTCTTATCTTACATTTTTATAGAAGTCTAATACCTTTCATTGATGTAAAATATAGTATACTATAGTGGAATAGGGCAATAGTTAACTATATACTAGATTAAAAGTATCTAGAGAAAAATCCCGGTACCTACAATCGACTATAAGGTTTCAAAGAGTAATTTTGAACAATTATAATCAACTATATAGTTAACTACCATTTCCTAAGGGGCAAGTCTTGGTTTACGTAGTTAACATGTTGGTCTTAAGAAGAACTCTAATGCACATAATCAACTATCACTTAGCAATCTAAATATATCATTGTAAAAATACTATTCATCCACCATTAATAGCCTTCATATCATATTTATTTTATACCAAAATATTAATTAACCTATCTTTTAAACCATTAGATACTACTCTTAAACAAACAAAACTCACTAATTCATCATCCATTATGAGGCATAAAACCACTTTTCAAATATAATTATCAAATAAGCTATAAATATTAAATTTTAGATAAGAAGATGAATTTGAGTTATAATTTACATAGAATACTATTCATAAGGCTTAGGAATAAGGCTTAGAGTGTATAAGAGTTAATTAGGATCTTTATACAACAAATATTTAAAGATTTGTGAGTTAAGGTTTGCTCTTTAACTTCCTTTAACAAAAATATTTTTAAAATTCAATGTAAAAGAAAGGATAGATGAAATTAAAGAATTTAGTTAATAAAAAATCATTGATTAAGGGTTTACTTACCTTAAGGAGATGGAATTAGAGGAGAATTAGAAGGATTTCTCTTGGAAAGCTCTAGAGCTTTCTTTGAGAAAGATGAAGATGATGATTAAAATGGGGAAATTGAAAAGTTTTTAGGTGTTTTAAGAATAAATGAGTTGAAGGGCTTTTTAGGAAAAGGAAAAGTTTATAATTTCTTCTTATTGATTATCCTTTCTTATTTAACTTGTTTAGAATACAAGAAATACCTTATAAATTTTTTCTTTTCTAAACCATCATCAAGTTTTAATATTTCATTGAGTTCTCTTATTATCAAAATTATTCCAACATACTTATTACCTTTCTAATAGTATGTTTTTTTTCTCTTCCTAAATTCCTAGGACTAAAGGTATATCATCTAAATAAAATAACAAATTTAATTAATAAATAGTGAAATATTTAAATAAATAAAATTTTAAATTATTGGTGGTGTAATAAGGTATTTATCACTATATTGGCTTTACTAAGATGATAGAGAATTAAGCCATCATAGTATTTAAAGAGTTTCATTAACCTTCTTTACTTTAAATTCAAAACTTTTTGCTCTAAAATGTACTTTAAGCTCTTATGATCCATGTAGACCTCATAAATTTCTCTATACAAATGATGCCTCTAAATTTTTAAAGCAAAGATCATCACTACTATCTCCAAATCATGCATTGGGTAATTATATTCATGTTGCTTCAACTATTGTAAAGCATATGCAAATCATTTTATTATGTTATGTTAGAATACACCAAAATCAAAGCATTGAGGCATCATAATATATTGCATAACCACTTGTGTAGGAAGGCATGACTTAAATTGAGCAGTAGTTAAATATGTCTTTAGTTTCTAGAAACTATTTTCATTAGTGTTTGTCTACATTTTGGTCAATAGTGTGACTACCTTAGAAAAGACCTAGATAGATTTCCCATAATATCCTACCAAGCTAAGGAACTTTAGATTTCATTAACCATTGTAGGCCTAAGCCTATTCTCTATTAAGGGTGCTTAATAAGCCTTAATGGATTTTTAGTGAACTAGACTAGAAAAAATATTAGGCCACAAAAAAAGGCCTAAATAGGTTTAGTCTGAGGGATTGTCAACTGAAATGGACTAGGCTAGTTTGCGGGTCTAAATAGGCCAAAATTAATTTTATTTTATAAAAAACATATTAATTATTTTAATAGTATTTGTAATTAAAAAAAAGAAAGTAACCTATTAACTATTTTTACATTACAACTTAATATACAAACTCAATCTAATTGTAAAAAAACTTAGCTTATTTACTTAAAACAATTAAACATAACAAAAAATAAAAATAAATAATAAAATTAATAAATATAAGAAAAAATTATAAAAATAAATAAAAATAAATAAAAATAAATAAAAATGTAAAAATGAAATACTAAACATAAAACATAAAAAATACAACAAATTATGAACTATAAAATATAAAAATGAAAAAAGAAAAGATAGCTTAACTTATAGATTGGTTCGATAAGCTTTCTAAATGGATTAAACCAATTAAAATGAGCTTGTTAAAAATGCTGGCCTAAATGAACCAGATTGCTATAGACTTTAACCTGGCTCGTTTATTAAGCACATTTACTCTGCATAACTTCTATTGTTTAAGGATCCACTTAGATCCTTTTTTGCTACATAATATGTCCTAGGAATTTGACATTGGTCATCTAGGACTTATGTTTAAAGTTTTTTTGCATACAATTGATGCTCTTGCAAGGTTTCAATACCATTTTTAAATGTTAAATGTGCTCTTCTTCACTTTTCAAATACATCAAGATGTTATTGATAAACACAATCATGAACTTATCTAGGAATAACTTGAACACCCGATTCATTAGTTTTATGAAAGTAGTTGGGGCATTGATCAATTTCAAAGACATGACTAAAAACTTATAGTAACCATATCAAGTTCAAAAAGCCATCTTGAGGACATCTTTTTTGAAAATATTTAGTTGTTGATAGCTTGAACTTATATTTATCTTTGAAAAGTATTTTGCTCCTTGTAATTGACTAGACAGATCATTTATGCAAGGAAATGGATACTTGTTCTTAATTGTGACTTTGTTCAACTAATGATAATATATGTATAGTTGTAAGGATTAATCTTTCTTTTTAATGAAAAAAATTGGAGCTCCTAAGGCAGCTTAAGCAGTTGAAACCTTTATCCACCAAATCCTACAAATGTTCTTTCAATTTTTTCTATTTAACAAGGGTCATATAGTAGGGAGGGATAGAGATTGGGTTAATTATCGGTACTATATTAACGTAAAATTCTACTTTTTTGTTAGGTGGCAATTCGAGCATTTCTTCTAGTAATATGTCCAGAAACTCATAGACTTTTGGAATATGGCTAAGGTTTGGAATGAGGTGGTTTTGTGCACTATTTCATAGGATTTAAAATTTTCAATGAAAATTCAAAGGAAACAGCTAGGTTTAGAAAATAAAATTTGCACTACCTTTCTAATGGATTTCAAATAGATTTTTTTCAAAAATTCTAATAGATCTTTAATGAAAATAAATTCATTAAAAATAATGAGGCTTTTGAATTTAGTCATGTTATTTTTTATGGATTAATTTTACTTATTTTAATAAATCAATTTTGTTGGAAATCTCATGATTTTTAGTAGTGTATACTAGTGATATGTGATCTTGGGAGCATATATACCACATGTATAATTTTGATCATCACCTATTAGGGCAACACATAATATGTCATAACCCTAACTCGATCATGATCAGCATGGAACCTTTCTATCGGTTTCCACCAACCTATTTGTAAATAATTAACTTGATGTTGGTTTACCTAATTATGATGCATTTATAAAAGAGAATAGTATTTAAAATGAAAGCACTCATCAAGGTTTCTACAAAAGAGAAATAAGTTAGGAATGCTTATAGTCTTTCCAATATGAGGATAAGTACGCCTAACTAACTTATAAGAAATCTATATTAGTTTTTCTTTTTTTTTTTAATCCAAGTCTAAGACAAAATAATAAGCCCAAAATATTTTATGTACATAAATCTGTGTTACCAAAATACCATTTATAAGCTTCCATGAATTCTAGCTTTAAGGAGGTGGAAATGGATACTCAACTTGGGAGTTTGTAAAATAAGATACAGAGGAGTGAGTCAAGGGCTTAGTGAGTGAATAATATATAGGAATAACCATAATTTATATTAACTTACCTAACTGTCCTCCTTTAACAAATTATATAACAATCAAGCATATTAGTAAACAAGAGCCATCAACATTGAGATTACCACATAGCCATTTCATTTTCAATGTATCATATAATAATACTGATGACAAATGCACTCAAAATCATATTTCATTGAATGGACAAATAGCAAATAAAATATATTCATCCTTTTTTTGACTTCTTGGCCAACCTTATACCTTACTCGTCTATTCCATCTTTATTCCTCTTAAGCTAACCTTATGCCTTACTTACCTTGTTATCAGAAATTTTCTATCTAGTATTCATATCATTGCCTCCATCACATTTCTCACTTTTAATGCCACTTATGGCATGATTCTCAATGTAATTTAAACATTAGAGCTTAAGCTCTATTCAATGCAATCACAATTCAATCGTAACGTGCATTACTACACTTATTAGCATCATTATGTCCTCTTGTATAGTTACAAGTATTCACACATATCATAGTACTCAATTTATAAAGCATATTCCAACATATATATATCTTATTACCTTCTTATGTTACGATTATCTAACTCATGCAATCATCTTATATAACCATGAACCATCTTATCTTTAATATTTAATGACTAAATACTTATGGTGCCTATTTGGGTCATGAAAACATAAAACAAATGGAGCATGGATCACTGCATGGTTTTTTTATCTATGACATTTAGGTGATCTTTTATGAATAACTTAAAAGTTATAAAGATAAATTCCATGAAACTCATTTGATATGAAAAAAGAATTAATTAGCTTTTTATAGATTAGTCATTTGCCTAAATTAGCTAAATTTTAAAAAGGTTATGCCTTTTTTGAAAAAAAATGTAAAAAGTTCACTTTTGAAATCCTGAATTTTTTTACCTTTATATACTCTTTTGATGATATCTCAAAATATATACAAGATTTTAATTTGAACTAATTCCATTTTAAAATAGATTCAATTACTTTTAAAACAATAGGTAGTTTGTTTAAAATGGACATAATATGAAGAAGTTATGCCTCTTCAAAGTTGAAAAAATTTCTATAGTTGATGAATCGATTCATGAATCGATTCATTCACCCAGTTTTTGCCTTTAAACCTTTGGAATTGATTCATTACTTGATTCTAAGGCTCAGTTTCACCTTTGTACCCCTTGCAATCGATTTATTAACCCTTAGATCCCTAGAATTGATTAGTTACTCGATTCTGAAGTCTAGTTTTACCTTTAGACTCCTAGAATCGATTTACACATGAAAATCTTAATTTTCTACAAATTTTCACCATGCAACCGATCCAAAACACCTCATAATCACATATAATGCACATTAAACCTAAATATAATAATCAATACACTTATTTAATATCTCATATCACCTCTCTCTTTCATTTATTTCTTTAACCACATTAAAATATCCCATATTCAAGCAAAATCACATAAAAGCCCATATTTCATCAATATCATCATAAAATCTCAAAATTCATGAATTTAGCTAGATTATCTACTCACCTTATATGGAAGAGGATGCTAAAAGACTAGTTTGAAGATCTTTCAACCCTAACCACATCAAAATCTATAGTTTCTAGAGTTAAGATTTAAAATGCTCAACAAAATCAAATAAACTTCAAATTCTTCATCAACTAAGAAGGAATAAAAGGGATTTTTTATGAAAACATTGCTATTACCTTGATTAAACGAAGAAATCAAGAAGATTTGAGGTCTCATTTGCTTGATTGATGAAGTAGTGAGAAGATTATGTAGAAAGAGTGGAAGAAATAGAGAAATGAGAGGGGGATGAGGGTTTTAAGGCTGAAATGAGGGAAAATAAGGTCCTAGAGGAATTTTTGAAAAAATGCTCCCAAACCTTTTCTATACTCATATACTCACTTATATTAATGTATAACTTTATACTTTAGGATTCTAATAAACTTTCACTATTAAAATTTTACCCAAATCATATTCCTATATTTTTACTTTTATTAATTCCATTTTATTCCATAATTCACATATACAATTTTTACTTCACCTGAATTTGACCGGATACTTTAATTATTCTTTCTCATATCATAAGTTCTTATTTATTTGTAATTAAGGAGGGTGTAACATAATATGACCTTGTTAACTAAATCTCAGGGCTTTGTCTTTTAGAAAAACTCTAGACCATACTCTAATACCACTTTTATTATGATCTTCCCTAAATTGTGATTGGCATTGAACTTGATCAAATGATTTCTACTAGCTTAACTTATTTTCCCTTATTTAAGTACATGTGCATTCATGAGGATGAAGAAAATTTCCAAGGAAGACTATCTTGAAAAATGCATGAATTATAGTCATCAAAATAGTTTTACAATAAGAAAAAGTTAGGCCTGCCTATGATTCATTCTAACTTAAAGGCAAGTTAGCCTAACTAACTTTAATTAAGAAGAGTTTATATTTTTCTACCTTTTCCTTATATAGCTTAAGGTTTAAAATATTTTTCCATAACAAAATACCTACTGCTACCCATTGTCATACCAATAAATCTTCTAGTGCTTATCCTTGTTGTGATGGAGGAAGAAATAGCTTAACTTGAGAATTTGTAAAATAAAATATGGAGGGGTAAGTGTGGGATTTACTGATTGACCATTCTCTTAGACACGAAACTTAATAAAATCTATTTAAACTCTTACCCACTAAATTTACCCTATTTAAGCCTAAATACTCTTGTTACACACTTCATTATATAATCTTATTAGTATCATTACAATAATCATGTAAACATATATGTCTATTTGCATAATTTCTTAGATTCATGTATATAATATCCAAATCACATGAGAAGAATAAATGATAAAATAAGGAACGTAATTAAATCTTTTTGTAATTTTTATCCATCTTTATCCTTTTTAAGCTATTATCGAATATGGTATTTAATTTAAAAATGATATTAGTACTCCTCCATCTCAATTTTCAAAAGCATTAATACAAGTTAAGCTTATATGGCCATAGAACAATACAAATCATATCGCAAATCCACATATCAACACCTCCATAGCCTACCTTAAGTATTCCAATAACATTATTTATCCTATTTATAATCATCTTCAATAAAATTTCAGAGTACAAGTGTTATTTATACATTTAAAAGGGACATAATTTCCACTACCATGTTTATGATTCATTTCATACATTTACATACATTAAGATAGTCTATTACATTTAATTCCAAAAGCAAAACATAAAATTTAACTTAGGAAATTGATTCAAGACTTTTACTAACTTTTTTAGGTCTTGAATAGGGGTGCAAATGAGTTGAGCTATTCGTGAGCAGTTCGGGATCACTTCATAAAAAGTTTGGTTTAATCTCGAATTTTAACGAATCGAGCCTAAATGAGCTAAGCTCGTTTATTATTTGAGCTGAACTTGAGCTTTTTATTACTCGGCTTGAGCTGCTCGCGAGCCTAAACGAGCTTAGTATAATTTTTTTATTTTGATATTTTATATAATATAAATATATTAAATTGTTACAGGCTCATTTAGGCTCGTTTAAGCTTGTTTATTTTTTATATTATATATAATATAAATATATAAACTGTTATAGACTTGTTTAAGCTCATTTAGGATCGTTTAAGCTCGAATATCACTTAAGCTCCAGTTCAAATTTGAATATTAAGGCTCGATTAGAAATTTAAAATAAGGAATGTAAAGCTCATTTAAGCTTGATTAAACTCGTATTTGAATCGAGATCAACTTTTTTAGACTCGATAAGCTCAAGCTTGAACTTGAGCTCGTTAAATGTAATCGAGCTCGAGCTCGAGCTCGAACATGTAGATGCTTGACTCGACTCAGCTCGTTTGCACCCCTAATCCTGAATTAGTTTTGGAATTAATTCAATGTAGAGGCAGTTGCTCTCTACCACCCACTAAATTGATCTTGAAATTGATTTAACTCTTACAAATTATTTCTAAAAAGTGTGAATTAAGCTTGGAATTGATTCCTAGCTATAATTTCTACACTTTAGGCCTCTAGAATCTATTATAGAATTAATTTATACATAAAAGTTTTGCATTTTTCTTGAAAAATTGCTATTTATTCCAGGGAAAAATTGCTTAAATCATCGTACAAATGTAATACAACTCAATCTAGTCACCACTAAATGCAAAAACAACATTATAGCTACTAACTTTAGCATTTAATCCATATCAAACATCAATAATGAGTAACATACCATAATCATTCAAAATTAAATGAAAACTAAAGTAAATCTAATCAAATCTTCCAAAACCAAGTAAGAAATGAAAGGAATACTCATTCATAAATTTTAAAAGAGGCTATTAGTTGAAGATTAATTTGCTCCTAAACATTCAAAATTAAAGAATTTTTAAGTTAGGGCTTTATATCCCTTTTAATTCAATCCCTAAACCATCCAATACCCAAATGGAGCAACAGAAGAGGAATATTGCTTAAGAAGTGAAATCACTTATCTTGTTTCGATTAAAAAGATAAAAAAAAGGAGAGGATGGATTGGAACTTGCTTGGATTGGGATATGAAGGTAAGGGAGTGGATAAAGAGAGGAGAAATAAGGAAAATGATGAAGTTTAGTAAGTTTTAAGGAAAATAGCCTTAAGTGACAAAAGATTCTTTGAATATCTCTACTTTCTAATTCTTATCTTTAATCATGTTTCAATTTAAATTATTTTCACTTATTCACTCACAAATCAATTCACATAAAAGAAAAATTTATCCTCAAACATATTAAAATTATTTATTTCTAAATAAAACATTTTAAAATTTAATGGATGTAGCATTAATTTACTATTTTATTAAATTATATGATACTTTTATAATCTTTTCAAATAAGAATTAAAATATTATAATATATTAATTTATCTTGTTATTTTTTTTGGATAATTTATGTTATATAATTATTGGGAATTAATTAGATATATAGAGTTTTAATTAAATAATAAAAAAGAGTTACAAAATTATATGTGAAAAAATTATAAAATAAACCAATATACTATAATATTGTAATTCTTATTTAAAAAGTTCATAAAAATATCATGTAATTTAATAAAATGATTAGTTAAGTTCACAATGGGTGTTCCAAATTTTGTGAAGTTTAAGGATTTTTAGGTTTCTAAAATTGATGGGGACAAAATCCAATAACGTATTTTGCTTTTTTTTTTCCATCACTTTTATAGGGTTTGCTAAAATCAAAAGGTAAGATTTTTTGTCTTATTTATAGCATTATAAAATTAATGTTATGAATGTCTTTAGGAAAAAAAAAAGAAAGAGTGATATTATAGATTGTACAAAATGGGATAAAGTATGGCTTTCTAGAGTTGATATATTGATAGATTTACCTAATATATGATTTAGGGGTAATGCAACTTGCATTTTCCAATACTCATGTTACTTTTCATATCACAAAAAGTATGATGGCTCCATTTGTTTGGCAAAAAATAATTTCTATCGAAATATAATTATAAAATATTAAAATAATAAAAAATAGTTTAAATGTTAAATACAATTAGTTTTGTGAAAGATAACTTTCATTTTTTTAAAGAAGAAGTTATTTTTTTTCATTATTATACCTTTAAATATCATAATTTTTTATTCATAGACTATAGAAGCATATAGTACTCCTTCATTTATATGTAGGTAAACAATATTTACCTAAAAAAACATCTTTCAAAAAATAAATGCAACCTAGTTGATTCTTTTACATTAAATGAAAAAAAGAAGTAAAGGAAGAGTGAATGTTGGATGTGCAAGTAGTTTTATTCTTTTAAAAGTTGATATAATGGATAAGTTTAGAAAGATATGAATGTTTTTTCCATCTAAAGTAATATCTTAGACTTAGCTCTCATAATTAGGATTAGTTGAGACTTAGATCCAAGTTTAAAATTAAATTTCTTATTCTTGTAATATTAAAAAAGAAAAGGTTATATGTATCAAATTGCAACCAAATAAAGAAAAATTAAAATTCTCTATCCTTTTTTTTTCCTTTTGTTTTCTTTTCAATATTTTGTATAAAAACAAGCAAGGGGTATTGAATTACTATTAGCTAGATTCAACGGATGCCTTCATGTCCTTCCTTTTCCCTTTCTTTATTGAGACACTATGAAAAATCAAAATTAGACATATATAACTTATTTGGTTTCCTTGACAAATAAAAAATAGCTATGTTATTCTAGTTTTATTTTCTTAAGGTGCAATTTTTACTTTTAATATATTATTATCTTCATAATTTTTTATCAAAGTAATTATACAACTATGTTTATTTTGTCATTTTTTTGCATATAGTGTTCTTATGTAATAAAGATGTATAATTTTATAGTTGATTTTTTATAAATAATTCAAAATTCATTTATTATAATTGTTGCTCTGTTTTTTTTTTTGTTAAAATAAGCTTCAATCAGCTTATGAGGAAATAATAAGTTAATATAATAAGTAAATATAAATACTTATTAAATTTTTTGTAAATATATATTTTAATAGATAAGTTTAATAATCCCTTAATAAGTTTAAATGAAAAAAAATTTGACAATGATTTTTTTTTACATAAACTATCATTGAGCTTAAATGAATTTGTGCCAATTGTACTCGATGAGTAAGCTTACAATGAATACCTTTAACATTTTCCAATTTTGTTTTCTTCATGCAATAGAAAATAAAAATAAGATGTGTTACTTATTTAGTTATCCTTACATGTGAAGGATATGTAAATATTTTAGGAATGTATGATAAAGGCAAAGATTGTATGACCCTTCAAGTTATAAGTTGTGGTGTTGAAATGCGAAGGCATATAATGGATGTATTCCTTCATTTTCTTTCATCATTTGTTATTAGAGAAAGTTATGTATTCCTTTGTTGATTTAATTATATTTAATATTTTATTTTATAAATTCTACACTTTTATTTTATTTAAAATATTTTAACTCTTATCAAATATATTGATGTTGATTTTCAATTCCAATTTCTTCTTTAATGTCATTTCTTATGGATAAAGGATTAGTTTTTTATATTTTTTTTGTATAAATATTGTATTACAATTATATATAAAAAAAAGGTTAAAAGCTTTTGACTTAAGTGACATTTGATATTTGTTATTAAAGTTTGATTCCTAATCTTTATATGTGTGTGTAATAGTATAATGACTCCTATCATTACCTAAAAAAAAAAAAGAAGAAAGGGAGTGTGTTTTTTTTTCTTCAAAGGAAAATCCTCTTTCATCTTGGAAAATTTCTTTACATTCTTTTAAAAAAACTTTAATTACTACATGATGTTCATCTTTTGCTAGTGCTTTGTATTCATCAACTTCATTTGTTCATCTTCTTCCATTTACAATCTACTTAGCCATAGCTCTATCTAGAATCTTCCACTTATATTGCCTTATATTAAACTTCTTTGCTTCCACATATTAGACTCTTATGTTATAAGGAGAGTAAGGATATCTATCTAAGATCTAGAGATAACTAATCTTCCCTAACTTGTTGCTTACTTATTAGTATTCATCACAACTTTCATCATATATAGAAAGATTGCATTAAATTGACATCTTAACCCTCATATTCTATACACTCCCACTTTAATTTCATTCTACAACCCAAATAGCTAGCTTGGTACTCTTGGGAGTTTAGTATGCAAGAATTAATTTTCATATATAATAATTTTCCAAATCTTGGCTTGAATTATAACATGAGATGAATGAAAAAACAATGAACTTAAATATATTATCATGAGGAATTATATAATTAAATACTTGGAGGTTGAGGTTTTATTTAATATTGTATTCTTTGATTCTCTAGATTTTTGCAAAACTATTTGGTCGACAATATTATGAAATCAATTCTACCTCTATCATAACCATCCTAATTTTTACTTTCAGAAAAGAACAATAATGTTTGAGTACTAATAGAAGCACATAGACTAGGGTTAGATCATTAGAGTAAGGGGATCTTATTAAATACATTAGATTAGGTCATGGATCTTACCCATTTCAGGATCCATATCTAACTAATCCACATTTAGGCTACAATACTATACATGGTTTAATTTCATTTGTCACTTTTATTTAAAGCTCACATGACAAAATTTAACATTAATTGCCATTTATAAATTAATGTGAAACCCACATTAAAGATTTCTAACAATCTCCCATTTAGATCCATATTAATCTATAAATGATGACTCCTTGAAAACAATTAATGTTAAAAATAGTATTATCTCACCCATAGATCTAATTGAGATCATAAGCATCCAACAATATTAAATATTATATCCGAAGGGATATTAATACAAAACATGTTGAATGCCCCTATCTCATTAACCAAAATAATTAAATGTAATGTGTATAGTATAATTTACATTATCTTAATCTGATTGAATGTAAATTCCCCACACAATGGTCTTAGTATTCACCTAAGATGCCTTATAAAATTAATATTCTTAACATACAATGAGACAGGATCTAAATATCTTTATTCACAATAATGAGACAAGATCTAAATATCTTTATTCACAATAATGAGACTGGATCTAAATATCTTTATTCACAATAGTGAGACAAGACCTAAATATCTTTATTCACAATAATGAGACTAGATCTAAATATCTCAACTCACATACATAACTAAAATATGCACAATATATTTCATAGATATGAATATCTCATTATAAGTATTTTATTTAAACATATTATACAAAATTAATGAGTTCATATTAACAAAACTCCCATTAACCCTAGACACCGAAAAAAGCTTAAGAAAATTTACTTTATTCACATGATCATGCTTTATATTTACCTTTAATCCTTTTGGTTAGTGGATTTGTGAGTATATGATCCATGGAAATTAAGTAATATGCTAGCATATTTTCTTTCTCACAAATAGGTGCTTCAATTTAAAGTCCTTTACATGGGCAAATTTATTATTATTGAGAGAAAATTCATAACAATAGTTTTATTACAACATAAAATTGGTTAAAGCCAAAAAACCCTTAACTAGCCAATTCGATAAGGAATTTATTACATCCGACATGCCCTACTCTCTAATAGGGGTTGCTATAATTGATTGCATAATAATTCCATGAAACAACAGCTCATAACACATGTCTAGTCATAGTTTTAAGATCACCAAGACAATTGATAAAATAAGTTTGAGTAGCTTATACATATGAGATTTCTCGATCTTTTATAGGTCAGTGTGTAAATAAATGTACCATCTAGATAGAAAACCTTTTGCAGTCGAGAACTACTAACCTAAATCAATAACAGGCTACTTACAACTAACACATATGGGACAACGCTTATCACATACAAAATATTTGGGCTTAATAAATTTAATCCTTTTGGATTAATTAACATGAGAGTACACTGATATATTGGACTCTTTTGGTACTAAAATAGGATAGGCCAAATACTTTTGGGATATGTATAGTATATGCCTATCACAAATAATTTTAAGCTTATAACCTACTGTATATGCTATTGTGGACCTATCACATTTTACTTCTAGGCCACTTTTAACTAGATTTGATTTAATTATTTTGTTTCGACCAATATATCCTGACCATGACTAATGTGATCACACAGATCCAAAATTATCAAAATGCCCAAATTCATTATACATTGATCTACGTTGCTTTCTAAGAAAAAAATTACAATCTTATTAAAATAAGATACAATTATGTAAATTGACATTATTCTTACTTTTTAAAAAATATCTAGTTATCAGGTCACTAATTGAGAAGGTTACTTTCTTCTTCAACTAACACGACTCCTATTAAAATGAACTACTTTAAACAATAAAGAAGTTTTAAAATGTTAAAAGAAGAGAGTCTTTGATGAATTATATTTTCTTCCTAAAATAGTTATTAACTATTGACCTAATCTTGAACCCACAAATGCATTTGAGCATTCTTTAAACATAAAATTATGTTTATTCTTGACTTCCACCTTTTACATAATTTGATAGCCTCTCACTATCCCAGGATATCCTTAAATGGATAAGCTTTATTAGGCCCTAGAGATGGCATTAGGGTTAAATTTTGAAAAATCTCGAACAACCCTTTAAAAATATGTACCTTAAAATACCTTAAAAATTAAGTTTTATTTACTAAAACTTGACACTTGGTCAAAACAAATTTTTATTATTGAAATTCAACAAAATAGTACATTTTTTAGTACAACATGAATAAAACCCACCTCTAGTTGTAAAATTTTTTGCAAGAGGTCTGTAAAACTTGGTGGAAAAAATTTGGTACATACCAAGTCAGAAAGACTAAAATTTTATATTTCATTAAATTGAAACAAGATAATTAATAAAATTCATATTCGGCCTTCACAACTCTTCAACCTTATTATTGATCATTTTCTTTACTAATGATCCTTTCTCGCTTGATGTAATTTTAGGTATTTTCCTTATCTGAAAATGGATTAGATATTTATTATCTTAAGGGATGCTCTATTTGATAGTCCTTTCTAAAATAACCACTAGATTAACTCAATTTGACGAAAAAATATCTTTTATATTCTAATTTTGTCCTAGACTTAAATTCAAACTTATAGTAGGTTTTATACTTAAAATTGCTAGATACATCATTTGGAATTAGACCTTATTAAATATAACATGTCCTATTCAACATCTTAAAAAATTTTATTGTATATGCATTAAAATTTAGGAAATATTAAAAATATTTGATACATGTTAAAAAACTCAATCATGCTCATAAACTTATACTATGCAATATCGTATCATAATAACTAATGTCAAAAGGCATTTAAATGCTTACAACATGATACAAAGGTTAAATATCATACTTATAAAATTCAATACTGAAGGGTGTTTAAAAAAATCTTAGAAATACAATATTCAACCTTATACTTATACTATAGCTAACTTACATTGTTGGCAATATAATATCAAAAGGTATTTAATATTATCAATATAACCCTTCCTTTATATAATTTAGAATACTTTTTTTTTCAAAATTTTGTACAAAATTTTATATAACAAGCCCCATAAAGGTGAGTACACAATTACATAAAATTTTCATGGCATAATATGATTATATAGTAATTCACAATTTAATGCAATAATTCTCCAAAATTATTATATTATACAAATAATTTCCAAAAATGTTACAAAATTATAGTAGGTAGCTTATAATATAGGAGTTACCTATGAAAAATTTTAGGTAAAAATAACTTCAAATAATTATTTGAATAAATTAAGTAATAACTAGTAAAAGAAATTTTTATTCTAAAAAATCTAGAAAAATCATTTAAAATTATGTGCTTGAAGAGTAAAGTATAACAATGTAATTATTGTCATTGGTAGGTGCCCCTATGGCAGCATGTGCACCACATGTGCCATTACTGTGTGTAGGCCACATGCACACAACACTGTTCACTTTTTTTTCCTAGTTTCCTAGGTTTTGTAACAAGTCATTCAACCCAATTCATTACTAAGACAATATCCAACCTAGAAATGTCTAATTTTCATGCTATTTCTACCCATTTTTTTTTATCTAAAATCATTCTAAAATTCATTTTGCTACTAATCCATTTAAAATTTTCATAGAAAACATGTTAAAATTTATTTTTCAAAAAGGTAAAACATGGTTTTGTTTGCTGCAATTTTAAGAGCCTTTCTAGCTTTATTTTCGATCTCAAATCATTTTAATAACGTAAAAGTTCAGCTTTTAAATTACCCCACTCATTATTTAATCTAAAAAATAGTTAATGCTTGAATTCAAAATTTTGCAGGATTTATATTGGAATAGTTTCAGCAATACCATCATATTAAGGAGATAAATTCCATTTTTCTGAATTTGAATCAATTTTTTATCACACTTTTATATATAAATCCTAGATAACCATTTACTAAACTAATTGGCTTTCCAAGTTATGGTTTTAGTTCAATCATCACCAACATAGAAAACTTGAACCAAGTCATGTAACTTTTATATCTAGAGACTATCATGCATATTATTTTGGCTAAATGCAAATGCATTCACAATGCAAGATTAGACTTGAGAGCATTATACAGAAGTGCCATCCTATAAAAATTATATATACACATATAAAATTGATAGTCATATGCTATAAATCATATGAATAATGCAACATCCATAGCAAAACACATAAGATGTAAGAATGACAACAAGCACATTAAATCATGTACATTGACAATAATAGACAAAGACAAATATAAGAGTATACCTTAATCGGCCAACAACATAACATTTAATTTTTAGCCAATTTATACATAAATTTATAATAAGAAAACAACTAGACAATTTATACATAAATTTATAACAAGAAAACAATTAGAATGTATATGGTACTTTCATGGTCAATCAAACTAGTAGTTTAATGCCATTGGGTAGAACACTCAATTGAACTCATATATGCCATTAAAATATTTAAAATTAGTAGATATAGAAAGAAATAATAATTTGTCAAATTGTACCAAAATTATTCCAAATTCTTAATTACAAGTCAAAGTCAAAGCCAAACTTGGCTTTGACATCAATTGCAAGAATTAATTTTAATATAAAATAATTTTCTACATCTTAGCTTTGAATTATAATAAGAGATGAATGAAAAGAATAAAGAACTCAAATATATTATCATGCATAATTATATAATTAAATAGCTGGAGCTTGAGATTTTATTCGATGTTGTATTCTTTAATTCTCCTGATTCCAACAAAACTATTTGACTGACAATATTATGAGATTGGTTTTCCCTCTATCATAACTACCTTAATTCTTATCATAACTACCTTGATTCTTATTATAAGAAAAGAATAATAATGTTTGAACATCAATGGGACAACACAAACTAAGATTAGGTTATTAGAGCCAAGGGACCTCACTAAATATATTAGGTTAGGTATCCTACCCATTATAGGATCTATACCTAACTAACCCACATTTGAGCCATAATACTATATAGAGCCTAATTCCATTTGTCACTTTTATTTAGAGCTCACATGATAAAATTTAACATTAATTGTCAATTATAAATTAATATGAGGCCTATATTAAAAATTTCTAACATAGTATTGATTATTATCCTAATGATAAAATTAGCACTAGTTATTGCAAGGCTTATCCGAACACCATTTGTTGTGATCCTCCTAACCTATTTGTTCATATCTTTACCTAAGTATCCTTTTTTTCAATTATAGACCTAAAAAACCTCACCATCCACTTTCTTTTGTCATTTTATCCAAATTGCAACCTATTAGAAGCTTTAAACTTAAGCTATACTATTTAAAGTTACATTATTAACCAGTCATTGCTTTTACCTCATTATAAACTCATTTACATAATCTTGTCAACCTAGTCGTAATCTTTGATATCCCATTATTACAATTGAGGACTACATTTATAATTTAAAGATATGGTTCTATCTTTAGATGTCAAGATTGGTCTAGGTTGAGGGGAAAGGGAGGTATTAGAGATGCCCATCAACAAACACCAGAATATAGGCATAACATTTATAAGAAAGATTTTTAGTAATTAAAGATTAAATAAAGAGACAGTGCATTCCATGATTCGTAAAAGTTAGAGTCTTCCCTTTGACTATCTTATCAATGATGGGGGGAAATAATAGCTTTATTATCATAATCCTAAAAAAGATAAAAACAATAGAAATTATGGATAATAACTTTTGGAATATTCAAGGTGTAACTTGTTTAATATTTCAATATTGGATCAAAACTTAAGCCTAGATGAAATGGACATGTTAAAGGCTATCTTCTGCGTTCAACTATATAACCTCTCTATAGATTTATTCAATAATGAATGCATTAGGAAAATCGAGGAGAGAACTAGTTAAGTGCCTCATTTCTAATGGAAGCTTGTTAAAATATTTCCCTCAAGTCTAAGTAAGAGTCAATCTATATAAACCTTAACCAATTGGTGTATGGATACCAAAAGAGAAAGGTAAAAAGTGTTGGAACCACTTTTATTATGAAAAGCTTTAAAATATTTGTTATGGTTATAGGCTTGTAGGTTATGAAATCAGAAGATGCAAGGATCCGTATCACATGAATGATGAAAAGGAAATGTACTAAAGATATGGTAAATGGATATGTGTGGTACCAGTTTGTTTGATTAGTCAAGAGCCTTCACTTAGTTGTGATAACCAAGTAAAGCATCACCAGTCTATCAAACTAGGGGAGGAATGTTCCTTAGGCTCTCATACAATTGATGAAGTGGCTATTCACTTAGCTAATGCATAGATGAATACACAGCTTCCCAATTAGATTTTAAAACTTTTTCCTAATGAAGTAAAATAACATCCTAATTCTACAATAGAAGAACTTATTTCAAATGGTTTAGAACATAAAAAGTCAAAAGAGAATATTCAATTAAGATTAATGCCAAACACACTAAGATGGATAATCCCACTGACCTGAAACTAAACCCAAGAGAGTTTCAGTATCACAATGGCAAAAAAGAGCTTTTGAAAGCTAGTAGGAAAAGTGTAAATATTTTACAACAAAAAAATAAAGCCAAAGCTTGGTCTAAACTAACGACTAAGAAGGTAGGCTTTATCATGCCCCTAAAAAGTGAAACCAAGTTATGAAATAGTCATGAACCCTCTAATGGTTTCTCAAAATATAGATCTTATGTGGTGCCCTTGTGCTTGTAATGTGGTAGCCAATAAAATTACATGGTAGGTTAGCCATTCTTCCAAGAATGACATTGGGCAAATGACCTAACTTCCCCTAATGCTAGAAACTTTTATCCTTCAAGACATGTTATCATTTTTGGGTTAATATGATGCTTATAAATAAATGATAGTAAAATGCATACTTATTAGCAAGGAAAAAAAAAGACAATGTTAAAGAAAGGATTGTAATTTAAAAATCTAACATTGTAACATTATATAATAATTTAAAAATTTAAAGGTATTGTATATAATTACACTTCCTTCAAGAGAGTTTAATACAATTCATCGTCATTATTGAATTTGTAGGCTAAGCACATATATCTACAATAACATGTGTTTTCCAACTACTTTCAGTCTTATTTAGTATATAGTACAAACTTATATAAAATTTACCTTCCATTTTTTTTACAAAAGAAGTAAATTGCTTAATACACATATAAAAGAAAAAACTTTATAAAAGTCAATAATATGTGTGTATGTGTGTGTGTGTGGAAGAGCTAGGTATCATTCTTGTCTAAATTCCTTACTAGATCACTAACACTAGTGTGATAGATATTATTTTTGGTTACTTTTATCTATTTGTACCTTTTTCTTATATTTGTTAAAGTATTATTAGCTATTGTTTACACATAATCTCTTCTTTGCATTCATTTGCCTTTCCTTGTATGATTTGAGAATTGTATACTAAAAAGATGAAATGAAAAGTGTTGTTTTCATAGAAAAAGCAAACATGATACATATATGTAGCCATATGACATTATTACACTATCTAAATTTGAAAGGTTAAGTTTTGCTTGATTGTTATCCTTATTCTCATTTTTTTAGAAAGTTTGAAACTTTAAAATTGAAGGATGAACCATCTTTATGATCATTACATTTGCATTAAACTCTAATTTAAGAATTTTTTGCTCCTAATAATTGTTTATAAAGAAATATTTTTACTATGCATAAATTTAAAGAGAATTTTTAGCCACTTTCTTTTAACTTGGCTGCAATCATAATTTGAAAAAAATTCAAAATAACTCCATTAAGTTTAAGATGATTAAATTTTATCTCTGATAATGTATATTTAAATTATATAAAACTTAGAATTAACAATTATTACTCACTTAATTTATTATTTTATTAAATTACATAATATTTTATAAATTTTTAATAAATAATCATAATATTATCATTAATTTGATTTGATTTATCATCATAATTTTGACTCATATAAATTAAGAATAATATACAGTTTAACCTTATACCATTAGGAGGATCTTTATAGCTTCATTTGCGAACATTCTTCAATACATTTGAATGAGAATGACCTTTAATATTGACTTTATTAAATTTATCTATGGTGGATTGAATTTCTTCGTCCAATGATGATAGAACAATATTCATCTTTTTTATTGCTAGATTTCATTTATTTAAACTTTCTGAAATAATATGATGAGTACTAATCTCTTTGCATTTAGAAGCTTCTTTTGTAATATTCATTATTTACTTTCTTAGATTTTCTCTAAAGAAGGTTAGTTGACTTTTCTTAGTTCCTTTATTTATGACTAAGGTCAATACTTCTTTATTATCCAAAGTGAATTCTTAGTCATTACTATACTCGCCTCTAGAGACATGAGAGGTTGCAATGCCAATTGGAAGTTTAATTCTTTTTTCGAGCATTATTGCCTTAAATGAACCAAATTTGATTGTTCAAGGAGAAGAATTAATGCATGGTAAAGATATAGCTATCATGGTTATATTATAAGTTACATTGTTATCATCAAATGTAATTTTCCTTTCTTTAGCCAACTCTATGATTTTATCTTGTAACATAAAGTACTTTTTAACTAAGTGACCAATTAGTTTATAATATTTGTAAAAGTTTAGATCATCCACTTCATTTGCCTTATTAGGTTGTTTCAAATTTGGTAGCTTAATCAAGTTTGACTTTAAGTAGAGATTCTAACATTATGGAAATGTCATATTTTATAAATAAGGAAATTTTTATTTAGCCTTTCCTTTGATATAACCTTCATTCTTTTGTTAATTGCACTAATGAATTTGTCATCTTTCCTATTTAACTTGATAGTTAGTTTGTTAAGTGAAGCGAACATGACCACTGAATGCTTAGTTTCATACTTTGAGATGTCATTCTTCCACTTGTCTAGGATTAATGACCTTTGATTAGTATTAATAGTAATGTTGCCTACTGAGGGCTAACTCTACCTTGGCTTGCCAAGGTTTGGTGGCATAGAGGGGGTGTTTGACCCCCAAATTTACCCCTCCCTATTTAAAAGCATTTCCTATGTACAAAAAAAATTAATAGTAATGTTAAGCTCCATATCATGTGCCTTTGTTGCCAACTCTTCAAGTGTTCAAGGCTTGATAGCTTGAAGAATGTAGCTTAAGCTCTAATCCCTCTTTGTATACATATCTAATAGTAAAAGATTTGAAAGTTATTTTTTGCAATTAAAGATTAAATTTCTTCATAGTTAAATATAGTTAATGATCTATTTAACTTTTGATTATTAAGTCTTTATAAGTTTAAGCATGCTAATAGTGTAATGAATGCTCTAGAATTGATTTAGGAACCTATGTTCAAGTTGTTTCTAGTGTTGATTGATCCAAGCACTAAGTCAATGTACTAGTCAAAGGCATTTCCATTAAAGGAGTGCATAGATTGTTTCATTATAAAATTTTCATTAATTTCAGCATTGTTAATTTTAATAAAGTGAGCAATATGCTATTTAGGATTTCTTTTTCCATCAAATTATTGTAACTTAAGTAGTTGATAATTCTGAAGTATTTTCAAAAGATCAATCTTTCGGTTGTATAGCTTAGCATAGGAAAAAAAAGAATCTATGCCACCTTTTATTTAGTCTTTAATGGCTTCTTTGATAAATTTTTTCAATTAATTAGTAGGAAGAACACCATTTGGATCTAACTACTTATTCTTTAAGCTACTTTATTCCTTCATAGTTTTGATGTGACTTATCTTCATATATGTTGCTTAAATCATGATATGCCATTAATCTTTTGCAAAGTGTTAAGCATTTATTTGTTTATTAAAATTTCTTTTTCTTGGATAAACTTCATCAATTATTCTAGTGTCTTTGTGATAGTTGAAACTTGCTTGCATTTGTCACTATGATGGGCATTATAGCTAAACTTAAAAATCCAAAAAATTTGTTGGAGTAATCTCTTAGGTTTATTTTCAATTTAAATGTTAGTATCTTTCAAGTAGAAAAGACATTATTAGCTTTATTAGCTCTTTTGTGATTGAAGTTTTTGTTGTTGACTCAAAATTTTTAGATAGAGCAAGTCAAAATATCATGAAGAATGTCAGTTACCTTTGATTTTACCCCTGTCGTATCTATAAAAAAAGGTGATTTTTATGATGATGAACTTGTGAAAATAGGAGTCAAATTTGGTATTGTAATTTTTTAAGCATATAAATCTACACAGGCTCTTATTTTGCTTGGAGTCATAGGACTTTGAGGGTCAGAACTCACTAAGTTGATCAAAAGATTCTTTTTAAATGTAATGAACAATGGGTTGTTGAAAACTTACTTCTTTAGGGTCATTTAAACTTGTTTAGATGAATTTAATTTTCAAAAGTAAGAGATGAGAAGTAAAGATTGTCCCACTTGGCATGCCATAAATTTATACATACAAAATTTCTCTACAAATATTCATAAGATGAGAAAATTACTTAACAAATGAATTTTTTTAATTTTGATGATGTGAATGCAAAATCTAATTTTTATATTCTTGAAAAAGAATAAAATTTTTTCATTTTTATTTTCAATGAATTTTGATCGAGGGTTTCAAGAAGCTTGATCTTGTATTAAACAACTGAATTTTGATTTTGAATGAGGATTTCAAGAAGTTTGATATTGAATTAACTAATTGATTTTAACTTCAAATGAAGACCATTAGAAAGTTGAAAGCTTGATCTCCAATTGAATGTTGAATCTCACAAAGTCTTTGAGTTTGAGAAGATTCACGAACTTAAATGTTATGGTTGAAATCTTCAACTCAAAATAAATGTTGTTGATGAAAGCTGGAAACTTTGAATACTTTGATATCTGTTGATGGAATTTTGGGAGAGTTTTAAAGCTTTAAATTTTTTCTTTTAATAACTTATTATTGAATGGCCCAAATAAGCTTTTTATTTATAGAGCTACTAGGGATGCTTAAAGATAAATATCTTAATTTTTTATATTTATTACCTTTAAATTTATTAAAAAATAATTTTATTATTGCTTAGGATGACGCACCATGACATACAATGACTTCTTATTTAATAGGTGACATCATAAATACATAACCTTTATTTAATTAGTTCGCTTATGCCATTGTGCACATGTGGCTTAATTTGATTTTTCATCTAAGACATTTTTGCAAGCTTATTTTCCATGTGGGACTTTTAGCTTTGATGAATATCTTTTTTTCTAATTAGTTATAGTTTATGATATAGAAATTAAATAGACTAATTTTAATTGTCAATAGACAAATTAGGTTGCTAAAAAAAGTCTAAGTTTCTATAGAATCCACTTTAAAAGAGGCTAAAAAAGGTCAGAAAACCTTCATTTCAAAAGAAACTAAAAAGGGTTAAAAGACTTTATACTATTAGATGTGTAAGGGAATCTACAATAATTGTTTCCTCCCTCGTCCATACTTTTACAAAAAAAAAGGTTATTTGCTTTGCCTTCGACATTATATCTACTATAAGGGTTTGAACAAATGGAGTTCAACAAAAGCTAAAAGTTAGTTAGTGGTTATTTGATCTAAGGGCAAGGATTGCTTTAGCCATGGGAACAAAGTAACTTTTTTCCACCTTCTTCTTAGTAATATTTGGATTATATAGCTTAGAAGGATTAGAATAAAGGCCTCGTAATTGATAAAAAAGGTGGGTATGTCATGCTTGACCTTTGATTTTGCTATTTTTGGATTACAATGAATGAAAAATGCCTCCATACTCAATAGACCACTGATAGAACTTGATTTTGATATAAACCTTCAATTACTTTATAAGCTTGCTACCACTATTACTATTACAAAAACACCCACTCCCTTGTACCTTATTATAGCTTCTATAACTTGTGTCCCTTATATTCTCTATTAGTTTGATCTTCTATACAAAATTATTATTCGTGCAAACTGTATTCACATCAATAACATGCCACCTTATAAACATCCCTTATAAAAAAAAACTAAGACACAAAAAAGAAACATGAGAAACAAAAGATGAGCACCAAGCACATTAAAAAAGAGTAAGAGAGAATATTATGTAGAAACTCTTAAAAACCCTCTAATCAATTTAGTCCTAACCCCTAGAGAAACTTAAGAAGACCTGAAAGGTTCATTACGTACTTAAAAAGGGGCTTTTTTGCCCTATTCTAAAAGTTTAATTATAAAGTGTTTATTCTTTGTCCACTCCCATAATTGCTCTTTTATATTCCGTTATAGTACTTACACCTCTTAATTCTAGAACTCACTAACACTTATGAAACAAAGTGCAAGTAGTTTTATTCTTTTAAAAGTTGATACAGTAATAATGTAAATTCTTGGTAAGTTTAGGGAGATAAAAATCTATTTCCCTCTAAATTCATATCTCACTTATGTTAGATTTTCTATTATAGACGTGTTAATTCAATAATAAAATAAGATTTAAAAAAGTTTGACTCAATATTAAAGTAATTAAATAATATGAAATTAGTGACAATCTAACCTAACTAATATGATAATGAGTGGTTCTCAATGATAGGTTAACTCATCAATATTATTAATAAATAAATAAATAAAGGTTACTACTCCTAAACTTTATGATTAATTTTGAACACTCCCTATCAATGTTAGAAAGCCTTCCCAATTAAGTTCTCATCTAATGTTAATAGAAGTAGTAAATCTTTGTTAGAGTTCATGGTTAAGACCGATCATAATTAGTTCATGACCATCAACAAATCCTAATTCCATATTCATCTTAGAATGAATTTATTAGGTAACAATAAATTATTTTATCTATGTTTAATATTATCTTTTCACATGATTCAATTGAAATTATTATTTTATAAAACTTTAATTTTTAGCTATTGGTATCAGAGTTGGTAAATCATGTAAATTGTATATATTATTATATGAATTTAGGAATTAAATTTTATCTTTTGAATTATATTATATTTTGTGATGAATTGTCCTTAAGGAAAATTGCTTTGAATTTCAAAGTTATTTCATAGCACTCATATTATTTATTTTGTGTTTATATATATTATTTTTGTTCCTTGTGAATGTTACACACATTGTATATATGAGAAATTTTTATATAATTAATTCATATATCATATGTGTTTTTGAACGAATTTTATTTTATTAGATAAATTGCATATGATTATTTTTCTTGAGAATTTATTTATTTATTTATTTTTAACATGATAAATATCATGTTTTGTTACTATGATTTTGAGATAGTTTCACTATAAGCTTCATTTTTTTCTTTATAATATGAATACTATTTTTCATATATGCATATAAGTATATGATTTTTCATGTATGTAAATGGAGGGGTGGCATTCAAAAACCATACAGGCATATTCATATATATGTTTAGGAACCATATATGTTTATTTTGATCAAACTTTTGTCCAGCATATATATATTGTCTAGCATGAAACCATATACATATATATATATATATACAAATCATCATAACAATATATGAATATAATTTTGTCCAATATATTTTTATTTTGGATAATTTGCAATAATTTCAAAATTAGAAGTCTAATTTTCAAAACATTCCTTCTAAGTGTATTTTCTTTTTTTGATGATTTCTATCATTAAGGAAAATATATTTGGGCATTTGTAAGTATTTAAATACAAAGTTTTTGAAGGAAAAGCCATTAAAACTCCATGGTTAAATTCTAAAAAAATTTTAATCATTGAAATGGATTTTAAATGCAATTTCCTTGGAAAGTTTTTGCATTAAAAGCATTAAAATACATTAAGGCATTATTATGTATAAAAAATGCCTCTAAAATGAAATTTTTGGGCTTTACTTTTCAAGCTATTTTATTTTTTCGTATTTTGTAGATTTTTTTAAAATTAAAAATATTTTAATTATTTTTTATTTAATTTAGATAGCTAAATAATTTTATTTTGGACTAAAAATTTTACTGTAATATTATTGTATTTTGGGATTCCATATATATTTTGTGGAATTTTTGGACATTATTTGGTCTATTAATTATTTTTCTATGTATATATATGTATAAGGAAAATAATTTTTGAAAATAATTTATGCTTATATTATATCATAAAATTTTGTGTAGTTACGAAGTCACCTATCATGGGCCCAATCGCATAAAATTTTGCCCATATTTTAATAAAATGTTAGTTGGACTAAGAAGAGTATTATATTAGTAATATTTTAATATCCTATTAGTATAATATTATTGATATGATTTGTTGATGATAACATAAGTGTACGAATGAGTATTATATTTCTAAAATTGTCATCATCCTATTAGTGTTAAAATTTTAGGAATATGATATTTAGTCTTTGCATTATCTTATAAGGTTTTTAATACCCCATCAGTATAGGGCCTTATAGTGTAATATTGAGCTCAATTATATAGTTTATTAAAGAAAATTTCTAGCATGATTAAAGTTAAACATGCATTAATGTTTCAAAATTTATTTTCTTAACTTTTTTACCTATGTAATTAAATGCTAATTAAGATACTTAATGGGATGAATCATTAGAATTGTGTTGAATCATTGAAGTTATATCTGAAAGTCTCTACCTTTAATCTCGTGATTAGGGAAACGAACCTCAAATCAATATTGAGTTTATAATAAATCAAAAGAATAATCATGAAAAGTAGACCCACTTTAACAAAGTGTGTTTGATGGTAATGAAGTACATGATGGATAAAACAATAAGAGAGAGCATTCTTAATACGACAAATGCAAAAAAGTTCTTAGGTTTTGTAGCTAAAAAATATAAGAAGTTCAATAAGATTGAGAAAGGATGATATCTTTTGCTATTAAAGAAATTAGTGTATGACAATATCAATGGAGTGGAAAAGCACATTTTGAGATTAGTTAATTATTACAATAAGCTAAAAATTGTGTAAGCTGATTTAGGAGAAAGTTATTTAACTTGGCATGTACTGGAGTTTCTTCTGCCTTAATTTGATGTTCTGAAAATATCTTATAATACTAAAAAATCAAAATGGACTATTAGTGAGCTAGTTTCAATCATTACACAAGTAGAGGAAGACATGAAGAAAGAAAAGGCTCAGGTATTAATTATATCTCTCATGGCACACATTCAAATTATAGCAGAAGGTTTAATTAGAAAGATTACAAAGGATGTTATAACCATGGAAGGAAGAAGGGTGAGAAAGGTGAATTTAGTGGAAAACAATGCTATAAGCCAAATGAGGCTCAATTTAAGGGTAACTGCAAATTTTACAAGAAGTATAGGCATAAGAAAGTAAACTATTTTAAATACAAGAAATAGGTTAAGAAGAAAAGGAAAGGTACCCATCTAACTCTAGTCTATTTTGAATAAAAAATTATTTATGTACTATCAAATTCTTTGTGATTAAATACTAGTATGACTATTCATGTGAGTAATTATTTTTAGGCTTTAACGAATCCAAGGAAACTAAATGAAGGAGAGTTGATTGTGAAACTAAAAAATGGAGATAGAGTTGAAATGGAGCACATAGGATCAGTGAAGTTGAATTTGAAGACTGGACATAAGCTTTTATTAAATAATATAGTTATGTGTCTTTTATGAAAAGAAATTTAATTTTAATTATTACTTTGGATTCTATTAGATATTTTTGTTATTTTGGAAATGAAAAGGTTAAATTATTCTATAAATCTTCTATTATTGATGTTGGTTCTATGTGATGGATTGTACAGAGTTAATTTAGATCCTAATTTCATAAATTCAATAAATTCTGTTGTGGGAAAGAAAATGTGTCAAATTGATGAAAGATCCTTAATGTTGTGGTATAGACAATTAGGACACATCTTTAAAGAAAGAATTTAGAGACTCATGAAAGGAGAAGTACTTCATGATTTGGACTTTTTAGATTTTGGATCATGTATAGATAGTATTAAAGGAAAACTTATAGCTAGAGTTAGAAAGGGTAAAAAAAGCAAAAAAGAGAATATTGTAGAATTGAACCATATTAACATTAATGGGCCTATCACACCTAATGATATGGGAGGCTATAAATACTTCATCATATTCATCGATGATTACTCTAGGTTTGGTTAGGTGAAGCTGCTTAGTGAGAAATTAAAATTACTAGAAGCCCAGTTGAACTGAAACTAGGGAAATAGATAAAGTGCATTAATTCTAATAGGGGTGGTGAGTATTATGATAGGTATAATGAAATAGGAAGAAACCCTAATCCTTTTATGAGATATCTACAAGATTGTGGAGTTTAAGTAAGTTACACCATGCTTGGTACACCAGAACAAAATGAAATTGCAAAAAGGAGGAATACAACTTTTATAGACATAGTGAGATACATGCTGGACCATACTTCACTGGGTATTATAGTGGCTTAAGGGGACTTATTATCTAACTTATTTGCCTAGAGTAACTGAGTTTGATTGAGCCATCTTTTTAAAGGATGAGTTAAATAGTGGTAGTCAAATACCATGCATCATAGATTTCTTTAAAGATAGAACAATTGTTTTGTTAGCACTAACATTGGGAATCATCTTTTATTACTCTATCAGTTGATCTAGTACAGCTAATGGCAGAAGAGTTAAGTTACATGAAGTAAATGAAGAAATTTCATTAAAAAGATCTCATAGAGTTCACATATCGATAATTCTTAATAATTATCTTATATATCTGTAAGAACATAAATATGATATTAATGATGATATTGATCCTACAATCTTTTTTTAAGTTATTATCTAATTTAAACTATTCTGATTGGATGAATGCTATGAAGGATAAGTTAGTTTCAATGCATAAGAATTAAGTATGGGATCTAGTGAAACTTCTTGTAGGTTGTAAGCTAGTTAGATATAAATGGATCTTCAAGATCAAGAGGGGTGCTCTAAGTGAAGTTGAGAGATATAAGACTAGATTAGTAGTAAAAGACTATACCCAAAAGGAAGGTATAAACTATAAAGAAACATTTTCATGAGTTTCAACCAAAGACTCATTTCATGTTATCATGACTTTAGTGGCTTGTTTTGATTTAGTGCTGCATCAGATGGATGTAAAGATAACTTTCTTGAATGGAAATCTAACAAAGATTGTTTATATGAACTAGCCAGATAGTTTCCAATAGAAAGGAAGGAAGTACCTTGTGTGTCAACTTAAAAAGTCCATTTATGTGGCTTAAAACAGTTTTCTAGACAATGGTACCTCAAGTTTGATAAAGCAGTGATACCTCTTAGGTTCAAGAAGAATGCAATGGACCAGTGTATTTATAAGTTAATGAGTACTGATAATTTTGCTGTTCTAGTACTATATATGGATGATATTTTCCTTATAAGCAATGATGTAAACTTATTAATTAAGAAAAAATAATTGTTAGCCAAACATTTTGATATAAAAGATCTTGGAAATGCCTTTTGTGTTATAAGGATAGAAATTTGTCATGACAAATCTCAAGGTTTACTTAGTTTATCTTAATAAACTTATATAAAAAAAGTATTAAAAAGGTTTAACATGTTAACTTGCTCTCAAGTTTCCATATCCATTTCAAAAGGGAAAGTTTTTTCTAAGTCCTAGTATTCTCAAAATGATGTTGAAATAGAAAGAATAAAAAATGTCCTATATGTGTTGATTATTGGTAGCCTGATATATGCTTAGGTATGTACACGTTTTGATATAACTTATGCTATTAGTGTACTAGAGAGATACTTGAGTAATTTTGGTCAAAGATATTAGATTGCTGTAAAAGAGTTATAAGATACTTACAAAGTATAAAAGATTATATGCTGACTTATAAGAGATTAAGAAATCTTATAGTTACAGGCTACTTAAATTTAAAATTTTCTAGTAGTTCGGAAGATCACAAATCTACATCTAGATACATCTTTATGATGGTAGGAGGAGTTATGTTATGGAAAAATGTTAAGTAGTCTTTAATAACAACCTCTATTATGAAAGTAGAACATGTCGCATGTTATGAAACCACTTGTATTGCTACATTATTAAGGAACTTTATGACTGGTTTTGAGATTATTGAGAGCATTTCTAGAATTTTAACAATTTATTATGATAATATTACTACTGTAAACTTCTCTTATGATAATAAAAATTCTACTTGTATGAAGCATTTTAATATAAAGTATCAATTTATGTGAAAGAAGGTATACGAGTATATCACAAGTATTGAACATATTTCCACAAATTGTATGCTTGCGGATCTATTAGCAAAAGACTTAGTAGTAGGAATATATCATGATTATGTAATTAATATGAGATTAGCTAAGTCTTTTGATGTTTTAGGTTAATAAAAGTTTTGTGATGTAAATTATTTTTTCGAGATGTATATAAATAAAATATTTATGTTTTGCCATATATTTATAGAGACATTTAAACTCTGTTTCAATACTATATTAAGAATTATGATTCTCATTTAGTATCTTAGGTGGATGCTTCAACTTAATATATAAAGATTTACATATATTGTCATGATTTTGTTATGTAAATCTTATTAAGTACAATCTTATTATGTATATTCTTATCGGATATTGTATATGGTGAATGAGATGTAAGTATAGAATATATATATATGATTGATATTCCTATTGGATATTATGTTTTATGTTACTAGATATTTATGATCTCAATTTAGATTAATAGGTGTAAAGGTGCCATATTTTTCTTTTACATCTTATTAAAATGACCACTATTATTGAATTACATGGTCTAAGTGAAAAATTGTTAAATTTTTTATTATGGCCCTATTAATTTAATAATAAAATAAAATATAAAAAAGTTTAACCCAATATCAAAGTGATTGAATAGTTTGAGCCAAGTGGTAATCTAACCTAATTAATATGATAACGAGTGATTTTTTGCGATGGATCAACCCATTAAGTTATTAATAAACAAAGAAGGGTTACTACTCCTAAACTATATAATTGATTTTAAAAACTTCCCATCGGTGTCAAAATATCTTTTTAATCAAGTTTTCATTTATGGTTAATAGAAGTAGCAAATCTTTATTCGAGTTCGTGATCAAGACCGATCATGATTAGTTCATGACCTACAACAAATCATGCTTTCATATTCATCTTGTAATGGATTTATTAGATAATAATAAATTATTTTATCTATATTTAATATTATTTTTTCATATGATTCAATTGAAATTATTATTTTATAAAACTTTGATTTTTAGAAATTTAGACTTAGCTCCCATAATTAAGATTAGTTGTGATTTATATCCAAGTTTAAAATTTAATTTCTTATTCTTAAAATATCCAAAATGAAAAAGCTAGATGTATCAAATTGCAACCAAATAAAGAAAAAGAATCAATTTTTTCATCCTTTTTTTTCTTTTCAGCTATTTTGTATAAAAGCAAGCAAAGAGTAGGTGAAATATTGTTGGTTGGATTCAATGGATGCCTTCATTTTCTTCCTTTCCTCTTCTCCATTAAGACATTATGAAAAATCAAAATTAGATGCATGTAGCTTATTTGGTTTCCTTGAGAAATGAAAATAGCTATGTTATTCTAGTTTTATTTCCTTAAGGTGCGGTTTTTATTTTTATAATATTATTATATTCATAAATTTTTTTATCAAAGTGATCAATTATATAACTACGTTAATTTTGTACTTTCTTTGCGTATAACGTTCTTGTGCAATAAAAAAATGTATAATTTTATAGCTTATTTTTTGATAAATAATTCAAATCTACTTATTGTAAATAATTATCACTCTCATGTTTTATTTTAAAAATTTAAATTTAACTTAAATTAATTTTATATTATCACCCATTCCTATATTACAATGTTATTAACAAATTGTTAAAATTATTTTAGTATTAATAAAAATCCTTAATTATTATTAAATTTTTAATTATGTGTCATTTTCATATTCATTAATATCGTTAAACATTTTATACTCATAATGAATTAAATTTAAACTTATATTTTAAATAAGCTTCAATCGGCTCACAAGGAAACAGTAGGTTAATATAATAATTTATGTAAATATTTATTTTAATAGATAAGTTTAGATAATCTGTTAATAAGTTTAGATGAAAAACAATCTGATACTGATTTTTATTTTTTATAAATTCTCACTGAGGTTAAGTGAAATAGTGCCAACTGCTTTCAATGAGCAGGCCTACAATGAATGCCTTTCTGTTTTATTTTCTTTAATGCAACAGAAAATCAAAATACCATGCATTACTTATTTAATTATCCTTACAAGTGAAAGATATGTAAATATTTTAGTATTATATAATAAATAAGGGAAAATTTAACTTATTCACTTTTGAAAATTTGGAAATCACTCCAACTTTATAAAACTTGGAAATATCGTCCATCTTCTACTTAATTATCTATTTATATGCTTTTTCCATGAAATTTTTAAACAATAATCAAAATATTATAAAATATTAATTTATTTTATTATTTTTTGCATATTAATTTCACATCTTATATACAAGTATTGAATTAAAATTCTTTATATATAATTTAATTTTTTTAATTATATAACATAAAATTTATATATGAAAAATAACTAAAAAAGCCAACATGCTTTAATATTTTGATTATAGCTTAAAAATTTCATGAAAAAGTATATAATTTGATAAAATGGTTAATTAGGTGAAAAATGTGTATTATTTTCAAGTTTTATAAAATTTAAGAAGTACTTTTTTAAATTTCCAATATTAAAGGGAGTGAAATCCAATTACCCAAAATTGAAAGGGATAATTTGTATTTTTCCTAATAAATAAAACCAAAGACGATAGAACTCTGAAAGTTATGAGTCATAATGTTGAAATGAGAACGCAAATAATGGATCTACTCCTTCGATTACTTTCATCATTTGTTATGGGGCAAAGTTACGTCTTCCTCTATTGACATTTTGATTTAATTATATTTAATATATTTTACTTTTATTCTCTAAAACTATACACTTCCATTTGTTTTTGAAATATTTCAGCTATTATAAAATGTAACGAAATTAATTATTTAGTTGTAATTTCTCTTGTGATGACATTTTTTATAAATAAAATATTATTTTATTATATGTTTATGTACAAATATTATAGTTATATATAAAAAAGGGTTGAGAGGCTTTATCTCAACATCTAATACTTTTTAAAAATCTTATGCTTTCATCTATATTTAAAATTTAATCTCTGATCTTTTCATATATGTCTAGTGATTTATTAACTTCTACAATTACCAAAAAAGTGGGATGGGGTTTATTCTTCAAAGGAAGAGAATATTTGTATATAAAAATATAAATAAATGATTTTTTAGTCACAAGAGGTTATATTAAAAAAGAAATTATAATTTGAAAATTTAATGTTGTGACACTATGGCTTTATTTTGCGCAACTAGCTGATAAGTTAGTTGATAACTAATAAGTTACTTGGTAATTGATAAGTTAGCTAATAACTAATAACTTATATCTGATAGCTGATAAGTTAATTAAAATATTTCATAAAATTAACTGTTGAACTAGTTGAAATTGTAAAATAACATAAAAGGATATATTAATAAAAATATATAATTAAATAATTTATATTTATCTAAAAATTAAATTATATTAATGTAATTAAAAATTTTAAAATAAAAGTATAAATTTTAATATTTAATTAATTTTATTTTATAAACTTATATATTTATTTACTTATATAATTTTTATTTTATTATTTATTATAAAATTATAATTACTCAAAATATAATTAAATATATTTTTTAAAAATTACTTAAATTTATATTATAAAAAATATGGATTGTAAATTAAAAAAAAGAATAAGGATAGATTTGAAAAAATTTAAAAAAAAATAGTTTATAAGTTATAAGTTACTTTAGATATCTTATTAAATTAGAATTTATAAACTATTTGGAGTAACTTATAAGTTAGTGCGAAAAATATTTCTAGAAGTTAGTTTATAACTTATTAATCAGGTCAATAAGTTATATGTTAGATTATTTATTATGCGAAATGGAGCCTATATAATAATAAAAATATTTTAGGAAATAAATATATATAGTTTTAAAAAATAAAAAATATCAAATATAATTAAATCATGCTTCAAGAGAAATCAATATAATTCGTCGTCGTTGTCGTCGTCGTCATCATCATCATCATTATTAAATTTGTAGGCTAAAACGTATTGTTACAATCAAATGAGTTTTACAATTATTTTTGGTCTTATTTAGTATACAATACAAACTTTTATAAAATGTACCTCCTTGTATTTATAACATGAGGAGAAAATTACTTAATATACACATACAATATTAGACGTAAACTAAGAATTTCAAAAATAACAACAAACATCACTATTTCATTGAAAGTGGGCTTAAACCTCCGTTGTTTGAGATAGGTGAAATAAATTCTATCAAAGTCAGTAATATATACTTTCTCTGTTCTTATTTATCTGTTGCCATTTAAAGGTGAACATGGGTCGGGCCAGGCGGGTTTCCAACCGGGTTGCCAGGCTAAATCATATAAAATTAAAGGCCCGAACCCGGCCCGGCCCGATTAAGTTTTAAAAAAATTTGGCCTAGCCCGGCCAGAAATTTAAATTAAAAAGCCCAAAACCCGGTCCGAAAGCCCGAAATATATATTTTTTTATAAAAAATAAAATTTTAAAATAATATATATATTTAAAAAGATAATATGATATTTAAATATATAAAATATTTAATATGTTAAATTAATATTTTTTATATTAAAAATAATTAGATATAATTATATTTTCTAATATATAATTATATTATTAAAATTAAATTATTATAATCGGGTTGGGCCGGGCCTATCGGGCTTTTTTGCTTTGGCCTGAGCCCATCCCAATTATTAATCAGGCTATAAAAAAAAGTCCCATCGGGACTATTGAGCAAAAAAAAAGTTCAAATACTCTATTTTTCCGGGTCAAGCTCATCGGGCCCGGCGGGTCGCCCGGCCCATGTACACCTCTATTGCCATTAACTAATTTTACACATATTAAGAAAGTAGTTTAATTTATTTATTATTAGTGAACTTTACAAGATTACCCTTTATGTACAAAATTCAAGATAGTTGAAAATAGAGAGAGAAATGTAAAGAAATAAATGCAAGTGGATTAATAGTGTAAAATAATAAAATATTTATTAATAAAAAAGAAGGATAGATTTAGAAAAAGAATATTTAATGTTTCATTGAAATTCTAAAGTGACAAATAAAAAGAAATAAAAAATTTCTTCAAAATGTGACAGATAAAAAGGAATGAAGAGAGTATATAATAGGTGTTGGAGAATCACTTTTGTCTAAATTTCTTTCCGGACCACTAACACGTGTGTGACAAATAATGACATTATATTTTTCTTATTTTTAGTTAGTTTTATCTATTTGTACCTTTTTTTCTTATGTTTGGCTAAAGTATTATTACCTATTGTTTTACACGCAATTTCCTCACTGCATTAATTTGCCTTTCCTTGTGTCCTTTGAAAATTGTATATCAAAAAGATGAAATGAAAAGTGTTGTTTTCAAAGAAAAAACAAACGATGCATGTATATAGTCATATGACATTATTGCACTATATATCTGAATCAAAAGGGTTAAGCTTTGCTCGATTAATGTCATCCTCATTCTCACCATATTTGTTTTTATTTTTGAACTTTGAAACTTTGAAATTGTAGGATAGAGCACCTTCATGATCATCACATTTGCATCAAACTCTAATTCAATTTTTTTTTAACCAGTAATTGTTCACAAAGAAATATTTTTACTGTGCTCAAATTTAGAGAAAATTTTCAGCCATTTACTTTTAGCCTGGGGTGCAATCATAATTTTAAAAAAAAATCAAAATAAATCCGTCAAGTTTACGATGGATGAATTTTGTGGAATTGACAATTAGTACTCACTTAGTCTATTATTTTATTAAATTGCATAATTTTTTATGAATTTTTAATAAATAATTATAATATTATCACATTTTGGTTCATTGAATTCTTTTGGACATAATCTTTACATTACATAATTAATAAAGATTAAATTAAATATGTAAAATTTTAATTAAATATTTGATAATAAGTTGCAAAATTATGTCAAAAAATGTAATAATTCAAAATACAATAATTACAAGTTCAAAAAAATGATAGAAAAAGAGAATAGAAACATGGTTTCAAAGAAAGAGAATTGATATTTCTAATGTTTTGTATTATATATCTAATTTTTATTTTTTTATAATAAACTTAAAATGGATATTACACTTTTAAAGAAGCCATCTTTATTGAAATTCATTAATATTATTATTCAGAAAGTGATAATAAATATTTTAATAATTTTTTTAAAAAAATTAAAAATAAAATAAATAAAAAATATAAAAAATAAATGCTTGAAAACTATCAATTTTTTACTACCAATTAAATAATTTTAAATACTTCTCTCAAAAGTTCACACAAGATTTTATTCTCCAAGAGTTCAACTTCCCACAACAAATTAAATACTATTCGACCCAGATGCCTCCATTGACTAAGGATAATTCCATTGGCGCAGACAATGAAGACGACCTTTCAACGCGTGAAGAATTATGTTTTCCTACCAGCCATTGAAAAATTCAACACCTTGTCCACGTGAATTCTAGGAAAGATGGACAAATGGAGTAAGGTTGTTTCAATTTTTTTGTCACCGTAAGAAATTTTTGGATAGTTTGTTTGAACCAACGCAAGCAAACAAACTGTGTAAAAGCAACAGGGTGAAGATTTGGGTATCACAGGAAAAAGAGATATATATGCGATGATAGAGTTATCCCTTGTCAGAGTTTTTAATATCATACGTGGAATAATGAATTTCAATTATTAATGCGATCCCGCTGCTCAAAATAAAAAAAGAGCTGTAAGTAGACCCAACGTTATGATTGGAATAATTTGTACGATTCACGCCAGGGTAGAAATTGGATGTTGAAATTTAAAGATTTCCGGTTGCCGTACCCCCGAACCCTCCCACCTTTTACCTTTATAACACGTTATAATAAAACCTCAATATATATGCATTTTGCTAAGCCTTTTAATTAATAATTTTTCCTGCAATTTGTTGTCTTTTTTTTTTTTTATAAAAAAAAACAGTAACCTACCAGCAAATGGTGGGCGACTTATTCAATCTGATTCTATCTAAAGAACTCAAGCCAATCATTAGTGCAACTGTGCAAGTTTGAGGTGTGAATTGAATCAAAAATTACACCAAGGGATGCAAATAAGTTGGGCCGAGTTAGGCTTTACCTTAAATAGGCCAGGCCTGTATTGTAAAATATTGACCTGAATTTGACCTATTAACCTATATAAGGCTTTATTTCAAGCCCGAACCTGACCTGTTTTAAAAATCTAGCCTGACCTGTTAGCCTATTTAAAAACCTGTTTTAAATACGAGTTTTTAAATAGACTAACAACTTAAGACTTAAAAGACCTATTATGAAAAGGCTTTAAATAAGTCAATAACTTATATAAACTTATATTAATATATTCTTAAAATACTCCTAATAATATTTAAATTAATATAAAATTTTATATAAGAACTAATTAACAAAGAAATAAATTCATATACTCATAACATAAAATTACTAATTTAAATATTTAATATTTAATTAAAAGTAAAATAACATTAAGTTATCATAACATCAAAGGTTAATAACAAAGGTAAATTAGTTCACCATAAATTATACAACAAATATTCAAAATATTTAATCTATATAATGGACTTAAAAAAACAAGCTTATATGTCATTGTCTTTATAGTAAATAAATTTAAATAAAAAATATTAAATAAGCTGACTCAATAGGCCTGTAAGCTAGGCTTAAAATAAAAAAGCTTGGTCTATTTAATTAAAAAGGCTTTTATACTGTCCTTAGCCTGACTTATTTAATTAAATAGACCGAACCGAGCTAACCTTTAATTAAGCCGGGCCATAGGCCCTCGATAGGCCGCCCAGCCCATTTGCAACCCTAACCACACCCAATTCATAGCTAAACCAGCCAGTCTAGTTCTTCGTGTAAAAGCTCTTTTCCCGTTGGTAACAAAACTAACGTTTAAATTCACTGAATGTGGTCCGTGAAATCAGGAAGCAGTTTTTTGCTTCAACAACCACCGAGATCCCGACTTCCTTAATGGAAGAAGTTGAGATCAAACAGATAGATAAATGGAACAAAGGTCCTCAGGTTTGGTTAGATGTTTAATTATTTTTTTGTGAACTAAATACACCATCAACATAACACAAATTAGAACTTGGAAGCACTTGAGTTCAAGGATTGTAGTAATTATTTGGTGCAATTTCTCGAAGCAATCGGAGTAACTTTTCAGTACAATTTGACAAAATAATGGCTGGAGATAGGTTTCTGCATTTTTGACTTAATTTTATGCTTCAACTATGATATATTAAGTATCTGAATATCCTAGATATAGTTTCATTTGGTATCAGAGCCAGGTTGTACCTCTGCCTTGGTATTTGTTACATGAAAATAGAGGATGGTATTTAAATTGGAATCCTGTTTACATGATAGTTTTTCATGTGTTTAAGACTAGGAATAGATAGCTCGTGATATGCTGAAAGATTTAGGGTCGAAAAACTGTGAAAACTGTGCTGAAAAATGGCATAAATTTTTTAGGTTTTGGCGGGTCTGCAATGATTCTGCAACACATGGCTATCGAGTTGAGTTGACTCGGAGGAGGTCAGGGATGACCTCCCCTAGCATTTTAATGAAACGTCGTCATTTCACTTAGGCTCCTTTTGGACTGTCGTTTTTCTAGGCTATCGTCTTTCTGGGCCTTTACTGATTCAAACAAAAAAAAAAAGAAACATAAGAATGCAACCGTTGGGTTTCGAACCACTGTCGTGCGGCTACATAAAGCAGTGCTAGCCGTTGTTCCCATGAGCATTTCTTTTTATAAACCTAGACAGATTAATATATGAAGGTTTAGAAACGTTTTATTTTCAGTATTAAAATTATAATTCAATTAAATGAATTTTGAATTTTGAAATTGAAAATTATAATTTATTTCTTATCATGAAATTTATGCCTAATATTTAGACATTATTTGAGGCATTATTTTGACACATTCATATTAAAATTAATTAGGAGAATTTAAATTAATTAATTAATCACATTTAGCTTAGATGATTAATTAATTATTTACTTCTCATTATAATAAAATTGTATGATTATTTTATTAATATTAGGCAATATATATTTCTATAGAGAGGAAATTAATTTGTCACATTTGTATAAGTGATTAATTAATATTTGAAATCTCAAAAAGAAATGCCTGTTTATGTTTTAAAATGCCTATTTATGCATTTTGTTTAAGTATGTTTTAAAATGTTAAGTAATTTGTATAATTTTAGTTTAATTAAAGTTTAGCTACAACACCTTTAATTATTCTAAAATTATACATAAATTATTAGATTTAAATCTAAGATCACATAACGAAAAATGACATCAATTGTAATTGATCATATTTAATATGATAATTATTATCCCGCAGGAATATTATTATATTTAATATGATTAATTAGGGTGGGATAGTAAATTTTCCTTTACCTTAATCTAATCACAGGAATTAAGATAGGAGATATAATTTGCTAGTTTCACCAATTTTGTACATAAGTCTAATTAAATAAAACTAAGCCCACAGGAAGTTTTGTTTGCTACTAGGATTATGTTTGATAGATATATTTTACATTGGTAAGACATGTCATATGAAATATTTTTTTTAATTGCCTCAAATTATTAACATAGCATGTAATTTTATATAATTTTTTAACCTTTAAATATATCTAATTTTCAAGTTCTTGAATTGAATGGTGATAACTATAAGATATGGAAGGAGAAAATTCTTCTTCAATTAGGGTGGATGGACGTTGATGATACAATTAGAAAGGATGAACCTCTTAAACTCACGGACACCAGTAGTGTAGCTGAAATAGCACTTTATGAGCATTGGGAGCGATCAAATCGTCTCAATATGATGTATATCAAAACTAAGATTTCTGCTACCGTTTGTGGATCTAATGGAAAGCATCAGAACGTTCGAAGTTTGCTGAAAGCTATTGATGAGCAATTTGAAACTTCAGACAAGGCTTTAGCAAGCACCTTGATGAAGAGGTTATTATCAATGAAACTTACTGGCATAATGGGTGTGTGAGAGCAAATCATGCAGATGAGGGACATTGCAGCTCAATTAAAAATGCTTGAGGTTGAGATTTCTGAATCTTTTCTTGTACATTATATTCTAAACTCTTTGTCGCCTCAGTATGGACCTTTTAAGATTTCCTACAACACACATAAGGAGAAATGGACAATCAATGAACTACTGTCCATGTGTGTATAGGAAAAAAGGAGGCTTATTGCAGAAATAGGAGAAAGCGCACATATGGCAACACAAGGGAAGAATAACAAGCAAGCTAACTCAAAAGGAAAGGGAAATGCACCCATTCAAGACAGTATAAAGAAAGAGTCCAAGTGTTTCTTTTGCAAGAAGAAAGGACACATAAAGAAAAACTGCAACAAATTTAAGAGCTAGCTTGAAAAGAAAGGTATCTCAATCTCACACTTTTGTTATGAATCTAATATAGTAGATGTTAGTAGTAACATATAATGGATTAATTCTGGTTCTACAATCCATATCTCTAATACCTTGCAAGGCTTTCTAAATTAAAGGAAGCCAGTGGGCAGTGAGCAGTACATCTATTCAGACAATAAGATGGGCTTACTAGTTGAAACTATAGGAACTTGCAGACTAGTTTCAAATATGAGCTTTAGTTTGATATTGGAAAGAACCTTTTATGTACTAAGTTTCCCTAAAAACTTAATATCTATTTCGAAACTTTTACCTTTTGGATATTCTTTTGAATTTTTAAATAATATGTTTAAGTTATTTTATAAATCTAATCTTATTGGCAATGGTACAATTTCTGATAGTCTTTTCCAAATTCAATTACAAGATAGTATACCTAATGATTCAATGCATGTTTCTAGTAGCATAGGTGTTAAGAGATGTGTTACTAATGAAGATTCCTCTATGTTGTAGCACCGTAGACTAGGTTATATCTTAATAGAAAGGGTTAAAAGATTAGTAAAAGATAGAATACTTAGTAAGCTAGATTTTACTGACTTTGAAACTTGTATAGACTGCATAAAAGGAAAATAGATTAATAAGACTAAGAAGGGTGCCAAGAGGAGTACTATCATTTTAGAAATCATACATACAGACATTTGTAGTCCAGATTTAGACTCTAGTAGTCCAAAATACTTTATCACCTTTATTGATGATTACTCATGATATATGTATCTCTATCTGTTGAATAATAAGAATGAGGCACTTAATGCCTTTAAGGTGTTTAAGGCAGAAGTAGAGAAATAATATGATAAACAAATTAAGATAGTGAGATTAGACAGAGGTGGTCAGTTTTATAGTAGATATACTAAAGATGGATAAGTATTAGGTCCATTTACAAGATTTCTTCAAGAGCATGAGATTTTTGCCCAATACACCATGCCTAGGTCTCCAAACTAAAATGATGTAGCTGAAAAAAGAAATCGAACACTATTGGACATAGCAAGGAGCATGCTTAGCAGTTCTAAGCTTTCTAAGTCTTTATGGATTAAAGCTTTTAAGACGGTTGTATATATCCTTAACCGGGTTCCAACTAAGGCTGTTGAAAAGACACCATTTGAGTTGTTTAAAGGTTGGAAATCGAGTTTAAGGCATATGCGCATTTAAGGATGTTCGTCTAAGGTTAAGGTCTACAATCCATAAGAAAAGAAGTTAGATCCTAGGACTATAAGTGGTTACTTCATTAGGTATGCTGAAAAGTCCAAAGGATATAAGTTCTATTGTCCATCTCATAGTATTAGGATTGTGAAATCAAGAAATGCAAAATTTCTTGAAAATGACTTGATCAGTGGGAGTGATCAAATTCAGCATTCAGACACTGAGCGTGATCATTTTAGTTCTCAAGCTTCCACATCAAGTGATAGATTAGTTGTGATCTATGCCCCTTAGGTATCATTAGGTATTGAACAGTAAATCATTAAGGATATATAACTAGTTAACCATGATCAAGTTAATCCCGTTGTTGAACAATTACTAGAAACTGTTGAATAACCAGTTAAGGTACACATTCCTCAAGAGGATGCTAACCCAACATTAAGAATATCAATTAGGGAAAGGAGCTCAACAATTCTTAGTGACTATATTGTGTATTTATAAAAGTCTGACTACAATATAGGAGCTGAAAATGACCCTAAGACATTTTCAGAAGCTATCAACTGCAAAGAATCCAAACTATGGTACAATGCTATGAAGGAAGAGCTGGATTCCATGGCATTTAATGGAGTCTGGAATCTTATCAAGTTGCCTAGTGGTTTAAAGGCCATTGGGTGTAAATGGGTCTATAAGACGAAAAAGGACTCATTAGGTAACATCGAAAGATATAAGGTAAGACTCGTGGCTAAGGGATTCACCCACAAGGAAGGAATCGATTATATAAAGATATTCTCTCCTGTATTTAAGAAAGATTCCCTTCATGTAATAATGTCATTGGTTACCCAATTTGATCTGGAACTACATCAGATGGATGTAAAGACAGCATTCCTCAATGGGGATCTAGAGGAAGAGGTATATATGAAATAACCTGAAGGATTCTCCTCTAGTGCTGGTGAGCATTTAGTATGCAAGCTTAAGAAATCCATATATGGATTGGAATAGGCCTCTCGCCAATAGTATCTTAAGTTTCATGATGTTATTTCCTCCTTCAGATTTGTGAAAAATGTCATGGATCAGTGTATATACCACAAGGTCAGTGGGAGTAAAATTTATTTCCTTGTACTGTATGTGAAAGATATACTACTTGTAGCTAATGATAAGGGGTTGCTATATGAGGTGAAACAGTTTCTTTCTAAGAATTTTGATATGAAGGACATGGGTGAGACATCTTATGTAATTAGAATTAAGATCCATAGGGATAGAACTCAAGGTATTTTGGGTCTATCACAAGAAACCTATATCAATAAGGTCTTAGAGAGATTTCGGATGAAGGACTATTCACCTAGTGTAGCACCTATTGTGAAGGGTGACAGATTCAATTTGAATCAGCGCCCAAAGAACAATCTAGAAAGGGAACAAATGCAAAACATTCCATATGCTTCAACTATTGGAAGCTTTATGTATGCTCAGGTTTGTACAGGACTTGACATTGTATTCATAGTTGGAATGTTAAGGAGATATCAAAGTAATTTAGGAATAGATCATTGGAGAGCTACAAAGAAAGTGATGAGGTATCTTAAAGGTACTAAACACTACATGCTAATGTACAAACGAACTGAGAATCTTGAGGTAGTTAGCTACTTAGACTCGAATTTTGCTGGATGCATTGATTCATGAAAATTAACATTAGGATACATTTTTATGTTTGTTGGCAGAGCTGTATCTTGGAGGAGTGCAAAGTAAACCTTAGTTGCTACTTCTCCCACAAAAGCTAAGTTCGTATCTTGTTTTGAGGCAACTTCACATGGTGTATGGCTAAAGAGCTTTATTTTTGGGCTTAGACTTGTGGATTCAATTTTAGGCCATTAAGAATTTATTGTGACAATTCAGCTACAATTTTTCTAACTAAGAATGACAAAAGTGGAAGTCGAAGTAAACACATCGACATCAAGTACTTAGCCATTCGAGAACGTGTCAAGGAAAATAAAGTCACCATTGTACACATTAGCACTAAGTTGATGATAGCAAATCCTTTGACAAAAGGCATGCCACCATCAGTGTTTAAGGATCATGTATTAAGGATGGAACTTGGTACCATATTAAGTCTTTGATGTATATATACATATTTGTAATAAAGCTCTTATTTAGTTTAAGTTATTTTTGTCATTTCAGAGTATACATTTATATTTAGAGAAAAATAGTATTAAGAGGACCCAGAATAAGTATAAGACTTATTCATTAAGTTATGGTGGGTTAAGGAAGTAAAATGTATCGTGATACATGAGAGGTAATACTCGCATATAGAGGACCTATCATTATGATCCATACATTGAGTTTTCTCTACTTTTGAATATATTCGATTTTAATGGACCAAGTGGGAGAATGTAAAAGCTCTTTTCTCGTTAGCTTTCCTATTAGTAACAAAACCAACGTTTAAATTCAATGAACGTGGTTCGTGAAATCAGGAAGCAGTTTTCTGCTTCAACAACCATCGAGATCCCAACTTCCTTGATGGGAGGAGTTGAGACCAAGCAGATATATAAACGGAACAAAGGTCCCCAGGTTTGGTTAGATGCTTAATTATTTTTTTCTGAACTAAATACACCATCAACATAGCACAAACTAGAACCTAGAAGCACTTGAGTTCAAGGATTGCAGCAACTATTTGGTGTGGTTTCTTAAAGCAATTGGAGCAACTTTTCGGTGCAATTTGACAAAGCAATGGTTGGAGGTAGACTTCCGCATTTCTGACTTAATTTTATGCTTCAATTAGGATATATTAAATATCTGAATATCCTAGATATAATTTCACTTCGGACACTGATGGAACGTAACAAAAATGGTGAAATGAATTCTCCTATTAGGTATATGTTTCTATAAATATATAACAAAGTTTTGCCCATTAATGGAAAAAACACCTAAATAAAAGGGGCTAGACTACAATAGCCATGGTAAATTAATGTACACATACCCAAGATACATAACAATATCAGATAGGAGTAAAGTAAGTTTAAATTTTAAAGGAAAACAATAGAAAATCAAACTTCTCTTATTAACTTTAGTATCTAACTACCTATTAAATAGTTAAAATAATAATAAACTTGTACTTTATGTAATTTATATAATTAATTATTATTTAATAGGCTATCGATTGCTATAGAATTACTAATCTAATTTAAATAATGTCATGTTTTGAATAAGTATTTATTACAAGTAATTTTTTATTTTTTTATTAATTTGTTAATATTTATTTAATATAAAATATAAAATAATGTCAATATAAATTATTCATTATGCCTTCATTTTACATATTATATAGGATTCAATGGTATAAAATATATTATTCAATATTTGGAGATTTCAATCAAATTGTATAACTTATCTAAAAATCTCTTTTTATACATCTAATTCCATATAAATCTATTCACTCTTTAGAGAAACGATAAGAGTCGATAATATAGTGTTAGGATAAATTCTAAATTATTAAAATAAAAATAAAAAACCTCTTTTATACCCTTATTTCCCTCTCATTTATTAGAAAAAAAATTCTCTTTTTAGTCTCTCTCTCTCTCATTCTTATATCCCCTTTTTTTTATTAAAACATCTTATTCTAGATTTACATAATGGAAAAATCATCTACTCTACAATCATGTAAAATACAATTTATTGTATTCTTATTGAATTTTTAAGATTTTATACATAATTCTTGTAGAATTTTATTCTTGAATTATTAATTTATTATAAATATTTTATGAATGTGTTATGTATACATACTTGTTTAAGTGTATTAGTTATAAAACGAAGTATATTTTACTTCTTTTCATCATAATGTAAATTATTTAATTTATATTATCATATATTTTTAAATATTAATTGTTGAAGAGCATTTTGGTCCAACTATGTACTTTAAATCATTTAGGATAATTTTATTAATTATTTATATGTAAGGGTTTTTTGTCAAATTATTTATTTTTTAAATTTATAAATTCTTATAAAGCATGACAACAAATAAATGATAGGATAAATTTATATAAATCCTCATCTTATACTATTAATGATCAAATATTATGTAATATTATCCTATATAATACTATACTGTATTATATAATAATTTTTTTACTATATTATGCAATATACCAAACGAGGCTTGTATGTTGTAAGTAATAAAGTGTTGGTATCATTATACTATGCCACACCTAGGTTTTATATCATTTGTTACTTTTACTTTTATTTTTAAATTAATTTGATGTGTGATAAATTTTTATTCTCACTTAATTTTTTGCTCATTCATTTTTTCATTTTTATATTTTAATAACATTTTAATGCAATATTTTATTTATTTTCAACTATTTCACACATAAAAATTAATTGTTTATCAGAAAACAAGACAAATTTAAATATTGAAAATCACATATTCTTTTTCAACTAAATAATGTATAAAAAGTTATTTTCTAATCTACTCTTTTTTAAACTAATTTACTGTTAATTAAACTTAGTTTAGATGTACCGTTAATTTTTTAAAAAAAAATTAAAGTGGATACATTGTTGTAGCAAAGTTTATCATACTAAGCAATGTGCTAAATTTGATTTTTTTTTCCTGAAAGGACCAAAAGTGATAGTGTAATGAGTTATACAAGTACTAAGTGTAATTATATTCGTAGTTAATTGTGACCTAAAATTTAATCCGTAGTACGTTTATTTTCACTTTAATCAAATGTTAATAAAAATTTTAATCCAAAAAATGTTAAAAAATAACTTTAGTTTTTAATTAATTAAATTTTGGATTATTTTTAGTGTCATTAGATACAACCAAATAGTGAAGAGCTTGAATAATTTGATAGAATTTTTTAATTTAAATTTATTTATTTATAATGTAAAAAATTGCTAACTAATTTATATTACTTATAACATAATGAACAATTTATATTAACGTTATCTTACATTTTATACTAAATAACTATTAACAAATTAATGATAAATAAAAAATTAGTTGTAATAAATACTCATTCAAAATATTACATATTTAAATTAAATTAAGTAATTCTATACCAATTATCATTAATTATTATTAATTATTAGACTATTAAATAACAATATTAATTAATTGTATAAATTACAATGAACATGAGATTATTATTATTTTGACTAATTAATAGGTAATTAGATATTAAAATTGATAAAAGAAGTCTGATTCTCTATTATTGGCCGCTAAAACCTGTTTGTTTTACTTTTTCCTGGTATTGCCATGTGTCCTGCGCTTGAATACATTAATTTAACTTGGATATTGTAATCTTGTCATAAAAAAAATTCACGTAGCAGCCATATGATATACAATATCAGTATTTGGTTCAACTGCAAATTTCACAACTCTAGAAAGGAAAGGTTCTTGGTATGTATCATCATAGACAGCTTAGGAAACAGATAAAAATCACTGTTTATTTTGACTAATTCATAATCATAGTCTGCTGCAGAGTTGTTGCTTCACTTCTATATGATGATAATTTTTTTAAGTAAAATAATTGGTATATAATAATTGCCAGGCACTGGAAAATCTGTACTTAATCTGTTAAAACAATACTCAGAACATATCTATTATGTTGTACATATAGACATACTTTCAATAAAAGGATCTAAAACCTCTTATTTTCTGAAAAATAAATAGAGAATTTTTATTTTGAAATCCACTATTTTTTAACCATAAGTCTACAATTTCAATTAAAAAAATTGTATTACCTCTTTTAAAATTATAAAGATGGGGATCTATTTCAAATGAAACTATCATCTAGTAAAAGACCACAATCATGACATTTAGAATGATTTGCAAATCAAGATATAAGAAATGATAAAGTAGCAATATCCATGTTGTAGAACATTAGAAATCCAATAAATTCATTTAAAGACCATTAATTCCATACATAAGTGAATCTAATAAAGCCCCTATCCCTTAAATGACCATGACATGACCAAAAATTAACACATGAATATACTGCTTAATCTTGGTTCTCTATCTGAGGAATCTTATGTAGCTTATCAGATGACATAGCGACTGGTGAGACATCAGCATTAAGATTACCCAATCCATCGGCTGACATAGATCTCTTGGCCAGAGTGAAATCCTTCAAGTTATTGATGTCAACAGAAGTACCGGATGTGGCAGAAGACGAATCCTGCAAATAATCACAGGAAGCTTGAGTCAAAGCAACAAAATAAGCTAACAGTATAGAATATAAGCAACAAGATAAACTAAATTTTTTGAGCCAAGTTCTTTTCACCATTGCTTGCATACGATCACCCTACAACATCACAATCATTCAATGGTATACAAGGAAGGAAATCTAGGCAGCCACATATATTATACACCAAAGACCAGCAACGCATTTAATTGAGAATCAATGAAAAATTTTCATACTTTATGAACAAATCACAACCTTGCATAGAATAAATAAGTATAGAATGATAACAAACTAAGAAATAGGAGTTTTGCAAAGCAAGTATTAGTGCTCACACAGCGAGGAAAAAAAATTAAGCCCCCATCAAAACAGTTCAAGGGAATGATAACATCAAATCAGACACAAAATCTATTCCTGTTGCTAATATCCTCATGCAGAAACATTAACACAATATTAAACCAAATTAAGATATATAAAGGTGTAAAAAAATTGAGAAGAAGGATGTCACAGAGCGCACATTTAAAAATAGCTTAAAGAAAAAAAATCAGATACAAAATGTAGCTAATTTGCTAATATCTGCATGCGGATACATTATTCTTTTCATACCTTCAACAAAACAATAAACCCCCATTAAAACAGTTAAGAAAACATTAATCACAACTTAAACAGATATCAAATCAGACACAAAATCTACCCTAGATGCTAATATCCTCAATGGGGAGACATTAGATACTTTTATACCTTGAACAATAACAAAACTGACGAAAAGATGCTACAGAACATGAATTTAAAATGCATTCAACGGATCAGCAAATATCAACCCACCCCCCTAAAAAAAAAAAAGAAATAAAGATACATTAATAAACTTAGCTTTCATTTGAATATCAAATGCTCTTACGGGACACAAATTAAGTGTGAGCAATTGGAAACATTCAGAACGGTCATGGAAATTCAACAATGAGAAAGTTTTAACATCTAAGAAAACTAAAGTAACTAAGATAAATTTTAAAAAAGATACAAACAGCATCTAGCATCACAATGATTCATATTGCCATCTACTAACAGATTGTGAACGATAAAAAGAAGAAAGATCCACATAGCCCCAGAAGAGTTAATAATGTGAAATGTCAAAGTAAGAAGAAAATAACAATAAAAAAAATGCAGAATTAGAACCATTAAATCAGTAAAAACTTCCAGATACAGAAATCACAAAATTTTCAGAATTACCATATTACCGTATGGTATCTAAAACTTACTCCAAGGTATTAGTTGTATCCTTCTTGTTGTATCCAAGCATCAACCACAAAAAAAAATATATATATATGGTGCCCCATAAAAAAAGAAAATAATTTTGACAACAAAAAATTTGAAATTTAAATAAATATTATGGGATGGATTACTAGATTACAAATATAAAATTAATTAAGTGCATATGACTCTTGCTTTTCCCCTTATTAAAATTTTAATTGCAATAATTTCTTACTTCAATTTCTTCTAATTTTTTGAAGACCTGATATGTCATTTTCTTTATTTTTTTAATTCTGTTATATTCACCCTTCATTCTTTTTTAGTAAACTCAGCTATTAATAAAATTTTTATAGGATAAATTGAGGAGAACTTTACTTCTTCTTTCAAAGAGGGAAAAAGATATAGTGAAGATTACTTATTAATAGGTTTGTAATTATATATTTCTATTATTTTTATTTTTTGTAAAATTTCTAGGCATGTGAATAATATAATAAATTTGTTTTGTTATTGTTATTAAAATGTTCACTAACTTTAACATTGAATATTATTTCAAAAATTTTACTAATAAATTAAGTGTGTGCCCATTAATTTTTTTTATGATCAATATTAGCATTTCTAAAAGAACTTGTATGATATAAGATTCTTGTCAACCACAAGAATATAACTTAGATAAAAAAATTTCAAAAAAAAATTTTAATTTTGGAATTGTTAACAAACCCTGAAGAAAAATTTTCAAGTGCTCACTCTAAAAAAAGTTTTCACTTCTGCCACAAGGCTTACATTAGAGACAACATCAAATCTTCTAGTCATATTGCTCTTTTTTCAAACACTAATAAAACAAAGAAAACGCAGATTGGCTTGACTTATGCTTAGTAGTAAGAAGAAAAAAATCACAACAACGTTCCTATATATAATATTAGCTCCCACAATTACCACCAAGGTGATTAGCCTAATAGTATAGGTTCATTACTTTATTGTAAAAGTCGCAAAGACGTCAAGTTATAACCAATGAAAAAATAGAAGGTTCTTGGAATGAGTAAACTTTGGTTGGGTTGTGGTGATAGACTCATACTTTTGCTAGTAATTATGATTTAAACTAAACATTCTATAGTAAAGGAGTGCTCTAGTTTCTTGCCTCTAGGTGCCTAATTGAATTCCTAATGAGTTTTTTGAATTGCTAGCAGAAAAAAAGCTAAAGCATAGTGAGGACTTATTAGGAATTTTTGTTTTCTTTGGTATAGGAGATAACTTTTTTTGTTTTGGACAAGAAATCAAATCACTGTTGTGTTGACATGTCATGAAAATTTTCCTTCAGATGGAAGAGTTTTAGGGAAGGTTATAGAATCGATAGATAGATCTGTCTATAATTGATTGACAATTTCTGTGACAATTAGGTTTGCCTATATAAATTAGAAAAGAGACTAACCATACAAAAAAACCTAAGAAAGAATCTAAGAAAAGTGAAATTATCATCTCAAAATCCTTTTTTGATTGGTTGAACCATTTAACCCTAGAAAAGGATCCTAAATCATTCTCATTTCTAGATTTCTTAATGACTATTTCACTTTGTCATCAAGTCTAAAACCTCTATTGCCCATAATACAACTTCATTCTACAACTATGAACACCTTCGATGGTATCACTGGAGATGGGGTCTTTGTTAGAGCACAAACAACGTGGATGATATAGAATAATGTTTGTTTGTTTATTTTTTTTTATCTTTTTAGGCTATAATTCACACAGAAAATAATCCCAAAAAAACTAAGAGAAAGAAAGAATTTTAAGAACTAATCACCTACAATAGCTTAATCCAAATTTATAATTTTTCATCACAGTTCATGATGGATCGTATGTTCTAAATGGCCCATATTATGAACATGATCACCTCTTTGATTAAGATTTATATCATCTACAACTTGGGGTCTCAACCGTGCCTCTCCCACAACACTGGCCTTAAGGGTTTCAATTACCTTCCTTTACAATGTTAGTACCCCAATCGCTTGTAAACAACATAGAGAACAGTAAGAGAGAACAAGAAAAGTATCACTTTGTTCAAATAGATGTCAAGAGCAAATCACTAGGAAGTAAAAAGAAGGGTGCAGTTGAAAAATCCATTTACTTTTACTTCACCTACTTGTCCATGATATCTTGATATTGCATTAGAGAGAGCAAATTTCATTTTCACATCAATAATCAATGGTGCCCTTTATATTCCCTTTTAGCCTTGTTTAATACTCCTATTGATTCCTCTATAAATCAAAGGGGTTTTGAAAAATAAATATACGGAATAGAGTTAATTCAATACCTTATAACACATTTTAAAAAATAATATCTAAATCTAAACTTCAATATTAACATAAAATCATTGAACTAGAATTTCCAAAACATATGCTAGCATGAGCAATGAATGAAAAATAAGCAGAATCAGATATTACAACAAAGAAGATGAGAAATAAAAGTAGTAGCATGAATCATATTGTATTTCGTAAGTTCACATAAATAAAGGAGTATAAATCTTTATTTGTTCATATAATATTTTTGTAACAAGTATCTTAACTTGAATTCAACGAGCCAAAGCAAATATCTTTCAATAAAAATAAGATAACTTAGTTTCAAGATATGGCCTTAGAACTCCTTACTATATCACCAAAACAAACAACGAATAAAAATAAAAATAAAATAAAATATGCTGCCTCTTGGTTAACTAATGACCATATAGGTCAAAGGTACTATAATCTGCCAGCTGCAGGTTCACGTGTGATTTTGTTTACCTTCCTTTAGTCCTAGAAACAATTCATTTATTTTATAATCCTTATAAACCATGAACCCACTACTTTTTGTTCATCTTAACATACATTAACAGCAGGTGCCATTAATGATCATTTTATTTTTTCCATTAAAATAACCACATTCTTATAGTTCAAATTTGAGTTTTTTTTACTAAATAGTCCTTAGACATTCTCATAAAATTTGTCTACATTAGTGAATTAAGGATTAGGTTATTAGTTTCTTAAGCTATATGGGTCATGGGCTTATCTCTTATAATCCTATATTTTATTATAAATAGATATGCTAGTCTTTTGTAAGAGGACGACTTACTTCAAGAATTATTTTCTCTTAATATGATATCTAAAGTCTCTCTTTAGATATCTTTCTCACATAAAAAAAAGAAGTTAGAGAATCCCACTTTCTTCTTCCCCCTTTTTTTTCTCTTTCTTTTTTTAAGCTTTTTATGCATGACTAAATCCTAAGTCACGAAGGATCCCACAATATAAAAAACCTAAATTAAGTTGCGCAGTGCGCAATGTTACAAGATAGTTAGTTGGAGTGGTTGATAGAGTTTTGGTGCATTTTTTAGAGATCTAGGTTGATGGCAGGGCATATCGATGACAGGCAATCACAACCAATCGACGCGTGAGAAGCACATACAAAAGTCTTTTCTAACACATGTAGGCCTATGTGATGTTGTCCAGTAGTTAAATTTTGATCGGTGACACTTTAGCTTCCTTTGCATTCATTTGTGTGGTTCATCGAGCAATCCAGCAACTTTAGTGTGATTTTTCTAATTTTTTAGATTTTTTATTCTTTTTGCAAGTTTATTATTACGGCTAGTGTAATTTATGAGTTTGATACATGTAGCACATTTAGAAATAATAATAATGAAGGTAAAATAAAGCTAAAGCTAGGTTTTTCTGATTTACTTTCAGTTAGTGGCTGAATAATTGAATGGAAATTAGATTTAAAAGGTCAACAATATATAGGGTGGAAGAGGACTATTCAGTGTTATCTTAATAAAGTTCATATAACTGATCACCTCACTAAATATCCATTCACAAACGATACAAAGGAAAAGTGGATTGTGGAAGATTGACGATTGCTTCGATTAATATGTAATACTTTAATTTCTGAGGTTGATGATAATATTGTGCACTGTGAAACAGCCAAAGAATTATGAGACACTTTTGAATCATTTTATTCTATAAAGGACAATAAGCACCGAATTTATAGTCTGACTCGATCATTGATTCATCCTGATGTAATTGGTAAGACCCTATCTCAAATCTATACCAATCCTAACCAAACCTTTTAACAATGGTGTTCTCTTTTACCTATTTCTACTAATGTTAATGCAATGTATTCTTAACAAGAACAATTTGGAGCTATATGTTTTCTTATGACATTGCCTTTAGAACTTAGTACTGCCCGTCAACAAATTTTGTCTAATTCTGATTTTCTCACTCTGAAGTTTTTTTTATTATATTTAATGAACATATGATGACTCATCTTCTTCTTCTACACAAATAATTGGTCATCTACCTTGGTTGGTTTGGTAGTCATGGTGGTTGTGGTGATACTCGAGGTGGTAGGGGGAGAAGAGGCAAAGGATAAGGTGATTTTGGTGGGCATGATGATTTTAATGAAGGTAGTATTATTTCTTGCTACTACTGCAAAGAGCTTAGACATATCAAGAAGTTTTGCCCCATATTACTTGAGAAAAACATACCATCATCTTAGTTTGTACATGTCACTATAAATGATCAAGCACAAGATATTGATGATAATGGTACTATAAGTTTGTCAAAGAGTGAGTATGTTGAGTATTTATAGTTCCAAGCATTCCAACAGTAGTCACCCACTTAGTACGCTGCTACATTAGCATAAACAGGTAATCCCACTGCATGCTTTTCCTATACTAATTCTAGATAGATCATTGATTCTAGTACTACTAATCATATAACGAGTCAAACAAGTATTATATCTTCTTTTTGACCTTCTTCTTCTTCCTCTTATGTTACTTTAGCTAATAGGTCTAAAGCATCTCTTATTGGTTATGATGTGGTAGATGTTATCCTTGATATATCCTTATCTGATGTATTCTGTCTTTCAAATATCCCACTTAATCTACTTTTAGTTAGTCAAATAACATGTAACTATAATTATGGTGTCTTCTTTTTCCTTAACTATTGTCTTTTTTAGGATTTTATGACAAAGAAGATTTTTGGTAGGGAGTATGAATCTTGTGGCCTGTTTGTTCTTAAAGAAAAAGTTCCTCGACTAGTTGCCGTTAATGTTAGTATCACTCCACACCAACTTCATTATCGCTTGTGCCATCTGTCCTTGTCAACTTTGTAAAAATTATTTCCTAGTTTTAATTCTTTTTTTAGTTTGGATTGTGAGTCATGTTAGTTTGTTAAACAGTATTGTTGATCTTATGTTTCTCGAGTTAATAAGCGAGTTGTATCCACATTTAAGTTAATACATTCAGATATTTGGAGTCCTTACCTAGTAGTTTCTAAGTCTAATTTTTGATATTTTGTTACTTTTATGGTTGACTATTCAAGAGTTACTTGACTTTGTTTAATAAAGAATCGATCAAGGTTATTTGAGATTGTTCATACTTTCCATGTTGAAATTTTGAATTAATTTAATACATCTATTCATCATTTTTGTAGTGATAATACTAAAGAATACTTTTTTTGCTTCATTTGCATCTTATTTATCTTAGCATGGAATCATTCATTAATCTTCTTATTCAGTTACTCTATAGCAAAATGCGATAACTGAATGAAAAAATCATCACTTAATGAAAGTTTCACGTGCTTTATTGTTTCAAACAAAATTGCTTAATATTTTTTTGACAAATGTAGTTTTCACAACTTATTTTTTGATTAATTAAATCCCTTCTTCAATTCTTGACGGTCAGGTATATTACTCTATTTTATGTCCTTCCCGATCTTTGTTTCCTTTATCTTTATGTATTTTTAGGTGTACTTATTTTATTCAAGATCATCGTCCTTAAGTATCTAAACTTGACCCACGGTCTTTGAAGTGTGTTTTTCTTGGTTATTCTCATATATAAAAAGAATATTGATGTTACTTTCCTGATCTACATTGCTATATCTTTTATCTGATGTTATATTTTTTGAGTCCATTCCCTTTTTTAGCTCTTCTAACTTTTCGTCCTCTATAATTAAGACTGATTCTCTTGATGAACATTTTCTTGTGTATTTTGCTCTTTAGACATCTCCGGTTCCTTGAGATAACAATTGGGTTTATCCTCCTATTAAAAATGTTTACTTTCGCAAGAAATAAGTACCAGTAACAGCATTTCCCCCATTTGACAATGTCGATAAAATTGAAGCTGTACCAATTATTGATGAATCTTTGGCTTTATCTTATCTATCGACTTCTTTCTTATCACATCCTTCTCCATTGTTATCTGATCTTGACATCCCTATTGCCTACTGGAAAGGTATATGCACTTACATTCAGTAAGGTAACATTAATCTCCTTTACTTTATTTTACCTATATATCCTACACTTCCTTGCCTTTGTCCTCTCATTCATTTATTACCTTGCTTAAGTCCATTACTGTTCCTAAGTTTGATATGGAAGCACTATCTCACTTTGGGTGGCGTGCTGCCATGGAGGAAGAAATGTAGGCTCTTGCTACAAATCAAACATGGGATATTATCTCTTTACTAGAAGGAAAACAATCTATTTGGTGTAAATGGGTGTATACTATGAAAGTTAATCCTGATGGTACTGTAACTCGATTAAAATTTCATTTGGTGGCTAAAGGGTATGCACAAATTTATGGTGTTGATTATTTAAAAATTTTCTCCCCTATTGCCAAAATTACCTTTATTCAGTTGATCATATCTCTTGTTGCTTTCCATAACTAGCCTCTCTATTAACTTGATATTAAAAATGCTCTTTTGCATAATGATTTATATGAAGAGGTGTATATAGAGCAACCACTTAGGTTTATTGCTCAAGGGGAGTATGGCAAAAATTTTCAATTAAAAAAATCTTTGTATAGCCTGAAACAATCTCCTTAAGCTTTGGTTGGGAGATTTAGTGATGTGGTAACAAAATTTAGGATGAAAAAAAATGACCATGATGATTTAGTTTTTTTATAAACAATTAAATTTTGGTTGTATTCTTCTCACTATTTATGTGGGTGACATTATGATCACTGGTAGTGATCAATTAGGTATTTCAAAATTAAATTTTTTTCTTTAAATCAAGTTTCAGAAAAATACTTGGGAGCACTTTAGTATTTTTTAAGGATTGAAATTACTCGAGGAAGGAAAGGAATATTCTTAGCTTAAAGAAAATATGTTTTTGGTCTCTTAAAAGAAATAGGGATGCTTGGCTCTAAGCCCTATGATACTCTTATGGTTCTGAATGTTAAACTTAACTTGAAAGATAGGGAATTATTAGAAGATTCAGAGCAATATACACGACTAGTGGGTAAATTGGACTACCTTACTATAACTAGACCTGATACTTCCTTTCCGGTAAGTGTTGTAAGTCAATTTATGAACTCTTCAAGAACTACTCATTGGGATGCAATCATGCACATTCTAAAATATTTCAAGAAGGCACCTAGTCATGGAATTTTGTATTAAAATCATGGTCATTGTAGAATAGAAGGCTTCTCTAATGTAAATTAAGTTGGATATCCTATAGATAAAAGGTCCAACTTTAGGTATTATGTATTTGTTGGTGGAAATCTTATGTCTTGAAAAAGTAAGAAACAAGCAGTGGTATCACATTCAAGTGTAGAGTTTGAATATCAAGTTATGACTCATGCCACATCAGAGCTTATGTGGATTTCTTATCTTCTTCATTACTTAGAATTGAGCTTTATGAAACTATACAGCTATGGTGTGATAATTAAGTAGCTACACATATTGTTACAAATCTAGTTTTTCATGAACATACAAAACACATAGAAGTTAATTGTTATTTTGTTAGAAAGAAACTTTAAGAAGGGATTATTGATCTGAGACATGTTAGAACTGGATATCAATTAGCTGACTTGTATATTAAAACCCTTCTAAGAAAATAGGTTAATGATATTTGTAAAAGTTAGGAATGTTTGATATTTATGCTTTAACTTGAGGGGGAGTGTTAATGAATTAAGGATTAAGTTATTAGTTTCTTAAGATATATGGGTCATAGGCCTATCTCTTGTAATCTTATATTTTATTATAAATAGATATGACAGCCTCTCATAAGAGTATGGCTTCAAGAATTATTCTTTCTTAACAATTTAGATATTTTGAACATCTTGTTTGCAATAACATTACTTTTCTACTCTTAAAATCAAAAGGAAATCCAATTGTACTAATTTAAATCATGCAATGTAGAAATTTTCCATTTTTTTGCAAGATTGATAAGTTGAGCACCTCTTGATGTTATGGTGATACAAAAGAAGGTTCATTTGAAAAGAGAGATGCCTAAAAGAATAGTAGCTTAATGCTATAAATGTAATAAATACTTTGTGACTTCACCTTGAATTAAAAACTCACTCTAAACAACATTTCTTTCCTCATAAACTAAATTGTATAAGATTATCTAAAATTTACTAAATTATGTAGCTAGCTTGAAACTAGTTCGTAGACTTTGTCTTCACAAAAATTTCAAATACAAAAAAAAAATATAGTATGTAATGTATAAGATAAACTAATCCAATAAGGAGAAATGCATGAGACAAAAAATGTAGGATGATCATAGTAAATGATATGTCAATTGGTTGATTTATGAAGAAAGAAGAAAGGAAGATAAAGGTATTGACCAACAATCATAAGTGTGCTTACGCTTCTTTCAACCTCTTATATAAAAATTTAAAGATACAATGAGTATATTTATCCATGCGTCATAAAAAGGACCATACTCCATGAATGAGAGATGAAAACTAGTAAGTGAATAAGAAATTAAAATTGAGAAACATAAATATGAATTATAGTTAACAAAAAGCTAAACATCTATTAAATAGCTACTAATCTGAACCATAAATTGGTGGGTACGCCTAAGGCTTTCTGTGATGCTTTCTACAATAGACGTCATTCCAGCCTTGGTCATGGAGAGAAGCTAAAAAGTTAGACAATGCAAATACTTCATTCTAGCCTCATGCTAATTAAATATTCCAATGAAATGACACCAAAATGGATATAGAAAAACAAGCAAAGCATAGGTTAATCTAGTTGAATATAGCACCAATGACGTACTATAAGTTGCATCTATGAATTGTGGACTCTCCTTCAGCACCAAGAAGCAGTTCTCTTTGCATTATGAGGTAACATAAATTACACATGTAGTTTACCCTATTCATGTGCTAGTAAAGAAATATAAATTACACATGTAAGTGATAGTAATGTAATCAACTTCTCATAAGCAAAATCATCTCTAACATCAATGACATACAATTAGTGAGGTGGTGGTTGATAAGATTATGTACTAGTCAACCCTTCATTTTATCATATAGAATAACATTCCATTATGGAAGTTAAACAAAAATATTTATGAAAAATAAACATTAAGAGAATTAAGTGTATTGCCTCCTTCAGAGCAACCTTTCTCATGTTAGCCTTTGCTTATAGATTAGCATTCCTCAAACTTAATCGCAAACTATTTAAAGGAAAGGTTAAACAAAAAGCAACAATAACAAACAACAAAAAATAAATAGCAACAAAGCCTTATCCCATTAAGTGAGGTTAGCTACATGGATTGCACGACGCCATTAAACTCTATCTTAAACTAAATTTTTAAGAATGTTATTGACTAAGAAATCCTCTTTTATAATTTACTCAATGTGCTTTTTAGCTTCCTTCTACACCTTTCACAGGACTAAAGATTATGTGATCAATTCTTCTCACTAGTGCCTCTAGTAGCTTTTTTTGCATATGTCCAAACCACCTTAGCCTATTTTTTATTCTTTTTTCCTCAATAGGTGCCACTTCAATATTTCCTCATATGCATTCATTATGTATCTTTTCCTTTCTTATGTAACTGCACTTCCATATTAATATTCTCATTTTTGCTACTTTTATTTTTTACTCTTATTATCTCTTCAAAGCTTATAACAATCTGATAAAATTTTCTTTTAAGATTGGTAGGTACTTTGTAGTCACAAATAACCCCCGATAACTTTCTCCATTTTAACCATTCAGCTTGTATCCTGTTTGTGACATTTTCATCAATTTTCTCATTGCTTTGTAATATTAATCCTAAATACTTAAAATTAGACATTTGCAGTATGATGTGCTCCCCAATTCTTACTTTTGAATTATTTCTATCTTACTTCTTATTAAATTTGCAATGCATGTGCTTTGTTTTACTCCTACTCAAGCAAAAACTTTTAGATTCTAATGCTTGTCTTTAAAGATAAAGTTTATAGTCAACTTCTTCCCTTAATTCCTCAATTAGATCTATATCATTTGTAAATAGTATGCATTTAGGGATGGTCTCTTGTATATCCTTAGTAAGAACATCCCTAACTAAATTAAATAAGTAAAGACTCAAGGCTAAACTCTGATGTAGACCTATCCTTATAACAAAGTCCTTTATCTCACCTCCGGGAGTTCTTATACTTATAGTTACCCCATTATACATGTCCTATATAGCTTGAATATATGTCACATGAACTCCTTTCTTTTCTAAAGCCTTCTGCAATACTTCTCTTGGTACTTGATCATAAGCTTTTTCTAGATTAATAAAAATCATATGTAAGTATTTGTCTTTACTCCAATACTTTTACATTAAACCCCATAAAAGATAAATAGTCTCTATTGTGGACCTTCCTGACATAAATCCAAATTAGCTTTACATAATCCTAGTTTCATCTCTTAATTTGTACTCAATTACTTTTTCTTATAATTTCATCGTATGGCTCATAAGTTTTATCCTTTAATAGGTTGCATAATTCTAGATATCTCCTTTATTCTTATATATAGACAGCAAAATGCTCCTCTTTCACTCATCCAACATTTTCTTAGACTTCAGAATCTCATTAAATAGCTTAGTGAGTCATAAGGTATCTTACTTTCCTAAACATTTTCAAACTTTAATAGGAATACTATCAAGACTAATGACTTTATCATTATCTATCATCTTAAGAGCTACTTTTACCTCCTTAACTTGAATCCTATAATAGTAAGTCAAATTTTGTTTATCGTTTGGATTTCTAATCCTTCCATATCTCTTGTCAATCCTTGCCCATCATTAAAAAGTTTATAAAAGTACTTCTCCTATCACTCTTTGATATCTTTATCTGTGAGTAGAACTTGTCCTTTTTCATTCTTAGTACACCTTACTTAGTCCAAATCTTTTAATTTCTTTTTTTTATTTTTAGTAAGTTTATAAATCTTTCATTCTCCATTCTTTGTGTAATGTCCTAAATTTTTAATTTTATCATTTAAATCTCTAAATTCTAAGGTCGTAGAAATGAAGAGCACGTTTGAATTAGCTTAGTAGGTGAATTTTAAGTTGAAAAGAATTAAGTGTAAGTGTAATCAAAATTTTAAAGGAAAAAGGGTAATAGGAAAAGAATTAATTTTTCTAAATAGTATGATGATCAGAGGAGGTTAGAAAATCCTAGAAATGGGAGTTGTTTAAGTCTGATAGTGTAAGAAATTTTAAACAGACAGAAACCCTATGGACTAAATTGTAAAAGTACAAAATTGGGTGTGAGTTAAAGTGTGAATAACCAAGAATTTGGGATCTAATATATAATTTTATTTAGTGTGGCTAATAGACACATAACAAGTGTCATTATTAGAAGAAAATGGCAAGAATAGCTTTACTAATTAGTAAGAAAGGATCAAAATACCCTTGAAAATTCTAAAAATAACTAAAATACCCTTGAAGCTTCATGAAAACTTTCTCCTTCTTCTTTCTTCTCCAAAGTCGTGGAAGACTCCATGAAAGAAGCTAAAACCGTGAGCTAGAGAGAAGGAAGAGAGAGAAAATTTCATTTAGCTTTTTCACCCAAAAATAGTGAGATTTAGGCTTAGGTGTAGAAGACAAAGTTGCTCCTTTCATCAAGCTCTATCACATGGTGTATTTAGGTTGAAGAAATCTCAAGTTTGATCAAGTTTAGTGAACTCCAAGTGGGGATTTTCAAGTTGCTCCAAGAGGTAAAAATATTCTCCTCTAAAAGCTCTTTAATGTACTCTTTTTAGTTTCTTGAAAATTTGATGTTGGTGTGGTCAAAGGAGGTTGACCATGAAGTTTTGAATGATTTGAGCATGTCTAATGATGTTTTGGATGTTATTATGTTGATCTATGGCTTTAGTTTGGTGTAAAAACAACAAGAAATCATGATGTACAAATTAGGATTTTAGAGGCATAATGGTGTATGTATGGATTTGGCATGATTTGTTTGGAATTTGGCTAAATTGATGAAATTAGAATGATTCTTATGAATTATGAAGCTTATGAAAAATGAAATTTTGAATTATGAAAATTTGTGTGAAAATCCCCTTTTGAAAGCCAAAACCATGAGCATGGGAAAGGAAGGAGTTTTAGCCATTTAATTGTGTTTTTGGAAGTTTGGAATAATGTATTACAATGAAATTTAGAAGGTATTGGAATACACATTAAAATTTGGGTACTTCCTTCGTACTTTAGTGTATGTGGAGGAAGTGAAGAATGCATGAAGTTTAAGAAAAATGATGATGTTCTAATAAGAATTATGATATGTATTTATGTAGAGCAAGAAAAGTGGCAAGTTGGAAAGGCAAAAGGATTATAGAGAAATTTCTAAGTGAGGGCAAATGAATCATCACTATTGGAAGCTTTTAAAAGGTAGCTAGCTTTATCCTTAAGCTTTGTTTTCCATTTATATGTTTTCTATATGTTATGCCATTATATAGAATGTGTATGAAATTGCTGTGTGTGCATCCCAGAAAGATAGTAAAATGCTGTGTGTGAGGCTTATGGCCCAAATTTCCCGGGATAATAATGAAATTGTTGTGTGCGATACTTATGGCTTGAGTGCTGTGTGCGTGAGGCCTAGATACGATTGACTGTGATGACCATTCTGACTGTGATGCATGTTTATTACAATGGTATGGAATGGTGTGATAAATGATTATTTGATTTTGGAAACGTATGATTTATTTGCTTAAGGATCTGGAATGGCTTAATATATTTTTCTTGCAATAGCTAGCTACTGGAAAACTTTATTTCTTATGTTTCTATATTATTTACTAACTATTCTAGGTGATGCTTCCAGAGGCCCTCTTAACAAGGAAGAATAATGTTTGAAGTTGCATTAGAATGTTCATAAAGTTTGTGATGTTAGTATGTATTGGATATATGTTTTGTGAGTTGAAATTTTTGTATAATTATATGACCCTTGCCTATGTTGTATGAAATACATGAATTTGATGTATTGTGAGCTAGTTTGGAGTAGAAGGTATTTAGTATGCAATGTGTGTGAAGTTGGAAAATGACCAAATGAATAGTAAATGACCAAATGAACAGTGAACTCATAGGGCAATAAGCTAAGTATGTTTGCAAGGATTTTTGGTTAAGTTTTAATGCTCTAAAAATTAATAGACAATTCAGGAGTGAACTTCATCTATGTATCATCCCTTGTGCCAAAATTCAGCTTAAAATAAGCTCATTTGCCATAGGAAATTATTACATGTTTTGGATTGTCCTGTTCTCGTTACAGTGCTGAGTACCAATTGCATCTTAGCATTTTGAAGAATTAAATGGATGAATTTGATCTAAAAGTTTTATGGCAAGTATTTAACATGTTTATCAAGTCCCATACCAAATTTGAGCTTAGTCGGAGTTGATTTACCCCCTGAACTAAGGGCTTACTTTTACAATTGTGAATTCTGGACAGCACTAGAACAGGAACACTTTGCCATGAATTTTAAAAGGTCAAATGATGTCTAAATTATGTCAAATTTTTATAGGATGAATCCAACACGGAAGTGTTCATAGGAATAAATTTCATGATTTTTAGAGTTCTGAAAAGTAGTTTTTCATATTTTTGATGTTGGTCTAGTAATTCTGGAAATGAGCAGAAAATTTCTGAAACTCAGAATTTGTAATATTTTGTTTTACAGAATCTTAAATTGGCTTCAAAAGACCTAATTGTGTAATAATTACCTATTTAATGAGGATTAATGTGTTAATAAGTAAGAGAGTTACACTTTGTCCCTAGATCTTGGTAAAACTCCTTAAAAGCCTTAGATCATACCTCACTCACTGCTTTCTTAGTCTTATTCCTAACCATCTGATGCCTTCCCCAATTTTTAGCATTATTGTACACATATAAGGCCTTAAAATAATTTTTTTTATTTTGGCTTTTTCTTACACACTTTCGGTCCACCACTAAAATTCTTTATTTCTTGCTCTAAAACCTTTTTATTCACCCTAAGATTGCTTTACCAACCATTTTAACCCTTCTAGCCATCTCATCCCAAGTATGATTGGCACTTCCTTATACTTTCCACTTACTTTCCTCTAATAATATTCTCTTAAACTCATCTATTTCTCATCCTTGAGTTGCCACTACTTGATCCTAGGATTTATAACTTGCCATCTTTTCTATTTACAAGTCTTAAAATGAATGGCAAGAACTAAAACCCTATGTTGTATAGTAAAGCTCTCTCCTGAAATCATTTTGCAATCCTTACAAACTCTTTTATCTGAGTTCTTTACCAAAAAGAAATTAATTTGCAAAGCATCAAAAGAAATTTTAAAAAAAATGTAATTCATAACTAAATATGAAATTTCAACCTTGAATTATTAGGGTGTTAGAATAAGCATCAAATCTTGGTAAAGAAGTAAATCCTAACACCTCACTCCCCACCCCCGAAAAATATTAAGACCAAACATCATAAAAACTAATAACTTCAATTACTTAAAATTTATAGAATTCAATGAAAGAACTGCAATTCCCAGATAGCAATTTACTTTTTTTTTCCTTAAAATTAAAGACTTCTACAATGCAAAAATTGCCAATTGTCATTTCCCTCATTAACTTAAGGTTACACAAAGAGGTGAGAGAGAGAGAGAGAGAGTACTCTTGGCCATGGGTTTTCTAAGATCCAAGCACAACCTTAGCAAATTCCACCTTTTTATCAACAGGCAATTATGGAGCAAGAAGATCAAGTTTGAATTACAATAAGAAAGGAATGCCAACCCATCTTGAGCAACCCCATTTAATCTTTAAAGTGAATTCTTCTCCTCTTTAAGTCTTCCTGATTTTTCATACTTTCCAAATGCCTTTATTTGCTCCCCCATTTTATTACACGTAACTTCCCATTCCTTTTTCACCTTTTCAACCTCCTTCATTACTGTCCATCTCCTTTCTTTCCATGAACAAAAAGTCACTTCGATTCCATCGATACAAGAAGAAAACTTTCAGTTCCCTTAATAAAAGAATAGTTTGATTTACATAAAAAGTAACTTTTTACAGGAAACTTAACTTTCTAGAAAATACTTAAAATTATTTAGTTGACACATAAGCAGTGACACTTCATAGGAGATAACTTTCTATGTCTTATTTAGTTCAACTTTAAATATTTTAGAAAATATTAATAAAATAACTACTATATCCTAATATTATTATAATATAAAGTAATAAATTTTAGTTATAATTAATTAAATTTAATAAGAATAATTTTATCATTATATTTATAAATAAAATAAAAAATATAACTTACTTAGGAGGAGGTGGGTAAGCAACTTCCCATATTTTATGGGAAGTATAATTTTCTAAAAAATTTTATTTCTCTTAATTTATAAGATAATAGTTAATCAAATAATTCATCAATTCTTTATTTCTTGAAAAATAGAACTTCCATACTGTTAATATAAACCAAAGTACCTCATACTATTAATATGAACCAAAATACCTCAAAGTATATGGAATCGAGGAGAAATCAGAATATTCCGAAAGATTCTAAAGAAACAGCTGAGTATATCGGAGTGTATTCCCGCATCGATGGGAGCCAAAAAGAAGAATAATATTCTGTAAATCCCTTACGTTGTATCATCGGATGCCTTGCAAAATTGCCACAACAATCTTGGCATTTTTCGTCCATGCGATGCGATGCGATGCAATGGCTACTACTCAACTGGTTATTAAAAATTGAACACCCAACCAAACTGTATCCCGAAAGTCCTCAAATTTCCTCCACAAGTTTGTGTATGAGGGTTAGAAACAAGTAAAGTTACACCTGATCCTGGTTTCAAAATTTCCTCAAAATCGGCCTAATTCGTTAACCAAATATGTAAATAAAGGATAATTTTATGGTATAAATGGGAAGTTTGTTATATGCTATACAACAAAAGGGTTTAAGTCATTGATGATTTATAAAACTTGAGCCTTTGATTGATGGTAACTTGCATCCTGACAAAGCACCTATTGTAATTTTTTTTTCCGTTGTTTTTGTTATTTTGTTCACATACCCTCCTTGTTAATAAATTAAACATTCAATTCTGCTTACTTATAGGTTTAAACTTTTAATCTTACGTTTGAATTTAATGGAATTAAAAAATAAAAATTTTTAAATGTGATTTTAGTTCTTCAAAAATATAAATTATATAATTTTTATTTTTAACTTAAAATAATCTATTTTAATCTTCTTAATCATTTAATTAATATAATTTTAATTTTCTATCAACTTCGTTAACAATCTTGATGTAGATTATAACTTCCCATTTTGGGAGTTATAATCAATTATACCAATATTCTATAATTTTTTATTTTTCCTTTTTTTATTTTTTTATTTTTAAGTGAAGACTTCCACATACAGATAGTTTATTTGGATTTTACACTCATAAAGATTAATCGACAAAATTTTGACATATAAATGAAGTAATTAGATCATTATTTACTTTACTTGAATGAATGCAAAACATTTTGTCAATTGATTTTTATATAAATTTTAATTACAAATTTGTCATTAGATCAAATAAAATAAGAATGATGTGATTTTTTTTTCAACAAATGAGAATGTGACGGTGATCCTAAAGTGAAAGAAAAAATGATATATGATTAATCACGATCTTGAACATAATCCATCAACAAAAATATTAAAAAATAAAAGTGATATAAAATATCTAAAATTATATTAATAAATAACATTTTAATAATATATCTTATATTATTAAATAAATATTTTTAACAATAAAAATATTATATATGATAAATTTAAAATAAAAAACATAAATTCTCTCTATTTCTTTTTAATCATGATTTTAAAGAATTTTTTCTCCCTTTTTATTTGTCATCTTATACTACTAAAAATTTATTTATTACCTTTTTTACTAATTTTGCCTCTATTATTTTTAAAAACATCTTCCTATGCACTAATTGATAAAAAGAAATAAAAAGAATAATCAATAAAAGAAAATTTAATAGCATAACAAATTATTTCTTTGTTAATAATAACAACTCTATTAAATAATAAATTTCATTTTGAGGATCCTATTAGTTAAAAAACAGCCTCAAATCAACTAACAAATCACCATCATTTATAAATATTATAAAAATAAATAATAAAATAATTCGTACACTTTATTAATATTTAATTGTAAAAATCTTTCATAAGTAAATTAATTCTTACATAATAAATAATAAAATTCTTTTATTTTATTTAATATAGTGGCAAGTTCGTAGTTAAAATTTATAAAAGCGAGTATCCAAAATTTTTTGCTTTCATTTAAATAAAATAGTGATAGTCTAACTACCTTATTCACATATTAAAATCTTGCTCATCGATCTTTATAAGTCTCTATGTCTAAGTAACTGCCTGAGGGTAAAATTTTTTACCTTATTTTATTGTAGAAGTATTTTTAAATAAAGTAAGCCTACTAATCACAAAATTTGATGAAAATCACAAAGAGGAACAAAAATTAATCAATTAAATATTGAAGTACTTAAAATTGAATTTAAACAAAAAAATACATGCTTAAACCCTAGTCAATTTTTAATAATTTGTTACTTAAAAATTATAATTAATGGATTTTCATTCCTATCATTATTAAAAAAATTACAATTGATGTCATTCAAGGACAATTTTAGCAAAGGCGTTAAAGATAATTTTGAGAAAATATGACTAGTTTAGTTTAAAAAAAATATTTGCGCACATTTTTCAAAAATAAATTAAAAGAAGATAATACTTATATATGCATTTTTCTATCTTTAACATTAACAATTATATAAAAACTAAGTAATTTTATAAGATATTTAATTTTATGTATTTTTTTAACATATTATAGTTTTTTGTGGAGCCTGTGTGTGATAAATATATACAAATTAAAATTGTAGCAAATAAAGGTATAAAAAAATTAAAATTTGTAATTTTATATGAATAGTACTTGTATAAAAATCATGACGCTCCAAATGTAATAATGTAATAATTAACTTTGATAAGAGTCAAAATCCAGTAAACTAAAATGGAATAAATTAATAATGGAAGTGATCACAAAGAAGTTGACGAGTATAAATTTTCATTCAAATACAAGTTAGGTCAGTTGTTTAATTTAATAAGATAAAATGACCCTCTCACATTTTATTAGCCGGCAATAAATGGATGATAATGCCTAAAGATGATATAATATAATAAGCGATGGTCATGAAAGCATTTCTTGTATATTTTTAGCTTAATTTTAAGTAGTATTTTTCCTCTTTTAAAAAAATATAAAACCCTTTAGCACCATGTAATGTCACAATATTATAACATAATAGTTTATCTTTTTTTTACATAATTTTTATTCTATATAGTTAATAAAATTTGAATTAGATATATAAAATTTTAATTAAATACTTAAAAATAAGTTACAAAATTATGTGAGAAAAATAATACAATAATTCAAGATATAATTATTTTGTAATTATTGTTAAAAAGATTATAAAAATAAAATAATTAATTTAATAAATGATAAATATTAATTTTAAAATGTATATAATTTAATAATGTAATTTTTCTTACTTTTAAAAATTAAAAGGAGTAAAATTTAACTATTATAAAGTGCAGATGGTGTTTTGTAATTTTCATCCTTGATCCTTCCGCTGGCTTGCAACCTAGGCAATAGGTTTTACAAAAGGAAAACAACCGGATCTATTTCTTTGCATGGGAGATGTGTCAAATATTGATTGGCTAATTGTGTGCTGTGTTAGATACAACGAAGACCGATTTGTAACATAGAAAAGTCTATAAATAAAATATTAAATAAAAATTTGTCTTTATTTTTATAAAATTCTTAATAACTTAATATAAAAATTATAGTCATATTTATTCAAAATTAAAAAATTTAAATGATCCAATAATATAAATTTATTATTCATAAACTTTACAATTTTGAAAAGATTAATGATTAAATTGAAAAAGAAAAAGAAAATGTAATAATAAATAATGATAATTACAATTAATTATACCAATTAATTTAAAAGTATTAGAATAAGGTAATATATTAGTTAAATAAGTCAACTCAACAAGTTAATAAGTTAAGCCTAGAGTTAAATAAGATATGCCTTTTTAATAAACAAGTCAATATATTGAGGTTTAATTTATTTAATTAAATAAAAAGGATAAGTAAGATATTTAATAAATCAAACGACAGACTGCTCATGAACGACCTAAATTATTTTTACCCTTACTTACATCATATAAGTATACAAGCACCTAATTTCTGTATCAATTTCATCCTTGAAGGATAGATGTTACTTCAAATTTGCTCCCAAAATTTTAATTAATTAATGTAAAATAATCTTTCAGGAAGAATATAATATAATCAAGAACTAATTTAATAGTTTACTCTTAAAATTCTAATTAAGGCTATAATATTATGCCTTTTAGTGTTGAAATTTTTTTATAAAACACTATCTAGTACAACATGATGATAATGTGAAGATGATATAACAAAAAGGCACATTCACTTCCTTCAAAGCTTGGCCTAATTACTTTCTATCACATTTTCGAAATTCTATACACCTTTTCCTTGTATCAATTTTATATGATAATTTGTCCATTCCACTAGTATTTATTAATGTTTTCTATCAATATCATCATTCTTAAAATTTTAATTCTCTAGCTACCCTTATATGGAAACTAGAATATTCCCCTTCAATATCAACAAATCATATATATCACTAGGGTTTGAAAAGGAGCAAGTTTAGAAAGACCTAACTTGGATTTGTTGAAAAACTTACAGTCCCAAGCCTACTACATGCCTTAGGAATATAGAATCCACCATGTCAAGATTCGATCCAACTTAATCAAACTTATACATCTTTTCTTTTTTTGCCACAAATTATAAACGAAGTTATTGCATATCCATTTTTTTAATAAATTATACCAAATAAGCTATAAAACACATTAGCCATTTTATACCAAATAGAAAGAACAAAATAATCAATTAACCCAATATAAGATTAGGATGATTATGACTATAAAAGTAAGTGAAAGGTTGATCACCATAAGATTCATGATGAGGAGAAGGCTAACTTAGCAAAAATTTGAAAGATTAAGGATTAAGATCATAAACCATTAGCAAGTACAAGTGGGGCCTTTTTTAGAAATATTTCATCTAAAATGGGTTTAATTCCTAGGTACTACAGAATAGTAAGGCTTATGTCGCATGTAACATAAATTGATGTAGATAAGGAATGTCACATCCTAAATATTTAAAATTTTTATTTTAATTAAATTGCAAGTGATTATGTATATCTGTGAGTAGTTAAAAATTATTATAAATATGTTTAGGATAATGTTTAAATTGAAGAAAATATAATTTTAACATGAAAATAGGTAGAATTAAACAAAATAAAGATTTGTGTAAAATTAAAATTAAATAAGTGTGTGCAGAGGAATTTTAGCAACCATTTTTCCCATTTTACCTTCAAAACCCTTCTAAATTGCCAAATTAACCTAAAAAATATCCGATCTTTTATAACTCTAATACCTTTACCTTTAGAAGCTAGAAGCGTCGACTCTTTCCTTACCTCCATCATAAATTTACTTCACTTCAAATTTTAAGAGATTTTAGCAAAATCAAGCTTTAAGTTAGTATCAACCATACATAATTCTTGAATATCTAAGGTTATTATTTTCAAAATTAAGCTTTAATAGACACTTCTTGAAAATTTATTTTGTAAAATGGTAGTTAAGGGTTCTAGTTGAGATTCCTATGATTTTGTGTTACCAAGGCAAGCCATACTCAAATTTTATCTTCCTTCACCTTTCCTATTAGCTAATAAATAGATAATCTATTTAAAAGCTAATAATTTTTTCATGGTTTCATTTTATAGAATGTTATTGTTGTTATGAAAAAAAAAAGAATTTAATGATGAAAAGAAATGTTATGGCATGAATTATTAATATTGATAGTATAAAATAGGGTGTATATAATGAATTTCAGTTAGTTTTTAGCTCTATTGATGTGTATGTGTTGAATTTGGAGAAAAATGACCATATATACTGTGTTGCACAACTATTTTGCAAAATCTAGACATTATACTCAAGTATATAAGTTAATATAGCTCCAAAATTACTCTTTAGATGCCCACACTTGAATATCACAATGTGGGTGCCTAAAAGTGAGTACATACTCAAGTATGAGCATTAAAATTGCTCTCTAAATGTCCATACTCGAGTGTGCTAGGATATGATTCTTATGTCAACTTTGAAAGATTATATCTCATTCATTTTACACTCATTTTTAGCAATCTAACTATTGTTGGAAAGGTAATTAAATTTATTTTCAAATGAATATTTTATCTATATTTTGATATATCACTAAAATAGTGAAAAAAGTTAAGAAGTTAAAGATTATGAAAATTTGAATTTTTGGGTCTAACTTATAAAAAGCATAATGCTTTCAAAATTTAACCATTTTATGCTAAAGACTAGTCCATGGAAAGTTAATTGAAACTATTTTCACATGAAATAATTTTTATAAATGATAAATTTTTTAATCTTGGGTTACTCCTAAAATAATGTTTAAAGGTAAAAATTACTCGAACATACATAAAACTTTGCTCTCTGAATGGTCTAAATTGAATATGATATCTAAGGTTGCTTCTGGATGATATGCAAGTATATACTCAAGTATCATATCTTTATATATCCAATTTAATTATTTTATGATAATATGAATTCATATATGCTTATATAGTTTTTATGATTGCACAATAGCCATGTGGACATTAATGTTTATGGTATTGATGATGATATTTTCAAAGGAAATAAGATTATGAGTGATATATATTTATATTTATAATTGTATAGTAAACCCCGATTAGGGATATGCGATCGTATGTGGATTGTTATGTAATTATAATGATTGTTTATTGTAAATGAAATTAGAATCATGATGAAATTACCAATATAATTATATATTAAATGAAATGATGATGTGTCGAGTACTAATGATGAATTGAAATGAAGATGATTTGATATTTTAAAATTGTATTGGATATGAAAAATGTTGGAAGGAAATAAGGTGGGATTCAGAAGTAACAAGGTGAGTATTTTAAGAATTATGAAAAAGAGGAACTATTATTGTGTTAGGATGTAAAAGGTGGGATACTTATTTTTATGATGTATGTGTGGTATCAAAACTTAATTTTTTTTTTGTATGGGCATAAAAAATCTAGCCTTAAGAGCTTTCATATTTGAATAGTATAGAAATATGACTTTTCACCTAAAAGCTCCTTTTTTTAAGGGTTAGATCGATTTTGCTGGATGCTAAAGGTTGTAACCTTATATTTCATGACTAAACCCTTTGCCACATAATACATTATCTTACCTAGGTAATTATAGAGAGTAGAAAGGGGGAATGATAGTTAGGCTAGCTAAGTAAATAGGATGGGAGTAACCTCTGATATTAGAATTGGTTGATATTATCTATAATAGTGTAATTGTTTGTTATTTGTTATTTAAAAACTATATAAATTTTTTGTTGCCTAGTGATTATAGATTAAATAGGTGTTATCTTATGTTTATCTCCCTAACTATTGAATGCTATTATTGATGAGCAAAGGTGCTGTATGATGTAAGCTAGAAATAAAGCTATAATTGAGAGTTGAAATAATTGTATGTAAATAAGTAGTATGCGTATGGATGTGAATGTGATTATTTGTTTACTGAGTAGGTTATCTAATTATCAAGTTTTTGACTCACTATTTTTATTTTTAAAATATTTTTTAGGTTCGCTTATGATAGCTTAAGTGTAGAAACCTTTTGAATTTTTTTAAATGTAGCCATAATCTTATTAAAGAATAGCTGGGAGATGATCTGGGCCATATAGATAGTATGGTATAAATTACAATATAAACCTTATTTATAAATATTTATTTGTACATAAAAATGAAATCTATCAACTAAATTATTTAGTTTATTAGTAATTATGTAATGATACCATGATTGGATAAGGCGACTTGTGAAAATTGAAAATTTGATTTCACACTAGTTACGACCAAATGGATTATGACAAGGTCATATTAAAGCATGGTAGGAATTTAAGAAGGATGAAAAGCTTTTAAATAGAATGGTCAAGGTGCAATTGTGGCTACACATTTAAGTGTTGTTTGAAACTATATCGATGGCATGTGTGTACTTAGGAAGACATACCATTAATATCATTTCAATGAACCTTAATGTTTAAAAGGTGGTGGTGGAGTTTCTTTATAGAAATAGTTACTATCGACTTATATTATGTCTAAATATTTAAAAAAATTTATGAATTAGGAAAGTTAGTAATAGTGCAATTAGTTTTAAAAACTTAAGAATGAATTATTTGTAAAGGGAAGAATTCTCACACCATAAATGTTTTAGATTTTATTTTAATTAATTATTAGTAATTACATATATGTGTAGGTAGTTAAACATTTTGTTATTATGTTTAGGGTAATGTTTAAATTGAAGGAAATATAATTTTAGCATGAAAATAGGTAGAATTAAACTAAACAAAGGTTTGTGTAAAATTATAATTAAATAAGTGTGTATGGAGGAATTTTAGGAATCATTTTTCCTATTTTACCTTCAAAACTTTTCCAAATTACTAAATTACCTAAAAATATCCCATCCTTTATAACTTTAATTCCCTACCATCAGAAGCTAGAACCTTTAACTCCTTCCACATCTTTATCCCAAATTTACTACATTTCAAATTCTAAGAGATTTTAGCAAGATCAATTTTCAAGTTAGCATTAACCATTTATAATTCTTGAATACCCAAGATTATTTTTCTCAAAACTAAGCTTTAATAGAGGCTTCTTAAAGAAGTGGTTCATAAAATGGTAGTTAGGAATTTCCATGATTTTACGTTGTTAGGGCAAGCTATACTTACCTTTTATCTTCCTTTAACTTCCCTATTAACAAGTAAGTAAATAAGCAAGTTAAAAACTAATAATTTATGCATGATTTCATTTTATAAAATCTTATTGTTATGATACAAAAATAAGAATTTGATGATGAAAGAAAATGTTATGGCATCAATTGTTAATGTTAATAGTGTAAGATTGAGTGTATAAGATTAATTTAAGTTGGTTTTTACATTTATTAATGTGTATAGGTTAGATTTGGAGAAAAATGACTATATATATATATATATATAATGTTTTGTGGTTGTTCTATAAAATTTGACCATTATACTTAAGTATATTAGTGAGTATGGCTATAAAATTGCTTTTTGGATGCTTATACTTAAGTTCACAATATGAGTGATCATAAGTGAGTACATACTCAAGTATGAGCATCAAAATTGCTCTTTGAATGCCCATGCTTAAGCATATACTTAAGTATGCTAAGAAAAGATTGTTACTTCAACTTTGAAAAGTCATATCTCATCTATTTTAAACCCATTTTTAGCAACCTACCCATTATTAAAAAGTTAATTAAATCCATATTCAAATGAAATTAGCTTCAAGTTAACATTTTATGTATAGTTTAAAATATTACTAAAATGGTAAACAAAGATCATAAGTTCAGGATTGTGAAAAACTAGGTATTTAGGTGTAATCTATAAAAAATATAACTCTTTCAAAACTTGATCATTTTATACAAAAGACTAGTTCACAGAAAATTAATTGAGATTACTTTCATATGAAATAAGTTTTATAAATGATTAATTTTTTAAACTTGAGTTACTCCTAAAATAACATTCAAGGGTCAAAACCACTCAATTATACATAAAAAGTTACTTTTTGAATAGTCTAACTCAAGTATATACTTGAATATGACATCCAAGGTTGCTTCTAGATAACCATGCGCAGGTATACACTTAAGTAATACATCCTTATATGATTAGTTTAATTGTTTTATAATAATATGAATTCATGTATGCCAACATAGTTTTTATGATTACACAATAACTATGTGAATGTTAATGTTTATGATATTGATGAGGGAATTCCTAAGGGGAATAGGATTATGATTGATATATTTTTATGTTTATTATTAATATGGTAAGCCTTATTAGGGACATGCAATCATATATGGATTGTTGTGTAATTATTATGATTATTTATTTTAAATGAGATTGGAATCATGATGAAATTATCAAGGTGATTGTATATTGAATGAAATGATGATATGATGAGTATCGATGATGAATTAAGATGAAAATGATTTGATATTATGAAACCATATTGGATCTAAAAAATATCGAAAGGGAATAAGATGGAATTTGCAAATTACAAGGTGAATTTATAAGAATTATGAAACAAAGTGATTGTTATTATGTTAGGAGGTATAAGGTAGGGTACTTGTTGTTATAATGTGCGTATGCTATCAAAACCTAGTTTTTTTTGTATAAGCATTGAAAATTAAGCCTTAAGAGCTCTCACGTGTGAATAATATTAAAGCATGACTTTTCACCCAAGGATTTTTTTTATATGGGTTACAATAGTTCTAGTATATCCAAGGGGTTTTCACTTCATATTTTATAACTAAACACTTATGCCATGTTATGCACCATATCCTGCTTAGGTGATTATAAGGTGTAGGCAAAGGGAATGGAAGGTAAGATGAGAGTAACCTTTAACACTAAACTTAGTTAATATTATCAATAGTAGCGTGATTATCTGTTGTTTGTTATTTTGAGATTATATAATGTTTGTGTTACATTGGGATTATAGATTAAATATGTGTTATCTTGTATTTATCTTATTAACTATTGCATGCTATCATTTGGGAAGCAAAAATGCTATATAATGTAAGTTAAAAATAAAGCTATAATTAAGAGCTAAAATAACTATATGTAAATAAGTAGTATGTATATGGATATGAACATGGTTATTTATTTGTTAAGTTCATTATTTACTTAATGAGTCTTTGACTCACTATTTTTAAATATAGAATTGAGGTAAAATGGGAGGAGCCTGTTTGCATTAATGTAGGAAAATAAACTATAAACTTTATTAAGAAGAAATTAGATAGACATATATTGATCATATAATAGTGAATAGAACAAATTTCTATTATTTCAAACATAAAATTAACTTCGATCAATGCATCACACCCTAATGCTATTATGTCATCTCTTTTTTATAGTAAACCTCAATGCATTATGCCCTTAATAAATACTTTAGTTTATTGTTAATTGAATAAAATAAAGAAAATTAAAAAATTTCAAACTATTTGAACTTATCCAAATCTATAAGCCCAATCATTGCCAAGGATTTGTTCCTAAGAATGAGAACAATGCTAGTGCATATGATGTAAACCAAAAGTCCCTAATTTTAATATCTGTTAGGGCCACCACTAGATGAAGAAAATTAAATATTTTCACAACAACTCTAATAGTGAAGATAATGGGATTTAACCTTAACAACCTTTAAATCAATGAGAATCTTAAACAAATTAATTTTTGGAGATAGTCTTGAAGAAAAAAAAATCATCCTTGCAATTTTGAATCTTGTAAGTGATAGTATACATTTATGAATTTCCTTAAAAAATTGGAAATCCGAAGTTGTGCGGTTACATAAGAAGAAAAAAAGGCAAGTTGAACATTAAAGAAGTTTAACTTAAAAGAGTTTTGCGAAGCAAAGCATATCCATCTAGTAGGCTTAATAGGGTAATTTAAACATTTTATAAGGCAGAACTAATGTCATCAATCAATGTTAAGTGGAAAGAAGGCTTAGTACATTTATGAAAATCATAGGAAAGAAAGTATAATTAAATCAAATCTTTAAAGAAGGCAGTGTAATTTACCCTTAAATCTAAGATGCAATCTATTAAACACCCAATTATAATCAGAATAACATTTTAATTAAATGTGTTTTCAAGACTTTTAAAATTCAATTATAAAATTTGATGAAGCATAAAACAAAATTTTGATCATGAAAGTAAGCATTTATTTATTAGTTAAAATAAATAACACATCAAATTATTTATTATGAAAAACACGTTTTATTTTTCCAAATAATTTCAAATTTTTAAAATTTTAATTCAATTAGATATTAAACATTTATGTATATTGTCAAATAATTTCATATACCATTTCACAAAACATCTTTACATCTTCAATGCATACATATCCAAATATTTTTGAGAAATATTTTCATAGGCTTAGTAAAAAAAAATTTTGGGATGTTATGTCAAATATAATTTCTATGCTTTTAACATTTTGTTTTGTTTTATACTTTTTTTATTTTTTTGATCGTTTATTTAGTTTAGTTGATCAATTTGTTTAGAAAAAAATATAATTTGCACTATAGAAATTTTATTAAGTGATAAATTATTTCATCAAACTTTGAAAATTTATACATTCTTACACCTTAAAAAATTACACATTACCCCACTAAAATTTGAACAAAAATTAAAGCATTAAATTTCTATTCATTTTGATGAAAATTAATATTGATAATTTTTTTTAAAATGTCAAATTAATTCATTTCATGATCTTTATTGTGTGGGTATATACAAGTAATTTCTTATTACCAATAGCAATCAAGTATTATATAAGTAATTTTGCAAATTAAAGGCTTCTTATATATGTCTCTTCATATCTATTTTTTGTGTAAAGTTATTCTTTATCATTCTTATCAAACTTACCAAAATGATTCTTGACTTTAGCATTCATAGAAGACTCTATAAAGAATGTTATACTAAGTTCAAATTTTATTTTTTTTAATGAAAAATACTTTTAACTATATATTGTCACCAAATTCTAAATTACAGTCTTCTACTATAATATTGTTTATGTTAATCACATTACAACCATAATTTTATATTACAACAATTACATTTCTTATCATATTTGTTTAAAATTTTACTAATCACAACAAAATCATAACCATAGCTATAATTTGAAATGTGAGATTAAAGATATAAAAAACTTATATAGATCCAATAGGTCTTTAGCACATGGAGTCCAAAACATATAAATAAAGTGCAGCAAATATACTAATATATTTGTAATGCTTAAATACTTTTCAACAATTATTACATTTGCCAAAATAACCCTATGAAAAAAAATTAAATTTACGAGGTAAATAAACTTAGGTAATTATTTTTCCAAAAGCTTAAGAAGTTTAAAAAACACTTAAAGAAAAAAAATATTTTGAAGATTTTAAAGATTTTTCCTATAAAAAAGGGTATTGAAACTAAGCTTAAAGAGCTTAAAACTTTGTGAGTAGATTTATTACATTCCTCATCACATGTAAAAAAATTATATTTTATACATATATGAACTTGAATGTGTTCTCATGTCTATATATTAGCACTAATTTTTATTATGTTTGTCTTGCATATTTGTACATGAGTTTTGTATAATTTCTTTTAGGATTTTCAAAATTGTTATTTTAAAAAAATTATGTATTTAAGATTGAAAATTTTGTTTGTTTATGGCTTAAAAAGAGGATTTGGTCATATTTTGTATAAATTAGACTCACTATAAGATAGTTGATGAATGGAATTAGGTTTCAAAATGTTAATAATCATTATTATAAAAGTGAGCTTTTTGAAATGAGTTGTGGTTTTTCTTACTCATACAGAAGACATAAAAGTTTAACTCAGACTTTTAAATTGAATTGAGTTATTATGGATCCTTTAGATTTTTCTTCAAAAACCCTAATTGCACTTGGAATTTCTATACTATCATAGCTATTTTGGGACGCATACAAAAAGACTCCTATATGGAGTGATAAAGAGAAGTTCGAATAGATGTTGAGACTTTTGACTAAAAATTTAGATTTAACCTTGATCTTAGAAGGAAATTTGGCCCTAATTTATATCTCTAAGTTTTGATTAATGTCTTGCATTTAACCTTGACCATAAAAAAAGATTTGACCTTTCTTACTTCTTTTTTATTGAATCAATAATTTGATCTTAATTTACAATTTTGATTTTTGTATGGTTATTTATGTGAAAATCTTATAGGATTGTACTTTTTAATTTATCAAGTTATCTTAAATGATCTTATTAATTAAGTATATTTTGCTAATCTTATCATTTTCATAAGTAATTATGTTTTAAGCAAATTTGGTTGAATTGTAAAATATGAAATGTATTTATGGCACCTTCATTTGAAACTTTGGATTCGACTGGTTTACATCTATTATGTTTGTTATATTTTTGAAAGAAACAAGGTTGTTCTAAATTATGTTTTCAAGTTTTAGGTTAAGTAGTTATCCAATCACTAAGCACCTGTACTAACACTTTCTCTTGCATTTTTTAGAGTTTGAAATTACCTTCAGCATCATTTACCATATCATTATACTTGAACCCATTTCATGATTGAGCAAGCTACTTGATAGAGATTTAATATAATGTTTAGAGCAATTTTAATAGTTAGAATAAGGCACTTTTGTGTATGTTGTGTATATTTATATATTTATAAGTATATATGTATATATATTGATTAATGACTTGTATATATGTTGCATATGGTCTAGTACATGTGTTGATGCTACAACTATTTAATATGGATAGGTAGCTTTATGTATACTATCAATTACCTCTGGATATTGATTGAAAATAGGGAAGACTTTATTCATTTGTTTGTAAAAAATCTAAGACTATTTTAAGTAACTTATGAGTATTTATCTCGTTATGTCTCTAAATTGTCTTATGATTAATGTGATTTTTCCTAAAAGTAATGGTTAGGCTTATGGGAGACCATTTGGTAAAGGTTTATTACATCGATCACATGCTTAGAATTTAGTGCATGACAAAATTGCCATTGAAATATGGTATAAAGTTTAAATGCATGGTTTAAAGATCCCTAACTACCAAATTGAGATAGATATATTGAATTCATGTTAGGGCACCTAGGAGCATGAACCATGAATAAGGACATGTTGATTCTTACTCTAAGACATATTGTAAATATCTATAATTCTTAAATTATGAAATAGTTTTAAGTTGATAGTTTTACCTTTATTTCCTGAAGCATAATATCTACGATTTTAGAAAAAGAATAGCAATTAATAAATTTATGTGAGGCATAAGAGATATTGTTTAAGAGAAAGCAATAATGTCTTAAATTTAGCAATTTCTTGTTATGGGAATTTTTGCTTAAATGGAATGAGTGTTTGCCCTTATAGTTACATTAGAATTCGATGTTATTAATATGGCTCTTGTGAAACTTGGATCTTAGATATAGATGAATGACAATAATGAAATAAGACAATTAATTTGTTATATATACTAGTACATATGTACCTTGAATTTGTTGTTAATGTCTTAATTGTTTAATTAAAATATATAATTTATCAAAATCTTGTTTTCTTTTGGGTAAAAAAGTTTTAAATGGTATCAAGAGAAGTGTGCACTTGGAACTTGAATCTTTAAGGAGCAATACTTGAAGTAGAGATTATTTTGGATTCATTGAATTACCATTATTAATGTATCACCTTAAGTATGTTAGTTAACCAAAGTAAATGGCAAACCTAGAGTTTATAAACAATTTAAGGTGATACTAATGATACTTGGTCTAAATGGATAGGAGCTTGGTCCCCTTAAGCAAGGTCTCAGGTTCGAGTCTTGTAAATGAAGAAAACTATCATTAGAAGAGCTTTACCCCCATATTGGGTCCTTCTAGCTCGAATCCGGATTAGTCGGAGGTCCAATGTGGCCTATCAAATACCGGATGGTTCTTACAAAAAAAAAAGAATTTAAGGTGATAGTCACTAATTTGTGAGTTTTTTATGATGGAAATTGGTGACTTGTTGACAATGAGAGATAAATGCATAAAAATTGAATGATGTTACACTAAAAACATCCAATATGTTAACCTTAATTATGTCTAAGGTGTTAAACATATGTTTTAATGAATTATTTAGTTAAATATAAGTTACAATCTAAGTGTTTAAACACTAAGGATGTGACTAATATTAAAAAGCATTATTAGAACTATAACCCATGTAGTATGATAAAGTTGAAGGATATTAGAGTGTAGGCCAATTGAAATGTATAGACTGTTATATTAATTGGAAATTAAGTGGTTTCCTATACAAATTTATGATAATTAGTGTTATTGTATAAGAAATAAGTATATATAATCCCAATTTTCGCTCATTTGAATTAAACTAATTCTTGAATTTTACAAATGAACCAATCTTAGGGATAATATTTTATTGATTAAGTAATCAAGTTGATACAAGTAAGACTTTGCAAGTACTAATAAATAAGGGTCATGGGTGGAAGAAATATTATTAAAATAGAGTATATACAACTTTTGAGATGACAAGTTAGATGAAATAAGGTGCTAGTTGTGTATCATAAATTATATTAATTCATGCATCAAATTAATTTATATTATTGCACTACTAATTGGTGCTAAGGAATGGCATAAGTTATGAATAAGACATAATCCTTTCTTGAGATAGTAGCTAATTGCTAAAATTATAAGGATAAGATAAGACATGATTTAATAAGAAATTAATAACACATTAGATAATAGCTAAATATGATTATGCTATTAAGTAACTATTTAATATTGGTCATTTAAAGTTGTAGAAGAACAATTGAAACTATTGAAAAAATTTAAGAAAGGAAGATACTTGCATAAACTAGAATTGCTATCTACATTTTTTTGTAAGGTAAGATGTAACATTCTTGAAAGTGGTGAATTTCTTAGGCTTTGATTCTTAAATCAAATGGTAACATAAAAAATTAAATAAGGACTATGGATAGGCTAAATATTCAATTCGTAACTATCATTATGATGTGAACCTTTGGACTTGTTACAAAATAATAATATTACTAACATGGAAATAAATCAATAATTTAATTGTGTAACAGTTGATAATATCTAGGTTTTGTTTTAACTAAAGGGAAATAGTTAGTTGGAAAGGCTTAATCTAGCCATAAAGAGTAGGTAGTGATATTCGATCAAGCATGGTAGCAATGCAATGTCATATTTACTCATCTTTAAAGAATACTTGTGTGAATATATTTTATATATGTACTATCTTAAGCTTAGAACATCAATAAGTTAGGATCAAGTGAATTTAGAATTGAAAGAGTAAAAAAAATTAATTTTAGAGTTCACAATCACTTTAGAAGATGCACTAGTTTAGGCACAAATTTAAGGGTTTGCCTAGATAATCTTAGGACAAACTAGAGCTGGGATAGCTAAAAAGGAAATAGGATGTCTTTTGGGCTCTTATATGCAAATAAAAATACTAAATTACCTACTATGCAATTCACTACTAAAGAAATAGAGAAAATAACAATGGTTATGATTGGTAGATATTAACAATTATATCTATTACTGTTAATATTGCAAGCAGTTGGCATATCCTACAAGAAATGACTTGCCACATCACATATTAGAATAGTTTTGCCAAACTACTAAAATCATATTGAGGGTATAAATAATAGTTGTTATATTACATCATCTCTAGAATTTTAGAATTTCATATTGTGAAGAGTAATTATTAAATTTTTTAGTAGTGAATTGTTCAAGTGAAAATTTTATAAGGAATGGATAAATTTCGATAAGAAAATGTGAGTGAGACATTGAAGAAAGGAGAAATTATCAAATAAATGAGCCTTGAATAAAACTTTAGGGTAAATAAAAATAAATCATTTAAATAAGCTTGAAATAAAGGATTTGAAAGATTAAGTTAAGAAAAATGTATTGAATAAAGGAATTAATGGTTTTAAGTGATTAGAAATAAGGAGGTAAGTATAAAGGAGATTTAAGGCAACAAAATGAAAATACCCCTATGCTTGTTTAACCTTAACTTTAATCCTACATTCATCATTGCTCCCAAACCTTAACCCTTTCCTTCTACTCTTTTTTCATCTTGTACTTCCTTTCTTTTTCCTCCATCTATAAAGTAAGAGGAGTATTAATTTTCATCAATTTCTTCCTACAATAGAGGTAACATTTCCTCCTTGATGAGTTTTCCCCTTTTTTCTTTGGAGATTTGGTAGAAATTAGGAATCTTAGCTTAAAAAAAGCAATAGACCCTTAACTCAAGAAAAATTCTAATCTTTGGTTGATTAGGGCCAAGAGGAAACAAATTTAACCTTTCAAATCTCCCTTTACACTAAGTGAATAAATATTCTACCTCGATTAATTTTACTTGATTTAAATATGTATTTCAGGTTTTTCTTAGTAATATGTGAAAAAGTATGAATTTGTATTAATATGTGATGCTTGATTTGATGATGGATTTGGCTTCAATGAAGTGTTATGAGATTGCACTTATGATATGATATGATTTAGCAATGAGTTAAATGCATTAGAAGTAAAATAATGGCAAATGAATAGTAAAAATCACAAAAAAAATTGTAAAAAATCATGTCATAGTCGGTTATACAATCAATTATGCTTGAAATGTGGTTTCTGGGTAAGCATAGTCAATTATATAGTCTATTATGAACCAAAGAAATATTTTTTAGATGTTGATAATTAACTATAAGCACTTAAAAGTGCTTAGACCTTTTTAGTTGACTATATAATTCATTATGGTCCATAGAGTGCTCTCAAGGCTCCAATAGTTGAGTATATAGTGGATTATACTTTGTTCAACTAATAATATCATAATATGTAAGGGACCAAGGTGTGTTTTAATGTTCTTTGATAACAAGATAAGTTATTACAAGATAAATAAGGATTAAATACTTAATGAATGGCCATACTATGAAGCATGGAAGTATTATGATGTTTAAATTATGTTGAAAGAGAAATTAATATGATATTAATAAAATAAATTGAGTTATGTTGCCTTGCAATATGGCATAGGTGATATTATACTCTAAAGTATGGTATTGATGCCTTATACTGTGTGTTAAAATATGAATTCTTAGTATAAGATAAGTTAGGTTATGGCATTAAATATGAGATAATGCAATAAAAATGATAAAACATATAAGATTTGAACATGATAATTACTTGTAAGGGATAAAGATAGTTTAGAATGATTAGGAAGGGTTCATGAAAGCATTACTTAGGACTCATAATGGTTTAGAAGGATAAGATTAAACTACTAGGGAATAAGGTGAATCCAAGAGTTACAAGGAGATTTACTTACTTTTCATTATTTTAGTGTTATGTATATGATGTGATGAAAATGTTATAGTTGAATATGTATATTCGAATGATATCATTGATAACCTTTGTTGACTATAAATGAATAAATTGTTACCTAACAAAAATTGTGTTGTTAAATATATGGTTTATGTTTTTATTATGTTAGTATTTATTTACTAAGCCTTAGAATTACCCTTCTACATGTTTATCTGTATGGATACTTAGATTTATTTGCCTTCACCACCATTTCAGAATTAAGCTTGCAAAAGCCTATGGTTTGGGTTATGTAGTCTAAGATATTTTGTTATAAATATTTTTTAGGAATTTATCTGTATAATGCAAAAAGGCAAAAAAAAGTAATGTTAACTCCTTTTTTAAATGAATTATACTTTAAATAATGAAATGCTATTTTTTCCCTTAGTGCATGACATCTTCCTTTAATCCACATGTATGCTTACTCATATTAGCATAAGATGTGAATTAGGCTAAAGGAAACCAAATAGCAAGTTCCACATTAGTCATGACGAGGTTTGAGTCATGACAAAATTCATATTAGAGCATGGTCTATGTTTTTTGCAGGATAAGGTCCTTATTGATTGAAATTGTATAAGTGGTATGTATGCACTTGGATCACATACTACCAATACTATTTTAATGGACCTTACAATGCCTATTGATGTTAATAGTGGAGTTTATTATGAATGATTATTTTAGATTCTTATTTGACTATTTGAGAAATATTGTGAATTTGAAAGTGGTTGACTTTAAAAGTTAAGCATGAGTTGGTGAACTTAAACATGAGAAATCATTCATAACTTCTCAAGCCCATAATAGCATATAAAAGAAGAAGGGAAGAAAATAGTTTGATGGTTTGTAAGAAAATATGAATCTAGGTTAAGATTAATAGGTTTAACATAATGAAACAAGTTATTATTAAATCATCATGTTCAAAGAATACAATATATGGTATAGTCGATATGATTCCATGGCAATTGTTAGAGGATACAATTATATTGATAAAATGTCAAAAAGCAACAATTAGAGGTTATCACTTAGTATAATTGTAGTATTATGGTTTTATTATAATTAGTATTATATGAAAATGGATCATATGGAATGAGTTAGGAATGTTGCATAAAATTCTTTTATTGTGTATTAATGCATGACTTATTTAACATAAAAGCTTCACAAATGTTAAACGACAACTTGTACTATTGAAGTATATAATATTTTAATTAAAACTTAATGATACTATTGGAGTTCTCACAATTGGCTGAGACCATTTTTTGTTTAATAGATATTTCACCATTTTGATGAAGGGATAGATTATAATTAATTAATTTTATTGAAATGGATTAAAATGAGATAAGTTTGTAAGGAAGGGGTAATAAAATTAAAGATACATGTTGAATATATAGAATTGTTAAAGGAATAAGAAGGAACAAGTAAGTTAGGTGTTATTTTTGTGAGATTTTTAAGTTCAAGTAAACATGAATGTTATTTGGGTTTACACATGGCATTAGATATAAAATTAATGCATCATAATTGGTATGAAGATTGGTATAAAAAAGGCTAGGCCATTTGAATAGAAGGTAGTAGAAGTTATCAAATTTTAATTAATTCATAGAGAAGTATAGATCAAATCCTTTAGAATGGTGCTAATGAATGGTAGAATAAGAAATTATAAATCTTGTAACTTTATAGGTGTGTGTGGTTAGGTTGTGTGCTATAAAGTGTCGTATATACACTTTGAGTGTGTGACCTAAAGTTATTAAGAATAGGAGGGACAACTCAAAGGACCAGTGACTTGTGGATAATAGAAATTGCAATTAAGAGTTTAATGGCCTATTAACCCATTGATGTGTGAATTTTTAAGAAGTTAAAAACATGTAAATGAAAGAAACTAAGTTAACTCTTAAGAGTCATTAAAAGATAAAAGGAGAACTATAATGGCATAATTACATAATTTTTTGTTCCTTAAGAGGATGTAATAGATGATTTGAAGAGGACCCTAATTTGGTATAAGTTTTGAATTAGTGGATCTATAATATCATGGAAGTAAGATTTGATTATTTAATTGGATGTATAATTAGATTAGCATTAGGCAAATGATCCTAGTCATAGTAATGTACAAATGACTAAAAATGTATGATAGAGAAGGGATATAAAGTTATGTAAGAATGTATCATTAAGGTTACAAGAATCTAAAGAAGATAAATTGAAGATGAATTTGAATTAAGATGTTAGTAAGCTAAATTGTTTTGTAGTGCAAATGATCTTTTAAAGGATAAAGACATAGAACCTTGTTTTTCGAGAGCTAGAAAGATGGATAGTTGAGATCTTAAAGTGTAATTACTAGAAAAGTAAATTGTTTTCATGGCACATAAGATAAACAGAGGTTAGAAATTGAAAACCCTATGTGAATGAGATAAAGGCAATAGGTTGAAGAAAATTGAGTTAATCTACAATTGTAAGAGTGATATTATAAAGATTGAGAACTTAGTAAGTTAATGAGTTTGTATGGATTAAGAGTTTGTATTTTGATAATATTAGGTGAAGAATTAAGAGTGGTGACTTGTGGATTGGTTATTAATAGTCTAATAAATAATGGTCAAGAATATCCAATAAAGAGTAAAGGATATATAGGATAGGATAGGGATGTGGGAGCATGAACATGAATACATTAGGAATTGGGAAATCATTTTATATGGCCTAATAGGGCAATTGAGCATTAAGGTGTTGACAATTTTGGAATAGTTTAAGATCACTGTAAATTCCTTTTTTGCTTAAATAAAAAAATGTGTCTTAAAGAACTCCTATAGATACCCTTAAGTTTTTTTTTTTTTTTTACATTTCTATGTATTAAGTTAACAAAATTTGTTGAAAGGCCCTTACAACTTATTAAAACTATGAGAGTGTTAACAACTAATTAATATGTAGAAGAGCCATCTTTTAAGAATGACATTGGAATAAGAAAATTGTATTTAAGCTAGCTATCATTGTAATTGATCTTAAAAGGAGAATTGTTTGGTAATGATATAGGTTTATTAACCTTATTGACATCTAATAGAACCTAATTTCTTAGACATGGTGAGATATAGATTTTGACTAAGTAACTAAACAACTTACTATGGTGACGAGTGTTAAAAAGAGAATTAAGAATTTAAAAGGCAATCAGATGGTAAAGATTGAACTAGATGGAGAACAAGTTTAAAGGTATCATTATTGGAAAGTAATCATTTACAATTATAGATGGGTTCATGGTTCTAACTAAACATTTTCCATGAATTGATTGATAGGGTGATTTTATTAACTTGTTGTAAAATCGTTATCTTACTTGGAAGTGTGGTCTTGCACCATATAATGTGCCATCATGACTATATAGTAGCTATTAATATGATCATTATTATCATCATTATCATTATTACCATTACTACTACTAATATTATTATAATTATTATATTTGTTATCATTTGTTACTATTATTACTACTACAAATATTGGTATGGAATGTTAATGTGCTAGAATAATAATAATGTTTATGGTTTTATGTATTGAGGGTCTCAAGGGACTTAATGAATTAGTTTTATGAATGAATAAGGCATATGCCCAAATAGTACTCTAATTATCTGTGGAATTTGAATCTATTGGGTCTGCATATTTTATGTCTTTTCTTATGTTTGAAGCTTGTGTTTATAGTTTGGGTTGATGTAACTTAAATGACCAATAATAATGCTTTTTAAAATATTGAATGACATTATATGTTTAAATTATTAGTATAGGTGAACAACATGAGTATCACAACTTGATTTTCAAGTACGATGACCTGGCATAAAAATATCTAATTAGTATAGATCCATTAATTAAATACCTTTAAAAGTCTTAACACTCTACAAACTTTTTACCACTATTACTATTATATTATACATATGTATATATATAGTAGGAAAAATACTTGTGGTTTATAAATATTGATATACATAGGTGTAAGAGAAAATTGATTTATACCGATATGTGTAAAAAAGGAAACATATACATAAGTTTGGAATTTGTACAAAGTATGCTATCATTAGTATATTCACAACATTCTAAGAAAAAAGTACTCCTTTGGTGCTCCTTTATAAAGTGGGAAAGGATCTAATACATATGTCAATTTATCTCATCAAGACCACAATCAATACTTACAAAAAAAAAAAATAATGTACACGAGTATGAGTATTAAAACTACTTGGTGAATAAGCTACTTTCCTTTTTTTCTAAAGAGCTTTACCATAAATGATCAAATATGTTTCTATACATTTAAACAATTATCATATAATAAATTCTTAATAATATTTTCTTTAAAATGATACCTATTCAAATTATTAAGCTAAATGGTTACAATTGATACTCAAGTTTTCCTCTTGTAACTTCAATCTCGTTTTATGCCCTTACACCTTAAGAATAAGTCACTCAATAGATGCACATTTTCTTCACATGTCATAAAAATGTATTAGGCCATCATAGGTATCAATGATTTCCACTTGCCTTTCAAGGCATATAAACACCTTTTCAATAGGTAAGGCATAAGTATTAATTTAGCCATAAGTATTTTATTAAATATTCTAATAATAAATATGGCATATGAATGTCTTAATACTAAAAATAATTTGAATTATAAGTGTATGATATCAATTCAAAACATGTTTTATTAACCTAAAAACCTTATTAGGCTATAAAAGGGTAATCATGGTTAAACACCTTTTTTACCATTCAAATTTTCATTAAAATTTTTTTTAAGACTTATAACATCTTATTAACTCATTATAAATCATCAAAGGCTAATTATCTTAAACAATTATGGTTTCTTGGTATTGTTCACATAGAAGTGAAAGCATATTCTCAAAATAAGGCTAGTATAAAGTGTCATATAATGGATGGGCTTTTTAATATTCAAGTCATTTTCATAAATCACCAAATTTTAACATAGTATCTCAGCATGTTGATAGAATATAACGTTAATTACATCTAAAAAATTTCATAGTTTGGGTGGTTAAATAATTTTATTTCTATGAGGGTCCAAAATTAAGATTGCATTGAAGCATTTGAAATAGAAAATTTTGTTGGATAAGCCAATGAGCTTTAAATGCCACTGAATTTGGCCATGAGTTTTCTAATGTAATGTCCTGAATTTTCAATTCTATTATTTGAATCTCTAAATTCTAAGGTCGTAGAAACGAAGAGCACGTTTGAATTAGCTTGGTGGGTGAATCTTAAGTTGAAAGGAATTAAGTGTAAAGGTAATCGAAATTCTGAAGGAAAAAGGATAGTAGGAAAAGAATTTATTTTCATAAGCAGTATAAATGATCAGAGGAGGTTAGAAAATCCTAAAAAGGAAAGTTGTCTAAGTCTGACAGTGTAAGGAATTTTAAACAAATAGAGACCCTATGGACTAAATTGCAAAAGTGCAGAATCGGGTGTGGTTAAAGTGAAATAACTAAGAAATTGGGATCTAATATGAATAACCAATATTTTGGGGTGTAATATGTGATTTATTTAGTGAAACCAATAGACACATGACAAGTGTCCTTGTTGGAAGAAAATGGACAAGTGTCCTTATTTGAAGAATTGGCAAGAATAGCCTTACTATTAGTGAAAAAGGACTAAATTACCCTTGGAATTGTCAAAAATGGCAAGAATACCCTTGAAGCTTCATGAAAAGTCTTCTTCCTTCTCCTTTCTTCTCAAAAGCTGTGGAAGACTCCATTAAAGCACCAAAAACGTGCAGGAGAGAGAGAGAAGAGAGAGAAAGTTTCTTTTAGCTTTTTCACCAAAAAATAGTGAGATTTAGGCTTGGGGGTAGAAGGGAAAGTTGCTCTTCTCATCAAGCTTTATCCATTGGTGTGTTTAGATTGAAGAAAAGCTTAAGTTGGATCAAGTTTGGGGAGCTCTAAGTGAGGATTTTCAAGTTGCAGCAAGAGGTAAAATTATTCTCCTATAAAAGCTCTTTATTGTGCTCTTTTTAGTTTTCTTGAAATCTTGATGTTGGTATGGTCAAAGGTGGTTGACCATGGAGTTTTTGATGATTTGAACATGTTTAATAGTGTTTTAGATATTGTTATGTTAAGCTATGGCTTTGGTTTGGTGTAAAAAATAGCAAGAAAACCATGATGTACACACTTGGGTTTTAAAGGCATAATGGTGCACGTGCAGAATTGGTATGATATGTTTAGAACTTGGCTAAATTGATGAAGTTAGAATAATTTTTATGAATTATAAAGCCTATGAAAGATGAAATTTTGAATTATGAAAGTGTTTGTATGCATATTCCCTTTTGAGAAGCCAAAACCATGAATATGGAAAAGAAGGAAGGAAGGAGTTTTAGTTATTTAATGTGTTTTTGGAGGATCAGTAATGTACACGGGGTAGAACACGGCCCGTGTTGTACCCCGTGTACTTCGTCGAAGGCTGATCAGTGTGCTACACGGGGTGCAACACTCCCCGTGTTTACTTTAGAATTGAAGGGCAGTAAGGTACACGGGGTAGAACACGACCCGTGTTCACCCCCGTGTTCTTCAACGAAGACAGATCAGTAATGTACATGGGGTAGAACACGGCCTATGTTGTACCCCATGTTCTGAACACGGGGTAAAACACGGCCCATGTTCACCCTCGTGTTCTTTGTCAAGTGAACATTTTGGCTTTAATTCTTCACGTTTTGCATGGTTTTACTTCTGGATCCTTTTCTAATGTTCATATGTGTCATTTCAAGGCCTGAAAATAAGATATAGAGCATCTAAGTATGCATTTATTTAAGTGGAGGAAGTAAAGAATACATGAGGTTTAAGGAAAGTGATGATGTTCTAATAAGAACTATGATGTGTATTTGTATAGACTAAAAAGTGACAAGTTGGAAAGGTAAGGGGAAATTGTAAAGAAGTTTTAAGTGAGGGCAAAAGAGACATCACCATTGGAAGCTTATAAAAGGTAGCTAGCTTTATCCTTAAGCTCTGTTTTCTATTTACATGATTTTCGGTATATTTTTCCATTATATGGAATGTGTATGAAATAGCTGTGTGTACACCCCGGGAAGACAGTCAAATACTGTGTGTGTAAGGCCTATGGCCCGAGTTATCCTCGGGATGGTAATGAAATTGTTGTGTGTGGTACCTATAGCCAGACACCTCGGGAAGACAGTGTGATACTGTGAAAGATGAAATTTTGAATTATGAAAGTGTTTGTATGCATATTCCCTTTTGAGAAGCCAAAACCATGAATATGGAAAAGAAGGAAGGAAGGAGTTTTAGTTATTTAATGTGTTTTTGGAGGATCAGTAATGTACACGGGGTAGAACACGGCCCGTGTTGTACCCCGTGTACTTCGTCGAAGGCTGATCAGTGTGCTACACGGGGTGCAACACTCCCCGTGTTTACTTTAGAATTGAAGGGCAGTAAGGTACACGAGGTAGAACACGACCCGTGTTCACCCCCGTGTTCTTCAACGAAGACAGATCAGTAATGTACATGGGGTAGAACACGGCCCATGTTGTACCCCATGTTCTGAGCACGGGGTAAAACACGGCCCATGTTCACCCTCGTGTTCTTTGTCAAGTGAACATTTTGGCTTTAATTCTTCACGTTTTGCATGGTTTTACTTCTGGATCCTTTTCTAATGTTCATATGTGTCATTTCAAGGCCTGAAAATAAGATATAGAGCATCTAAGTATGCATTTATTTAAGTGGAGGAAGTAAAGAATACATGAGGTTTAAGGAAAGTGATGATGTTCTAATAAGAACTATGATGTGTATTTGTATAGACTAAAAAGTGACAAGTTGGAAAGGTAAGGGGAAATTGTAAAGAAGTTTTAAGTGAGGGCAAAAGAGACATCACCATTGGAAGCTTATAAAAGGTAGCTAGCTTTATCCTTAAGCTCTGTTTTCTATTTACATGATTTTTAGTATATTTTTCCATTATATGGAATGTGTATGAAATAGATGTGTGTACACCCCGGGAAGACAGTCAAATACTGTGTGTGTAAGGCCTATGGCCCGAGTTATCCTCGGGATGGTAATGAAATTGTTGTGTGTGGTACCTATAGCCAGACACCTCGGGAAGACAGTGTGATACTGTGTGAGTAAGGCCTATGGCCCGAGTTATCCCCGGGAAGACAGTGAATTACTGTATGAGGCCTAGGTACGATTATCTGTGGTGGCCATCTAGATAATTATATGAGTCCTTGAATGGGCTTGTGGATTGCTATGTGTGATGCACATTTCCTACAATGGTATGGAATGAGATGATAAATGATTGATTGATTTCAAAATGTACGTTTTATTTGCTTAAGGATCTGGAATGGCTTGATATGTTTTTACAGTGATAGCTAGCTACTGGGAAACTTTGTTTCTTATGTTTTCGTATTATTACTAACCATTCCAGGTGATGCTTCTAAAGGCCCTCTTGACAAGGGAGAATAAAGATTTGAAGATGCATTAAGAATGATTGTATAGTTGTTAATCTTGTAAGTGATGGATGTGAAGTTGAACTTGTTGTATAATTACATAACCCTTGCCTATATTATTGGAGATGCAGAATATTCATGGTATTGTGAGTTAGTCTAGAGTAGAAGGCAAATTAGTATGCAACAATTATCTATTAAATGAGGATTAAGGTGTTAATAAGTAAGGGAGTTACACCTAACATATGGAAGGTTAAGGAAACCAATTTTCATAAATTTTCTCAATCATTTGGTTGCCCTAATGTCCTAAAAATAGAAGCAAAATTGCTAGCATCCTCTTTTTGGCTCCATTCTTCCTAGCCTTATAAATATCCACTTTTCATACTCCTAATTGCAAAAATTCTCACACTCATTCTAACAATACTAAAAAAATAAAAATAACAAGAATTTATTTTTTTAATAATTTTGGACCCCTTCCACAATGGGGTACTTGAAATTGCCCTTTAGAATTCTTAAATTTTAGCTCATTTCTAACACTTAATTAAAACTTCATAGAATTTCCTTATTTTGCTCAAGATTAATTTTTATGAATATTTTTTCCCTAAATTTTAAGATTCCAAATACATGGATTTAAGGAAATAAATTTGACCTTTTTCCTTTCTAAAAATTTCATACAAAATTTATTCCTTAAGGGAGCTTATTTCTATAACCCCATATCAAGTCCTTAAGATCATCTTTCAATCTATTTTAGTGGAACTTCTTTCACTAATTTTATTAATCTAATTACATTCTAATATCATCAAATAATATTCAAAAGGGTATAAAATTAGAACTATATCTTCATACATGGCCTCACATAAAAATCTCAATAATATCATCATGAATTATCATATTTTTCACTTTCCATAGGAAAATTCTAAAGAAAAAGAGGTAGTTTCTGTTGACCTTAAATTTTTAAACCTTTTAATATGCATGGTACTCACTAGAGGTAGCTAAACTCTAACTATAATAATAAATACTATTTTAGAAAATTTAAAGAAGAATTTCCTATAAAAATATGAAAAAAAAAAAGAACAAGAAAACATGTTTACCTTCAAGGTTTTTTTTTTAGGAAAACTTTTGGAAAAATTTTTTTACAGGAAAATTGAATGAAAAACTTTAGAGGACAGTTCTAGAGCTTTACAATTTTGCTTGCCAAGAAAACAATTCTTTTTTTCTTTAAAATGGCTTACACACACACACACACACACACACACATATATATATAATCCCTAAAAAAATCTTCAATTTATTATTATTATATATTAATTTTTGAAAATTTCTTGGATGTTTTCCTGGCCAATTAGACATCCAAGTGTCCCTATTCAACTAGGAGATTATTACCCTAAGCTAAAAAAAAAAAAAGCCATCTTGAAGGATAAAAAAGATTTATTACAAATTGGCCTTTAGTTTTTCTTCTTTTTTCATTTATATTCTTCGCTTCTTTTAGAAGCTTGGGCCTACAATTTAGGCCATAGAAACTAGATTTAAGCCTCAAAAAATTGAGTCAAACTAGCCCAATACCAATAAAAATTAACAAAAGACAAAAATGATTTATTACAAATTAACCTTAAATTTTTTATTTTCTTACATTTTTGCCCCTAAATTTTTAGGTATTTTTGGGCCTTTATTTCTAAGCATGCATACTCATTTTAGGCCTAGAATAATTAATTTAAGTCAGTGCAAAAATTTTAAATTATTCCATCTAAATTTTTAACTCAATTTCTAACTTTTTGATTTATCCAAATTTTCAAATTTCAATAAATTTCTATGTAAATTTTTCTAAACCGATTATTAGGTTTTTAATTAGATTTTAAAGTTCTAGTTGGGCTCACATCTAAATTACCTTTATATGTGTCCCAAATTTCATTCGATTTTTCTACTAGGTTTCTAATTAAAGGGATTTCCTATTTGAATTTTCTTTATAATTTTCTTAAGATATTACATTAAGGTAGTATTATAGATTATTAGGAAGTGCAAGTATGTTATTCATAAGTTAAAGAATAAAGAGGAATGCATATGATTGAATAAATATATATATTATAAAATTTTAAGATATGTTTAAATAAGTTAAAATACTAATTTAGGGTAGTTTAAGAGATAATTGAATTCAAAATTATTGGTGGACTAGACTAAAGGAGGACAATTTTAGCTTTGAATAAGGAAGTATGAACTGAAAATGAATGAGTACATGTTTCCAAATTTCATAAGTCCAAGCATTAAGTTTAAGCAATCTAGATGTAGAGTTTTTATTGCAAGAATTCTTCAAAATCTTATGCAACTAGAATTTTTAATAGCCATTTATTTTAGGATAGAAGTTTTTTAAGAAGCTAGATAACTTAGGGTGAAGCTAGCAGTATATGGCATTGCATAGAGATGAAGAATGGCAGTGATCAACTTAGGGAGGGAATCATATAACCTTAAGAATGGCTTTTGTGCAGATAATGTAAACCTTTAGAAGTGTGATCTTCCCTTGCCTCTTATAGCATGCTATAAGGTTTATGGTAAGAATATGAGTTGGTAGAAATTTGAAAGCAGGGAGTAAGGTATGATAGGATGTTACATGTACACCGTAACAAATGATCTTATGTATTTATAGGTTATTAAGTACCTATTCATTAAATTACATTAATAAATGGAATGCTTGCCCTTGTTTATAGCTCAATTGTGAGTAGAAAATAACTTAATGAGTATAAGAGTCATGAGTATCCTTTGATGTTGAATATTTATGTTTTTAGTTAGATCTAATTTAGAAAATTGATTAATAGCAATACTTAATGAAATATGATACAATACCATTAAGATAAGAACCATACTAACATTGGAAACACTAATAACACCTGGTAGGGTAGAACTTTTTGAAGAATTGAATTCAAAGTATGGTTACTACATTTAAGACAAAGTGTGCAAATGTAATTCAACTAATGGATTTCTCAAAATAGTTAGGGCATTTTTATTGGATGTCAAAATACAATATTAACATGTTTTCACTTAGAATGAGGAATTAACTAAGCCTTAAGAATTCAAAGATGAATTCTTTTGAAAGGAAAGTATTATTATATCCTCCTTAGAATTTTATACTATGAAGAGGAGTAATTAAAAATTTTTTAATAATGAATTGTTAAAGTGAAAATTTTATAAGGAATAAATAAATTTAACAAGAAAATCTGAGACATTGAAGAAAAGATAAATTATTAATTAAATAAGACTTTAGAATAAATGAAAATAAATTGTTTGAATGAGCTTGAAGGATAAAAATGCCCCTACCTATAGTTAACGTTAGCTTCAATCCACATTTATTATTTCTGCTCTATTTCCCCTAAACCCTAAGCCTCTTCTTTTGCTTTCTCTTTCATCTCTTCTTTCTTTTTACTTCCTCTATTAATCAAGCAAGAGCAACATTGATTTTCATTGATTTCTTCTTATAATTAAGGTAAGGTTTCCTTTTTAATGAGTTTCTCTAATCTTTCTTTAAAGATTTGGTAAAAATTGGGCATTTGAGCTTAAACAAAGGAATGGAGCCCTAACCTAAGAAAACTTCCAATCTTTGGTTGTTTAAGGCCAATAGGGAATAAATTTAACCATCTAAATCTCTCTCTATAGTAAGTGGGTAAACATTCTAGTCTTATTTTATAAAATTAAGAGTTTTTAATTGATTTGAATACAAATTTTGAATCTTAATTAGTTATATGTGAAAAGGTATGAATCTATGTTAATATGTGATGCTTATCCTAATTTAATAATCAAATTAGCTTTAGTGAAGTGTTATGAAATTTTGTTTATGATATAGTATGGTTTGGTAATGAGTTAAATGCATTGGATGTAAAATGATTATAAATGAATAGTAAAAATCATGAAAAGCCTATAAAAAATTAGGTCATATTCGATTATATAATTGACTATGCCATAGAATGTGCTTTTTAAAGAAGCATAGTTAATTACATTATTAACTATAAACTAAAAAACTGCTCTTTAGATGTTGATAGTCAACTATATATTTGACTATAAGTACCTAAAATTGCTTTGGACCCCTATAATTGATAATGGTCCCCAAAATTGCTCTCAAGCTCCTATAGTCAAGTATATAGTTGACTATACTTAGTTTAACTAATGATATCATAACATAAAAGAGACCAAAGTGTGATTTAGTGTTCTTTAATAATAAAATAAGTTATTATGTGATAAACAAGGGTTAAATACATGATAAGTTGTCATATTATGAAGCATAGTGGTACTATGATGTATAAACTACATTAAAAGAGAAATTCATATGAAGTTAATAGAATAAATTGAATTATGCGGCCATGTAATAAAGTATGAGTGATATTGTACTATGAAGTATGGTTTTAAGGCCTTATGCTATATGTTGAAATATGAATTCTTGGTATGTGATGAGTTAGGCTAAGGTGTTGAATACAAGAAAAATGTAATAAAAATGATGAGATATATGATATCTAGACTTAGTAATTGAATGTGAGGGATTAAAATGGTTTATAAAGATAAGGACGGGTTTATGAAAGTATTTTTTGTAAAGGATAAGAATGGTTTAGATGGATATGATTAGACTAGTGGGGAATTAAGGGAACCTAGAAGTAATAAGGAAGTTTACTTTCTTTTCACTATTTCATTGTTACATATATGATGTGACGAAAATGTATATTATTAAATGTGTATATTTAAATGATAACATTGATAAGCTTCAATGATTATAAATCAATGAATTATTACTAATAGAACTTGTGGTATTAAATATGTGGTTTAAAGTTTTTATGTTTTCAAAAGGGTAAATCTAGTTAATAAGTTATATTTATTATCATGTTTGATTATTTTAGAGTATTTCTTCACTATACCTTATACTTGCCTCTCTTTATGTTTATCGTGATGATGCTTAAATTGAGTTACCCTGACCACTATCTCAAAGTTAAATTTACAACAACCTATACAGTATGACTTGGGCAGTCAAAGATATTTTATTATAGATTTTTTTGAGCCTTTATCTATATATAGCAAAAAAGAAGAAAATGACTATTGTCTACTCCCTTTGTAAATGAATTCTACCTTAGACAATAAAATGCCATTTTCCCTTAGGTGCATGATATCTTCCTTGACTCCACACGTATAGTTACTCATATTAGTGAAGGATGTAAATTAGCATTATGGAAATTGGATAATAGGTTCCATACTATTTACGACTAAATTTGGGTTATGACATATTATTATTTGTTTGAATATTTTAAAATTCATTTGACATTAATTCAAAATAAATGATTCTAAGAGATTTGACAAGGACTTAAAACCCAAGATTCTAAGAAACCTAGTGGAGACTTTGTTGTCTTGCATTAAAATATTGAGTATAGTTTGTTAAGAAAAGTTAAATTGGAATTCATATAAGTAATAACATATTTTATTGCAACTTTTGCCACTTTTCTTATGTTTGAATTGAGAGACAACATTACTCCAATGTTAACAGTTCTAATTGTGAAGAAGCTTTACTAGTTCCTTTTAAAAGAATTTACTAGTTCCTTTTAAAAGAAATCAATAATGGAAAACCAAGAATAAAAGAAGCCAAAATGCAATGCTCTATTATTTGTTTGCAAAACCAAAACATAAAAAAACTATTATAACATGTGATGATAACCTAAAAGAATGCATAGAAATATGTTAATTTATGCACTTTCATGACTTCTTAACTTGAAAAACTACATGTATAATATAAATATATAGTAATATACTTTTTTCCTTAAATGCTTCCAACTAGCTATGTGAATAAAATTCTAAATTAAGTGGATGCACAATACCTAAAAGGTAGGCTATAATTTCCATAAAATGATAATTGCATTTATCTAATTTTAAGTTTCTTGATAAAATTTTGAAGTTTACAAAAACTATGACATAAAGTAAATTTCAACATTATTTTTCCTTTCCATTTGTATTAATGGTATGGCATAATATATATAGTGGAATAACAATATGTAACTATAATAAGTTGCAATGCAAACTCCCCAATGTAACTTTGATGTAATAAATTTTAGGACTAAATGAAAGAGATAGAGGTGTTTCGCAAGTTAGTAGTTATGAGGATTTCAATAGTAAAACATGTTCAATTTTGAACGCAACTTGGTGGAAAAATCAAGCATGGTGGCTAAAATTTAGGAGTAATTTAATTAATGCATGATTTTTTCAAAATTTCCCATATTTTAGGGTATTTTAATAATTTTGAGATGGTTTGAAATCTAAAAGGATTCAAGAAGTGCATGGTTATGATATTTATATTTTTATCTTCATTTTAGTGTATTATGGCATTAATATCTCACTTAAAGTATAGATAAAAGGCCTAATGTTAACTTACAAAAAAGCATGTTTACTTCTACTAGAAGGCATTTGGATCAAAATGCTCTTTAAAGGATAGAATGCCTATAGGCCTAGCAAGGTGACTTAACATTAAGCCTGGAGTTTGAGTGTGTCGACTTATAACCATTAGTTATATGCCTAAAACTATAAAATAAGGCATATATCAAGTGAACACAATTTTCTACTTCCTTATTCAAAATTTGCCTTTTTCAGCTTGTTATGCATAAAGGCTTCTAGAATAAGGTGTTTTTGTAACTCGATATATGCAAGTGCTTCGATGATATTTGAATATAAATTGCAAACTTATGAGTCCTATTACCTATTCCAAACACGCCATAAGAGAATTGGGAAGAGTTGATATTTTGTCAAGAGTGGCAAGCATATACTACATGATTTCAACTAAAGATCATTATTAGCCTGTGACAATATGGAAGGTTAGTTACAACTTTATTTTCTTACAAGATTAATGAAATTAAAGAAATATAGACATATTTCAAAGTTAACATATACTGCCTCTGGAATGTCATTCAAAAACTATGACTTTAAGATTTAACAACTTAAGTTAATTGGATGGTGATCAAGTTCAAGTATAGTGTCAAATTACATTTAACTAATAGATCTGAAAACTTTATTTTTGCTTATGATGCATAAATACTTAACAATTTTGTAACAAGCTACTTATGAATTAGGTGTTAATAACAACCTTCCTTAAAAGCAATGATTATATGACTATAATATAAATATTTTGTAAGAATATACCTCGATAATAATTTCCCTAAAATTTAAGTTCTTGATATTTTTGAAGTTCAATGCACTATCAATATGTCTTCTAAAAAAGTGCTTTAGCTATGTACTAGGAAAATTATTTCTACATAACCTTTTGAGCTTCCACTAACCCTAAAAAGGTACCTTTCTTTATTAATGTTTATCAATTTGCAAAATGCACACTATATACTAACATCACATAGGAAATTAAACAATGGAAAAGGTTCTCAATTCTTATAGGGTATCTAAGGAAGCCTCTTTCATGCTTTTTAAATTAATATCTTACAACCATAAAATTGAACCCTAAATGGAATTAATATACATGACTAAAAGAAATGACCCTTACCTTCATTATTCTTGCCAATTTGATGCAAAAATTGTGCTTCCCATAAGGTATGATCCTTACTCTTTCAAAAATATAATTTTGCTTAATATAGCCAACTAGCTTTCCTGATTTTGATACATTTCTTGTCATTTCAATTTGGAAGAATCATATACCTAACATAAGTAAAATGGTGCCATAAAACATTTAAGTTATAACATTTTAGGCTTTTACATTCTAGTATTCTAACTCCTAGAACATATAAATATTTGACAAATCTTAAGTAATACTTCACTAAAACCAATATAATTATAAATTGAACATTCAAAATCAATATAATCATGATATATTAATAATCATATTTTTTTAATTTTTTATAATCTTTAGTTTTTTGCAAGTATATGTTTTTAATTCCAAGATTTTAAATTACTTGAAAAAAGAAGTTAAAATACATTACCCAAAGGAAGGTATTATAATGGCAAATCCTTGAATTCATCGATGCACTATGTGACATCTAGTGTTGTTTTCACAAGGTTGTTAATGGCATCAAACTGTGATCTCAAATTGGAGGCTTTCTTTGTAAGGTCAAGCAATTTTTTGAGTAAGGCCATTAACTTGGCACATACATTTTAAGATTTAGAGTAAATTCTATTTTGGTCTTTATAAAATTAAATTTTTATAAATTTTGTCCTTTATTAAAAGTTTCTATTAATTTAGTTTTTATAAGATTATCTTTACTGTTAAATTTTAGTCCCTCATACAGAGATGAAACATCTAAATTAATGTATAGAGGAACTAAAATTTAACATGGAGTTAATTTTACAAGGACTAAAATGATATAAACTTTTAGTAAGGGACAACATTGATACTAATTTAAGCTTATAAGGACCAAAATAAGGTTTTTAATTTAAGATTTATTATGAAGATTCATAGGGTTAAAGGAAGAGTTTAAAGAATTTAACAGAACAATACGCTACTATTTTATTGATAGCATAAGAAAGTAAACCAAAACTATTTTATTTTTATATTTCTAAAGCTTATGTAATTAGTTGAGTTAATTTTTAAACTTGTTATATAGTTGCCTAACTTTGAAGTTAATTTGTGTTAGATGCTCCATAGTCATGATTAATGAATGTAAATGCTTTTAATTGTTTTTGTCTATGAACTTTATTTAGATGTGGCAATTCTTTACTGATCCATAACAAATAAGCCTATAGTGCAAAATAACATAAAAATGAAACAAAAAAATCATTTGTAAAGAATTAGTAGTCAAGTTTATACTAAGAAGTTCCTTTATTAAATTATCAATATTAAACACAAACTAATAAATTCTATTTGATTATGAAGGCCAAGCTTTTTACCTTTAAAATAGTACAATACCAAATACACTCATAGTTTGAATCCATACACTGATCTTTATAGTGCCAATGATAGAAAAGTTGTTAATAAAGTTCAAAATAAAATAGTAATATAGGTTTAACAATTTTTTAGATGTGGCAAATGAATGAATTAGGATGGAATATTAATTGGGTAAAAAATAGATAGGTTATTGTTAACCTATTTATTTATTTATTATACTTTAATATAAAATTCAAAATAGGTTATGGATAAATGATGACTACTGGATATTTGGTTACCTTGACATTTTAGTTTATTCATTAAATTATTATTATTTTATATCTTATTATTTTTCATATTATTTTTTGCCATTATATTATATTTGTTGCTTCATTTCAAAATAAACTTGTGTTAGAAGGAATTTTAAACTATATTTTTACTCTCTCTTTAGAATTTTAATTTTTATTTGTATTTAATGACATAAATTGCCTATTTTCTTGATATTATAGTCATTTTAACATTAACATACATTAATTAAACTTATTTAATTTAAAATTGATGATACAATAAATCCAAAAAACATTTAAAATAATAAAAATATTTATTTATCCATTTATTATTATAATAAATTAATAAATTTAAAACTAGCAATAATTATCAATAATTAACATATATTTATAGTAAAGAAGTAGAGAATGTAGGAATATCTTTCACTACTTGATTTTTGGATAGTAGTAACTAGTATAAAGACTACATAACTAGTATTAATACACTGATCAAATGTCCTTACAAGCCTTGAGGGTACTTCAACTCTCTACTATGAGTATAAATCAAGCATTTAGCAGAAAATAATACTTGGTTACATGTGCATAAGAAAGTTCAAAATATAATTTACATATACTAAAAGTTATTTATCGAGGAGTGTACATTTTTTTAAAACATAAATGTGTACATAACTACTATTAGAAGGTAGAACCCCTGACTAGGCCTAGTCTATTTCCTATTCACTATCTTCCTCAGGATCTAGTTCCATGGATGAGAAAGAAGGAGAAGTTAGCATATTGAATAAGCTAGAATTACTAATTATGCCTTCTAATGAATAGATTTGTTGAATGAAATTAGCTATGAAAGGTTTAAACTTAGAATTTATCTTTCTAAGCTTTATAATGTAATCTACTAAGGAAACTATTGCAAATATTTGGAATCTATAGCAAAATATTACTTGGAATATTTCCTATGGTGAAAGGAAGGTTCTTGCATAGGTGTCAACCATTCTTGTAGGATGCATATTTTGTATTTATAAATAAAATATAACAAAAAGAATATAAGTATTGAAAATACTTAGTGAATGACTACTCTTTTTCTTTTTTTAAAGAGTTTTTCACCATAGAAGATTAAATATATAATAATGTATAATAATTGATTAAAACTCTTATGTACTTATTGTAGCTTTTATATATAATATTTATAAAGTTTGTTAAAAAGAATTGCTATAGTTGATATACAAGTTTCTTTTTATATCTTCAATCCAATTTTATCCCTCTCCACTCTAGGCATAAAGCCACTAACCTTATCTTTCTAACCCTTATCACGCCTCTCTTTCTTTACGAAGGATGCATATCTTCCCCTCCTCACAAATCATATCAATGATAAGGAATAATAAGATGCCATAAGCATTAATCATTTATTTCATTGGGTATGATAAAAATACTAACTATGCCATAAGAGTTTTGATAATAAAATTTGCCATATTCATGTATTCAACTTATATCATTACATATTATTATGTCCAAGATTAATATATAAACTTTTCATTTAAGGTAGTGAAAACACTCAGCTCTCTTGAATGACTATCTATTATAGCTGAAATATTATTAACTATATCATAAACTTTAATTCCTTACAACATTTTTCAATAGAAAATATCAAATATTTAGCTTATTGGATAGTATAGATACTCTTACAGTTTGGTATGCTTAAAGCTCCCAAATTAATTCAAATTTTTATTAATATTTTATCTAATTCTTCTAATATATAACTATTCATCAAACATTAATTATTTTATAACTTTCTCATTCACAGGTATTGTTCACACAGAACCAAAAACATAAATTTCAAAATGGGGTAACACATGAGTAGTTGCAATAAAAGCCTCTTTTTTAACATTCAAATCACTTCCAATCATCATTAGATTTTCATACAATATCCCTAATATGTTAAATAATGAAAAAATTCAATTATTTCACAAAATATTATATTGGTACTATTCATACAAAGCCAAATACATATGATTACCAAATCTAGGCGAACTATAAGCTATTATAATAAAGGAACCTTCTTAACATTTAAATCAATTCTAATTATCACAAAATTTTTATACAAGCTCACTAATATGTTAATAGCCAAAGAAAATTAATTAATTTAAAATTTTCAATAAAATTATTATACAAATAGCACCAAACTTTAGAACACTAAATCTAAAATTCTATTTTAAACTCTTTTAACCAATGTCCATAGAAATTCACTTTTTATATCTTTAAAATTTTCTAAAAATTTCCAATTCTTTCTACATCTATCTTAACACTGTTTTTAACATTAAAATACCAAAATTTAAAATTTTAGTAATTTCTAATGCTTGATTCCAAAGAGTACCAAAAAACACACTATTATCTTCCCTTAAAGGTTTGTTTCCAAACTCAACAAAACCCTATTATCATCTCTTAAGGAAACTTAATGGATCCTTTTCTACCACTATTAACACTAAAATATCAACATCATATCATCATATAAACATTTATAGAATGCCAAAACTAACCATATAGCACCACAAATCGATTTAACACTTATTATAGCATACACTATCATATTTTTTACCTTTCATGAGAAAATTCAAAGGAACAAAGGATAGTTGCCATTCACATCAAATTTTTTATTCTCTAACCTTTTAAAACACCTCTTGGAGTAGCTACTTTACTAAAATAAACTAATTTTTAGGAGCCTTAAAGAGAAAATTTCTATAAAAACTTGAAGGAGGTGAAAGGAAACCTAAGTTAACTTGCAAATTTTTTTTTGATGGAATCACTTGGAAAACCTATTAAAAATTGTTAGTAGCTTGAAAACATTACTTGAAAACTCTAGGAGTGTTACAATTTTGGATTGAAGAGAGCAAATTTTTTTTTTCAAAAATAGCCTTAAATGCTTTAAATAGGACCCTAGTCCAAAACTTCCTTCATAAGCTACTTCTTTTTATATTTTTTGTAAAAAAAATTAGAGATAAATTGGCATATGGTGCATAACATTTTAGGGTTAAAATCAAAAGTTAATCTTCTCATAACCACTTAAATTTGGCCAAATATATTGTCTAGAAGCAAATACTAATAAATGCTCATAATTTTTCACTTATTTACCTAATTGTCATTGGCTTCCTTGACAAGCTTAAACCCTATTTGGGCTTTAAAATTTAAGCTAAATTAACCCAAATAAAGCAAGTTATTTTATTTTAATTTTGGGCCTAATCTTTATATTTTTGGCCTTCTCAAGCCCTAATTTCTTATTAAGCCTTTATACAATTTTTTCATACTCAGTATTAGGTTTTTAATTAGATTTTAACCTACAATAGTACTTAATATATTTTTGTATAAAAATTTTAGTTAGATATACATCCAAACTCTCTTTATAATTCCTCCAATTTTCACTTGATTACCTTACTAGTATTTTGTTTAGGGTGTTTTCTAGTCAAAATTCCTTCTTAAATCTTTTTACTTTATTTAAGGTATTACATATCTAAGGTGCATTCATTCATATTTCTATTAGGACATGTGTAAGTTAAGTAATTGTTGATGGTTTTGCTAAAAGAGCTATATAACTAGAAAATTCCTTTACTATTTTAGAATAACTTATGGATGATATGAAGTTATCATTGTATTATTACCTAACTAGGGCTATTGGTCTTAGAAACATTATTGTTGTTTATTCTCCTTTAATAAATTTATTTTTTGCCAAAAAAAGCATAATTAATTAGGGTAGAAAAGTATGGTAGCACTAAATATTTTTTATTTTAAAATATTTAAATTTATATTAGAAAATTAAGATATATTTTGTAAATAAATTAGTAAGATATTTTAATATAATATTTTTATTTATAATATTAATTTGTATATTGCATAAATTAATTTTTTTATATATAACTAGTAAATGGTTATCTATGGATTGACTTAATATAACTCTTATTTGATATGATCAATAACAACTTAACCTATATTGACCCTAAAGATAATATGGATAGGTTAAGATAAAGGTGGATATGAATGAATAAATGAATATAAGTCACAATTTTCCACTTTAAAGATTATAAGTTCATAACTATACAAGTAATAATAAAAAGGTCACAAAAAAATAAGTAACTTATAGGAATATCATTGAGAACACCTACCAAGGCACTTAAAAGAAAACATATGACAAAAACAAAAACAAAAACAATTTCTAAGCTAATAACCTACAGTTAAAAGCAAATTTCTCATAACTTCGAATGTGAAAGAGTAATCAAAATAATTGAGTTAATTACTAAAGAAATAAGGCTTTTAATTCAATTTAAAAAATTACAATGTTAATAGGGGTAATGCCACAAAAGGGATCTTGTATAGAAGTAGAGTAAATGGTAATAAAGCATATAGGAAAGTAGTGTAATTCGAAAACCAAGTGAAAAAAAAAACCATAGTGCTCTTGTTGCCTGAAATTATACAATTGTAAAATTTCAACCCATCTATATACTTATTTCATTGAATTAGTATTCTACATAAACACCAACAGCTAACAGTTGTTTATCACAAATTGAATAACAAACATAGCCATAACAAAGCTTGAAATACACCAATACTTTAAATGTTAAAATAAAATAAAAGAAAGGAAAAAAAAAAGTAGAGCATCTCATCAATGTTAAACCTTTTCTTCTACGGATTGTAATTTACCTTCGAAATTGAAAAAATTATTTTATTCTTTTCTTATTCTTTGATTTAACAACCTAAACTTAAGACCTAATACTAGCTTTTACAAAACCATAATTATTTAGGATTTGAAGAAAAATTAATCTATTGACTAGATAAATAATATGTAGATAAATAAGTTTGATAAGGATCAAAAGAAAGAAAGATGGAATCTTCAAATTAAGCTATTTCAATTAAGATTGAAGGGGATAAGGGATGATTCAATGAACCTTGAGATGTGCAAATATTTGGCGGAGCTTCAATGGTGATTTACAGGTGTAAAAGTTTAGTTGAGTAGGGGAAGTGGTGAAAATTAATTAAGAGCTACAATGAGGCTTTGAAAGACACAATTTGAAAGATGACATGAGAGTAAAAATTAATAGCCATGGTGAATAATAGTGAAAATAGTGTTTTGAGAGAAAAAGAGAGGGAATTGAATATTTTATGAATTTATTCCCTTCGCCTATAGGTTTTCATTTACAAACACATAACTACCACTATCTTTTAAAAGTTTTCCTAAATTTTTCAACACTTTTTAAAATTGCTACCAGTTTAAAATAATAGAGGTAGTTACTTAAAATTGCTATAATATAAAGAAAAAAACCATTCTTATTGCTTTCTTTCTTTCTTTTTTATTTTTTTAGTGATTCTTATTGGATTTTAAGGATATGGTGAAGTTTAAAAGGATAAATGTAGCAAACCTTGCTTCATCATATTTAATGAAATGTTATTATGTTATTTAGAAATAAAATAAAACCTAAACCTTATAAACTCAAATAGAAGTTTATAGTTTAGCTTAATCATAACCTGGCATAGATGTTTTAATTTTATGGAATTTTATTTATATAAAGAATAATTCTAGTTTGGTTATTCTATCATGTCATAAAAAATTGGTTAGATTGAACATTTCGATTTGGTTTGGTTATAAAATACAAACCTATGGAGGTTTAAGGGCTTAGTAGTGATATGTGATGTGTTACCATAATTTTCCACTAGTTTGTGTGATAAATATAGGTGATATTTTACACTATTAATGTGTTATTATATGGTCTTTCCTTGCTAGTAGATAAAGGATATAGAAACTTTGCTAAGGAGAATGTATAGTTAAGTGAAAATGTTGCATTTGTTTGCTAATTAGTGTATATGGATATAGGTTTTAGTGTAGCCATATATATGTTCAATTAGTTTGAAGAAGGTAGGCTAGTCTATTTAAGTTATAATGTGGTTTAGGTAATCTATTATTACATTCTAAGTAGATTAAGTTGCCTTAATAAGTGTGCTTAAAAAAATATCAATTAGGAGTTTATGAATGTATGAGTCTAATTAGGCTAGAGAGATATACTAATGTTATATTAGACATGCTTAGTGTTTATATATTTTAAGGTGTATTAGTAGAAGTTATTATTAAGAATTACTTAGCTAAAATAAAAAATATAAGTATATGTTAGATAAATTGAGGTGCTAAAGTGAGCTATAATTATTTTAAACAAATGTTATGGTGTGGTTAATTAGTATGAGAAAATAAGTCTAACAATTTCACCTTTTATATATCATTTATTAATGAAAATATTGATGGTCAATTAAAGCTAGTGTATTATGCTCAAATAACCTATGAGGTTACACTTGTGTTTGATGCAATAATGCTGTATATACCAAAAATGAGATTCAAATACAAATCAAGGGTTCTCATGAAATGAGGATGGTGAGGCAAATTTATAGAGCTCAATCCAATAGATATAAAAAATTTTAAAACTCAATTTTAGATCCCATTTTTGGTACCTTTAGCACTTTTGTAGTTAATGATGAAAGCCTAAGAGGCTTCTGTTTAGTGAATAAACCTTTTAAAACAAACTTAATAAATGATAGATAATCAAATTAAGGAAATAGTTTAGGTATAATTCTAGTGGATAACTTACACTAAGGAATAGTGAGGATCATATGATGGTGATATGGTTTATAAATTCAAAGAAATAATAAAGGAATAAGTCTAATAGAGTGAATTTATATCTAAAGTAGATCTAGAGTGTGTAAGTATTAAAAATATTATCTTTAATTGGATGCAAAACCTTCAAGGTGAGAATCTTACATAAGATAATTAGAATAAGGGAAGTGTATGTGATAATTAATCATTATTATGAAAAGAATCAATTGTTTACAAAAACATTGGAAATAAGAAATTAGAGCCCTTCCTTTGATGAGTTTTACTTGTTCCAAAATTGAAAGGTTAAGCATTTGATTTTCTTCCTTTAAGTTATATCCTTTGGCGTGCTTGTAACACTATACAAAAGTATTCCTCACACTATAAAGATCATCACTAGTAAGGAAGTATAGACAAAGCCATAAAAAGGAATAAGAATTAAACATTAAACTTGTCATAAGAACTTAAACAAATATAACTCTTCTTATGAATTAGAGGACAAATTCTCATAAGGAGAAGAATTTGTAATGCTCAAATGCTTTTTAACAATTATAACATTTGAGATTTATATTTTAAAGAGATTTTAGCAATTTTTAATGTTGATTCTTAATAATATTGGGGATTTGTCAAAGAAATTATAATTTTCTATTATTTGTTTCAATTATCTAATTTATTAAAGTATTTTAGTAATTAACAAGAAGAATTAGAAAGTTTCAATTAGAAGTTTTGCTTTGTTATTATTCTAATTACTTAATTATCATTTTACTTATCATATGATAAAAACTATAATAACCATTTTATTAAATAATATTGAACTTTCATCAAATTAAACTTTAAAATGTATGGTAGTATATTTGAACTCTTTATAAATTAGATATTTTACCCTCTTTCAAGCATAAACACTATTTTGTTATCTCTTTTCCTATTTTTTTCCTTTTCATTTCTCTTTTATTTTCTATCCCTTTTATTTCCTCCTTCTCTATTAACCTTGACATTTTCTATGTTAGTATTTCTCTCTTTCTTAATGATAAGTAGTAATATTGATTATGATTTCCATTGCATAACTAAGGCTACCATCTAAGCATTAACCTTAGTTGAATGTTACTCTTCCAAATGAGCTAGGCATTAGTAGGAGCTATCAGAATTAACTAGCCATTCAAACCTATCCACATAAGCTAAAGCGTTCAACTTCGTCAACTGCTTCCACTATTTATCATTTGTTGCTTAATGATAGAAAGAGTTACAAACAATAGCAACTAAGCTACCTGGTGAGTTGTAATCCAAGCCTTTCCTTTATTATCTAGTCAAATAGTAAAGTAGCAGAGGGATTTTAACCACTCTACCTAATATTAAGTTAGGTATGGTTAATTTTAAAAATTCTTAAAATAATTAGGACTTAATTTAATGTTAAGTTAGGCTTTGGTCCTGTGAAGGAGGATATATTTTGATTTAAACCGATTAAATAGTTAGGGTTGTCACATAGTGAAAATTATATGATAGCTTGGTAGGCTAGCTGCATATTGATAAAAGTGTTTATTTTGGTCCTATATTGTTTTGAAATGAGACTTTAATAGTGATGTGGGTGACTAGTTAAAGTACTTTTGATTTAGGAAAGTTTAGGATGGTCGAACTGGTAAGAAGCTTAGTATAAATTATTTAAGAAGAAAATTGTTATTAAAAGGTTTAATGGTGTTTCATACTTTATGAGAGAAAGTATTGCCTCCAAGGATTAAGCATAAAAGAGGAAGTACAAATTTTGGCAAAATAACATTATGAAAAAAATAGATTTATGAGGTAAATAAACTTGTGTAATTATTTTAAAGACTTTAAAGGAACATAGAAAATGCTTTGAAGACATTGAAGATTTTCCTTATTAAAAAGGGTATTGAAAATAAGCTTAAAAATCTTAACACTTTGTCAGTAGATTTATTACCCTCTCTTATCACAATAAAAAAAAGTATTGTACATATACATTTTTTGATAAAAAAATTATGAAGACAAAAAATTTGTGGAACAAATAAATTTTATTATTTTGTATAATGTGGTGTAAAATATTTAATTTATAATTCTTGAAAAGGAATAAACTCTTTTAATTCTTCTCTTCAATTTAACTTTGACTAAGAGCAAAACTTTGATCTTAGATTGAATGTGGTTTTTGGCTTTCAAGGAAGGTTATAAGGCAACTTGATCTCTAATAAAATGTTCAATTTTCAAAAAAGCTTTGCACTTGAAAATATTCATAAACTTGAATATTGTTAAAGGTTTCACCTTGAAATGGATATTCTTGATTAAATTTGGAGATTTCAAATGCTTCAATTTTTATCGACAGAGTTTTAGGAGAACTTTAGAGTTTCACATTTCTTTTTCTAACAACTTGTTATTTTTGTATAGCACAAATAAGCCCTCTATTTATAGTGCTATTAGGGATGTTTAAAGATAAATATCTTATTTTTTATTGTTCATCACCTTGTAATTTATTAAAAAAGTAATTTTTCTTATTGAATGATATATGGAAACTTTTTACTTGCTAAGTAACACCACAAATTCATAGGAGTTATTTTATTAGTTCACCTATACCATTGTGCACATATGACATAATTTAATTTTTCAACCAAGACATTTTTGCAGACTTGCTTATTTTTCATGTGATATTTTAACTTTTGACAAATTAAATTTTTTTATTGGCTATAATTTATGAAATATAAATTAATAGATTAAAATTTATTTGTTTGCAACTATATTTTATACATATATGAACTTAAAATTGTTCACTTGTTTGTATTTTAGCACTAATTTTAATTACAATGGTTTGCCTTCCATATTTGTGTTTGAATTTTTAATAGTTACTTTCATGATATTCAAAATTGCTTTTTAAAAAAGTTTTGTGTTTAATATTGAAAAGTTTGATTATTAATAGATTTGAAAAAAGATTTGACCATACTTTAAATACTATGAATTCTAAGTTTCTTTGTGATTTTTAAGAGTGTTGATAAATAGAATTGGGCTTTGGAGTTTTGATGATCATCATTATAAAATGTAGCTTTTTGGAATAGGTTGTGGTTTTTCTTATTCATATAGATGACATAGAAGTTTGATTTGGACTAGCAAATTGAATTAAGTTATCATGGATCCTTGGGAATTTCCTTTAGAAAACCCTAAGTCCATTTCAAATTTCTGTACTGCCATGGCTAATTTGGGAGGTACATAGGAGGATATATATATGAAGCCATAAGGGATATTTTCAATGCATATTGGGACTTTTGACTAAGAGGTTGGATTTGACTTTCAACTTAGAAAAGGACTTAACACTAATTTATATTTCTAGCTTCTAATTAGGGTTTTGAATTTTACCTTGACCTTCAAAAGGGATTGGACCCTTCTTAATTCTATTCAACTAAATTAGTGATTTAACCTTGATTCACACTTTTAATTTTTATATGATTATCTATGTGAAAATCCCATAGGATCATATTTTTTAATTTATTAAGTTATCTTAAATAGTTGCTATATCAATTATCTATAATTTGCTAATCTTATGGTTTGCATTAGTGATTATGTTTATGCAATTTTAGGTGAATTGTAAAATATTAAATGCATTTATAGAACTTTTATTAGAAATTGTGGATTTGACTAGTTTGCATTTATTGTTTGTTATGTTTTGAAAGAAATAAGGTTCTTTTCAATTTTATTACATTATGTTCATAAGTTGTAGGTTGGGTAGTTATTCATTCACTAAGTACTTATATTCACCCTTTCTTCCACATTTTTCCAAGGCTACCTCTAGCATCCCTTACCATATTATTAAACTTGTTTCTACTATATGATTGAGTAAACTGCTTAATGGAGATTGAATATAATGTTTAGAGCTATTTTGGTAGTTAGAATAAGGCATTCTTGTTTATGTTTTTATATTTGTAAGTATATATGTCTATATATTGATTGATGACTTGTATATATGCCATTTGTTGTCTAGTACTTATGTTATTGCTATAACTATTTAATATAGGGTTGGCAGCCCTATGAGTACAATCAATTGGTCCTGGATATTGATTGAAAATAGGAGATACTTTGTCTATTTATTTGTAAAAATTCTAAAACTATTTTAAATAACTTATAAGTGTTTATCTTGTTATGTCTTTAAATTGTTGTGTGGTAAATGTGATTTTTCTTGAAAGAAAAGTTAGGCATTGTGGGAGACCATTTAATGATGGTTTCCTATGCTAGTCACATGCTTATGATTTAGGGCATGACAATATTAATTATATATTGCAATACACATAAAAAATAGTTAATTATATAATTTATTATTTTCTAAATTTCAAAAAATTATAAATTTTTAATTATAATTAAGAGAATATTAATTCATTTGAAAATGAACCTATCAAATCAAAATCTTCTAAACAATAATGATAATAAAGAAAATTATTTTTTCTAGATGACAAAAGTTATCATTAAAATATGAGTAGTTTTGTTACAAAAGATTTTCAATAATAAAGTAGTTCTCCTACTAAATAACTTTATCATTGAAAGTTTCTATAAATGACTAATGTTGTTTGCTATTAAAATTTTTCATTTTTTAAAGAGATTTGTAATTACCTATAAATTGGCATTTTTGGAATGTAGAAATTCTATTATCACTAAAAATCATGTTAATGACAAATTTTCTCATTATTGTATAGTTAAACTTAAGTGACAAAAAGACATTGTGATCACTATAAATAATGTTACTTGCTATTTTTATTGTCATAAAATATAATTTTACGATCTATGTATGACATGAAATAATATTTATAATAGCCAATGTCATCACTAAAACTATTTTAGTAAACATATTTAAGTCGTCACTAAAAGTAATGACAACCAATGTTATCACTAAAGCTTTTTTCCCCCTTCTCATTGTCAACATATTTATATTGCCATTATAAATGTTATATTTTTTACAAATATTTTCATCATTGTAACATTTCTTAATGTTAACTTATTTATATCATTAATAAAATTAATTTTTATTTTATAAGCATGCATTGGTCACAATATTTTTGACAAAAACACCATATTTTTAAGTGCTTGCAATAAATAAAATACAACATACAATATTTTGATATAATATTTAATATAGAATTTAGGGCAAAATGCACTTTAAGCCCTAAAGTATAGTTTTGCGATGCATAACTCTCTTGAACTTTCAAAACTTACAAATAACTTACCTGAGCTTTTAGCCAACTTAAAAACTTTATTTCTAGTTAAAAGAAATGGAGACCAATCACTTGAGTTTTAACATACTGTTTCCCATTTTTTTAAGTGCAAATTTCGTAAGCAAAATACACTAAAGTGTGTGTGTGTGTAATGGCTTAATTATAATTTTAATCCCTCTAATATTCATTTTAGTTGTATTTGATCTTTCTAAATATTAAAATTCTATTATGGTTCTCTTAATTGTCAAATTAGGATTGAATCCCTTTGGTTATTTTTTGTCAAATTGAATACAGGTATGGTTATATGGAAAATGAAATTTCAATTAGACATTACATATCATTTTTTTTGTCTTTTTCTTATTTTTTTTCTTTTTCCTTCTTTCTCTAAACTTCATTAAGCTTTCATGTAGGTTATGAATTCCTCCTTCTTCCTTCCTCTTCTTCAAATCAAAATCCTAAGCAATCCTAGATTGAAATTTTACACCAAATGAGCATTCATCCTTGTTTATAAATCATGCTAAACATAATAGAGACATTTACATCCAGTATCTAGTTTACTTAAAAGATTAATAAAATCAATTGAGAATAAGTGAGATAAATGCAATAATGAAATCCAAATTTGAAATAGATCAATAAATTTCAAGCATTAAAAGAGAACAATTGCATATTGCATGATGTAATAAAAGCCAAATTGAAAAAAATATATCTTGAAAACTAATCCTAACATAGATTATAGAAAAGTTGTTGTAGACTCGCATAAGAGAGAGAAAAAGAAAGCAATAAAAATAGGTAAGCAAAAGTGGAAAATGAAGACAAATAATGAACAATAATTAAATTTAAATCAGCATTAATTTTGATTTTCTTTTTACAATTAAAATGGGCCACTAAATAGAGGGGAGATGGAATTAAAAAATATGGTTGAGAATGGTTTATCTTCAAACATCCTATTAATTAATTAAGGTTTTTTTTTTCTAAGTTTGCCCTTTAAGTTTTGTAGAACCTTTTCACTTATCTTTATTGTTTTATAATGTTATTTCAGTTTTAGTTATTTAAACTTTTAATTTTAATGAAATTAAATAATTTAGTGTAACATGGAATGCCATGTAATATTAAAGTCAACTATGTGAAACTTTTTGTTAATAATTTAATAGAAGTAATATAGGTAGACCTAATTAGGTCTTATTTGATAATTAGGAGGATTAAAAATAAAATCTTAATATTTAAGATGACTAAATGTGATCAAAATTAATATTAAGGGGAGTAAAATTATAATTATGCCACATATATAGGCATATTAAGTGAGAAGAATATTTTTATATGAGAAATGAAAGGAAAAATTATAGCCATTAGATCTTGCATTTGATGGTCATTATTAAAACCTATTTGAAACTTATATAACTGCTTAAAAAGCTCATCTAATTACTTAAAAAAATTACATATCTTGATATTTTAATCCTAACCCTTCAATGCGAGATCCAATAACCACAATTCACTCTTTTTACTAAATATGCTTCATATATAAAGGCATATTAAGTGAGAGAAGAATTCTTATATAAAAGATAGAGAAGAGAAATCATGACCATTAGATTTTGCATTTAATAGCTAACATTGAAATATAATTAAAAGTTACTTGACAACTTAAAAAAGTCAAATAATCATTTAAAAAATTTATATGACATTGTATTTTAATCTTAACCTTTTAATGCGAGATCCAATAACTATAATTCACTTGTCTCACAATTTCAATTTCACATTAAAATACTCATATTACTTGGTATAATAATAATAATAATAATAATAATAATAATAATAATAATAATAATAATAATAATAGTAATAATAAGATTTAAAAAAATATTAATGCTATATGCACCACTATTGGTCCCAAATGAAAATTAAGGGTTATCATTAAATATAAGATAGTAAGGTAAATACATAAAGTCCAATCCAATAGATATAAACGATTCAAAACTCAATTTTAATATTATTTTTGTACCTATAGTATTTTTCCTAAAAAAAATTAAAAGAATTAATTGCCACTCCTATTATTATAAAAGAAACTAAAAGATAGTATTTATAAGGATGATAATAATTTTAGGAAATATAATGGTCTTTTTATTTTTTTTATTTTTTTTCTATGAAGATAACATCTTATTAATTCATAAAAGTCAATCCACAAGAGATGGAGCATCTTGGAGAATGAACAATATAATGGTAGAAAGGACCTAAGACAAATAACTTGTTTTGCTCTTAATAACTTAAGAAACCTACTTAACAACTTCATGAGCTATTGACATTAGATAATGCTAGTAAAATCTTTTTCACATTTTCATAAATTTGACCCATATAATTATCATACCATAAGTTAAGCACACATCCAGAATTATTCCTAGCCAAAACCATTATAAAAGTCTAACCACAAGCTTAACCCTTATCTATATTCAACTTAGTTTTCCCATTTGAAGGAAGGCTCTAATGTTTAGGCCATAAATCACCAACCTCTCTCAACCTAATAGCTAAAACCCAATCCTTAGCTTCATTCTTGAATCTTTCTTCCTCCTTCTTAACATTAGCATCAACCTACCATAGTAGCCATTTAACATCCACCTCCTTTCCTTCATGCTCCAGCCCATTCTTTACCTCCTACACATGGTGCATAAGAACAATAACAAAGATCAATGTTTGCACCTTTCATCATTTATCCACATATGTGCTAAGTCACCAAGAACCTATGAGCAATGCTGTTAAAAAAATCTTTCACTAACCCAACCCATGAAAACTCAATACAAACATCCCACAATTAGAATCAAGCTAGGCATGATAATGGACAACCTTCTAATAGATAGAGCTTTGTCTCTAGTGCATCAGTACAAAGTCGGCACATCAAATTTCTAAGACCAGTGAGTGTACCAATCCAAGCCTTAGTAGGAAGAACCCTATTCCTATAATGCTAAATTACAAAATTGAAGCATTGGTGAATCTCTAAATTCCAAAGGTAATTACATATTTTTTGGCCAATTATTTCTACATGCTTAGCTATTGATTGATATGCTAATTTTGTACTGAATTAGCTTAAGGTGTTTAAACTCCACTTAAGCTAATCTTTACCTTTCTTATACATACATAACAAAAAAAATCTATAAAGCATCATCAATTTCAAATAATTGCAATATTAATTCCCTATTTCATTCTTTTTAATTTCCTAGCATTAAATTAGCAACCTTTAGATTGTCATAATTAACACTGGTGCTTGATTTAAAATGTGGAATAAATCCCCTTAATTCAGGAAATTAGGGATTCAAAGCAGCTAAAACATTAGAACCATTACCAATTAAAAAAACATATTGCCTCTTTCACTAACTATTTCCCTTCTTAAATTCCAAACTAGACTCATGAACCAAACCTTTTTAGTAAAGAAAAGAAATTACTTGAATTTATGTATTTACCTAAAAAACATTTCACCCAAAGCATTTCAATATCAATCATAATTTTCCAAGTGAGCTTTGCCAATAAAGCACTATTAAGATAGCTAAAAAGCCTAAAATTGAGCTCATCCATTCTTTTAGGCCTCCAAAGAATATCCTAAGCCATAGGGTAGAAACAATGTTACTTGTCTTCTTGAACACTCCACCAAAATCTCCTAAAGATTACATTTAATTTTGAACATATAATTGCTGGAACCTTAAGTGTAAACATAGTATAAATAGGGAGTTATTGTAAAATAGAATATATGATAGTCATTCTCCTTAACATATTAATTGTATTAATATAATTTGATATTTATATAAATATGAATTATTTTAATTATATATCTATTTCTATTAATATTTTTTTATATTATTTTCATATTAAAAAAATTCTGAGATATTGAAAATGATGTTTACGATAATATTTGAAATTTATGTATCTTATGTAAACCATTGTTAAATTAAGATTTATTTAAAATGATTTCTATAAGGATTTATAAAATAATTTATTTACAATTTATAATTTATCTTTGGAAATTAAGGAATAATGAAATAATTATTATAGAATTTTTAAATTTAAGGGAAGTTAGAAATAATTGAGTTGAAATTGTAAATATCATAAATTTTATAAAAAATGAGTCTGAAATAAATTGATAGTTGAGATTTTAGTAAAAGATGAGCTTATATTGCATGTGAAACATGGAATCATAACCCTAAGCTTATTTTAAATATTCTTCTCTCTCTCTTTTTTAAAGCTGATTTTTTTCTTAATTTACGTTCCTTTCTCCCTTTACTTATGTGGTTCTTAGCTATTGTCCCCTCTTTTAAAATCTAAACATTTATTTATTTATTTATGATGTCGGCTAATCCCCAACCTTTTTTATATATTTATTTTTTTGTTTTCTCTCTCTCCATTAACTTAATCTCATCAACCATGTCTCTCTCCCCTATTACTTCACCATCATTTTCTCCCTCGTCCCCCTTTCTTTTCAGGTAACCTACCTCTATTCATTTTGTTTCTCTAGTGGCACCACTATTGGACAATGTTTCTCTCACTTGGGTTAGTCATTATTGCAGATAGCACAAGGTCACAATTTTATTGCTAGGTTTCTCCAAAATACCAAGCGTCTAGCTTGGCTAGCTACTATTCCAGTTGTTATCATTGTAGATGACATCCAATTTAATAGTATCTCCATGAAAGATTTTTCAATGAGCATTTAGTGACTTTCTCAAGTACTCGTCTGTCTTTGGTTGCTACGAATAGCTTGTGTGAATAGTTGTAAAGGACGATAGCAAAACTATAGGGGTAAGGCCAAAAACCCATTTTTTTAACCTTTGCTTTTACTAGTGTTCCACCATAATTTCACCATTAATGGAGCTTCGATGGGTCAATCTTGAACTAGTGAAGGAAAAGAGAAAAAGGGTGGAAATGAATTACTCCAAGCTACTATAGTCAACACATCCTACTAGGTAAGTATATATCTTACAACTAAACTTTTATTTAAATAATATGATTTAAATATTATGGGTTATGTTCTTCTTATTGTGGATACCAATTCTACATCCTTGATTATATATATACTTATATGTAAACTTAGTTTCTTGGTATAAGAATAATTAGCTATTAAGACAGTGTTAATTAATCAACGTGTGTAGTTGAAGTGTGATGTTGTTATTAGTTATTATCTAACTAATTGTGATAAAATTATAATAGGTCATATTGTGATTATGTTATATGCCTTGATTGCCTAAAATTGTCGAATACTTGTCTACATTGGCTTGTATCGGATCTAGTGAAATGAATAGAATGAAGCTCTAACGAATTGACTATGAGGTGAATTAGACTTTATGAGGGATTGAAAAATTATGAACTACACTAGAGCAATAACATAGTATATTGTAATTTGTGATGGAGCTAATGATGTAAAAGATGGATGGAAAATTCTTAATAAAAGGTTGTAGAAGATATAAGATTAATATGAGAATCGGATGAGAAATTCCCGACAAGTAGTTAAGAAAGCATAAATATGGCCTTGAAATTAGAAAGTGGCTACATGCATAGTTACTGTATCCATATGCATGATATGATGTGATATTGAAAACTCCCTGTAATTAGATTTTATTATTTAACTTGATATGAATGTGATAATTTGTTGTGTTTGAGCTTGAATGGCTATTTATTATTATGATATCTACCCAAATAGGTAGTATATAATATGATAACAATTTAGTGTACTAGTACATAGTTAGAAATACTATGATCTATGATATGAGATATAAAATCTAATTGTGTGCAAGTGCACACTCGACTTCAAGTTTAGTGTTATGTAATTCTCAATAAAAAGTTACAGAAGATATAAGATTAATCTAAGAGTCGGATGAAAAATTCCTAACAAGTAGTTAAGAAAGCATAGATATGGCCTTGAAATTAGAAAGTGGCTACATGCATAGTTACTGTAACTATATGCATGATATGATGTGATATTAAAAACTGTCTATAATTAGATTTTACTATTTAACTTGATATGAATGTGATAATTTGTTGTGTTTGAGCTTGAGTGGCTGTTTGTGATTGTGATATCTACCCTGAATGGGTAATATATAATATGATAACAATTTAGTGTACTAGCGTATAGTTAGAAATACTATGATTTTATGATATGAGATATGAAATTTAATTGTGTGTACGTGCACACTCGACTTGAAGTTTGGTGCTATATAATTCAGAGATATAAGGAAATGGGATTGAGATTAGTTATAGATTAAAAACATGATTAATATGTAATTTTACAAATATATAAAGTTAAATCTCTTGCAAGTAAGGTAGGTATATGCTCACTAAGTTCTTATAACTCACTTCATTTAATTTTTTAATGTTTTCAAGTGAAGATTAGTGCCTTCGAGCCTTAATGCATCCATGAAGAAGTGAAGACTACCTGGACTAAAGATTTGATAATTGGGATTTTCCTTGAATTAGAATTAAAATTAGAAATAGAAATAATATTGATTCAACATTTGATGTATTGAATTGTTTATCTATGTATAAATTTGAAAGTGTACTATACTGTGTATATGTGATTGCTGTCATATCTGAAAAATAATATAGGTGTTGTATTTTAAGGCAGTGTAGCCCTCGGAAAACGTCTAAAAACAAGGGAAACTTTATCTATTTTTTTCGTAAAATTTTTATAATAAATTTTAACTTCCCTTAAAAATTTGGAAACTCCTATTAGGTAGAAAAAATGAAAAATAGTTAAGGCTTATAGAAACTAGTAACAAGATCCATGTTGGTTATGATCGAAAGTGGGTCATGACAAAAATATTAGTGCAAATTAGCTTCACACCATGAACTTTGGGAAAAATGATAATAAAAGTTGAATTTAATTCACAAAGCATGAATCTCAAAGAGAAAAATTGACACACTATTTGAACCACTTCCTCACTTATAATCTCCCTAAATTTTATATAAAAGATTGCTTGCATCCTATCTAGATGAGGAACATTAAAATCAAGCATATTTCACACATCATATCATTCTCTGTTTTAGAAATAATAAGAGAAATCAATCTCAACAAACTATCCAGAAACTGAAAACCCGAATTATCAAATAAATTTTTGAATCCATTTACAAATAATGATTCCATTTACTGATGTCCCCTAATCTACTTACTGTACTCTTAGCCAAATACCGCTAATATTATTTTCATCATTGTTTAACAATAGATAAATGATATAATTAAGAATTTCTTCTCTTTATCAACTACCCGAAATCTCCTTCAACTTTTAGTGCTAAATCTGCTCTTATCAGATTAATTGTTCTTAAATTTGATTCTAGATAATCTTTTCAAGTTTTTTGTTATCCTTTGTAGGATCACCACTTTTATAACTTGCAACTCCTTATGTGATTGATCTAGGACCATATGATAATAGCCAAAATGCTACCTATTACAATCTTTGAGAGCTTTTTAAAGCTTTTTCAATTTTTATGCTAATCTAAAAGTAGGAGATCTTCTATACTCTTAATCTAAGCATCATGAATAACCTTTTTGCAAGTGTTATCTTAATACCAAGTTGCAATAAAATGAAATGGTCATGGTCGATTATCCTTATAAAAAATATACATTTAATAAAATAGGGTTATGATATGAAGTTAAAGATAACAAATGTTGAACACTGCCTTAAGAAACTTCACCCTTCAAGTAGCATTACATACTACTCTAGCTAACCTTTCCCTAATCATGTAATCAATGATTGTCCCAAGTGTACATGTTTACATGGAAATTAATCTCCACACCTCTTAAATGATTCAAAAAACCAGAAAAAGCAACATTATTTGATGTACCAACCTTAGCCCTTCCAATCTTGTCATGCTTAAGCAACAAGGCATTAAAATCGCCTAAAATCACTTATGGGTTTATCATATCCCCCAATATTAAGAGTAACTAATTCCATAGTCGATACTTTTCACTACTATAAGATGATCCATAAACCTTGGTAAGATACCACCTTTTAACCCCTTGTGATTGCACCTCAAATGGATCACATAATTTAAGTAAGCACAAATGTTAATTTGGACATCCTCCTACCATAACAAAGTGAGACCTTTTTTAGGCCCTTGAGCCTTCACTACCTAACAATGTTTCATATGTAATTTGATATCCATTTCCTCTAGCCTTACCTTAGAACACTTTATCTCATAAAGGAAAATATATTTGGGCCTTATAAGATAATATAAGTGCCTTTAAGGCTTTTACTATTAGGGGCTTGATCAATAGCTTGATAGTTTCAAGCTTTAATTTTCATGGTAACTTAGGGGGCATTGTAAGGCCTGCCTTTTCAACCATAGCAATCTTCATGGATAAAGGTGTAAAATTAGTCGTGACTCATAACTTGTTTTCATGTGTTTGAACTCTAAAAATTCAGCTCCTTTTTTAATGCAGGTAATATGGACCAGCCTATATCCACTAAGTCCATGAACTTTTAGTTAAAACTTGTGGACTAGGCCTATATCCATCATGAGTTTTGGTAGGTTTGACCCTTTAAAATTGAACCCATTTTGGACATGGGTAATATTGACTAATCTGTCACGGACCCATTTGTATCCGTATAGGCTAACCAATTTGACAGGCCTATTCATGGACACCATTCCCTCAAGCACTATTCTTCCACTTTGAAACCCTGACAAAGCACCTATTATTACTATTACTTGAGGCACCAACTTGAAATTACAACTACTCACTAGATACCTTTTAGTCTTATTTACCTAAATTCTTAACTTTCTCATTCGCAAAATATTCTTTCTTTGATTTCCTAGATAAGCTAATGCTGCCCTTCTCCATTGAAGAAGCCAACACCTTAAGACAAGTAGCTTTAAATGTTAACAAAACATTCGTATAAGTCACCATAGCAAAAACACAGGCTTGTAGGATTAACACTAGTTTGCTTTAAAAGTGTAATGACTTGTTTTATCACCTTACTAGAAATTGCCCCCCAAACTACCACCTATTTATGGACACACTTGCCACCTTAGAACTGTCTTTAATCACTAACTAATTATTTTAATTTATAGAAGGAATTAATTTTGGTGTACGCCTAACCACTGGGAACATAAACCCAACACCCTATATTTTCAATACCTATCATTTTTAACTCTTTAATTCCTTAGTTCTTTGCAATAATAATTCCATAAGTAAAATAGATATTCTACAATCTCTCATAATAGAAAGTAAACCTAAGTCCTTCCTTTATCACTCACTAGGAACCAAAAACCTATTGACAAAGATTTGGATAAACTCATTCTTATATAAATCCATATAAAATGCCATACAAGACAACCATTTTCAAGTTGTATATCAAAGTCTAGGACCTCCCCCAAAGGTTTCCCCATCCTTTATGCATTATTAGCATCAAAATAGATTGAAGATAAATAATGCACCTAAACCCAAAAAGAAACCTCATGAAAGTCCACATCTTGTAAACTAGATGCACCATCCCATTGTAGTACATTGAATAAATGTCCTATTATATTCCATAGGGCACCACACATAATCTCAATAACCTTTGTTTCTTCTAAGATAGTTATCAAATACATATTCAAACTAAACTCTCCAATTACATGATCTATAGGCAAATTCTAACTCTTTTGAATCATAGTTTGAACAATAACCTTCTTTAACACCTTCTAATAGAAAATCTTACCAATTAACGTATGCCTCGATATAGTAGCTTCCCTAGTATAACCAACTCCATTTGGTCTTCTTGTGTAGGTTTTGTATCCCTACACAGTACTATCCATAACTTGATAGCATCAAATGAAAGTGCAAAAAATGAATACCATACTTAATGTAGCAACACTAGTCTGGAATAGAGCAAAAGATGAACACTCAATGACAGGATCAGAAGAAGATAAATAGCCAAAGAGAAAATGGAAGAAAGAAAAGAGATTCTCCCTAAAGAGCAATTACATAATAAGTAGTTATCAATAATATTCCTTTTATTTTGCTTAATAGTTATGTTTGTTCGAATTCTTTGTAATCCCAAGTTGTATTCTTTGTTTGTGTATATCATCTTTTTCCTATATATCCTAAAAAAAAGTTATCAAGTCATTTAAAATAGAGATATAAATTTTATACCTCATTAAATAATTAAAATAAATAAATTTTCAAAACATATAAATTTATTTCTCCTTAATAATAACCCTAGTTCATTTAAGACATATTAAATAATTAAATAATAAAAAATATTTTAAATAAACTATTGTTAATTTTAAAATATAATTAAATAAAGTTTTGACATCATCTAACAAAGCTTATAACTTAAATTTTACGATGAAGTAAGCTAAGTCATTATTAAGTAGTTGGAATAAATGATATATATAGAAACATTTAGACAAGAATGAATGATTAACCTAATTTTCATAACAATTTTCAAACTAATTTAACAAATCATTACAAACCAAATCTAGAAAATTGTAAAATTTTGTATATAATCATTTACAAAAAGTTGTTTCAAGATATGTTTTTATTTTTTATTTTTTTAATTTTACATATATAAATTTTAAATATCCTCAAACAATACAATTTTATAAATAAATTTCATAGAAATCGATTCAAAAGAAATTTGGATATGAAAAGATTCCAATATAACTACCTGATATCCGAAATAGTCAAGCCTAAAATTAATCATGAAAAGCTCCCTATAATTTTATTATGAGAAAGAAACAAGTATTCAAAAGAAACCTTCTAATCCATTGTCGTTTATAGGCAAAAATACCGGATTACCGTTATTTTATAAATATTTTTTCGTTTTACCGTGTTTCGGAAACTATTTACCAGAATACACAGGGTGTCATTCAAAATGGCGCCTGGCGCCCGTGAAAGCTTGGAGGCACCATTCAGAGTGGCGCCCTCAAGGGGAGAGCGCCATTTGAAGTGGCGCCCCCAACCTTGGAAGCGCCATTCAAAGTGGCGCCCTCCCTTTGGGGGCGCCATTTCAAAAGGCGCCCTCCAAGCACCATTTTTAAATTTCAAACTCGGATGCACCTCATGAAATGGCACCTCCTCCCCCTATAAAACCCCACCCGGCCTCACCCCCTCCCTACTCCAACCCTCGCAGCCGCTCTTCTTCCTTTCCTTCTTCCTTCTTCATAAACTTTGCAGCTACTGTCCGCAGTTCCTCTTTTTTTCATTCATAAATCATCATCTCGTTCTTACTTTTGTACATTTCATTCAGAAGCATTTTCTTCTTTGGAATAAATATGATCTTCTTTCAACTCTTCCTTGGTTAGTATTTTTATAATTTTTGTATTTATATTATATTTTTTATTTTAAGTTAATTATTATGATTTATGATGTGAAATAATGATCTAGGGTTTAAAAAAAAATTATACAAATTTTTATAATCTGTGATAATTTATAATTTTTACTGATTAATATTTTGATAATTTTTATATTTATATTATAATTTTTATTTTATGTTGATTATTATGATTTATGATGTGAAATGATGATTTAGGATTTAAAAAAAATTTGTACAAATTTATATGATATGTGATAGTTTATAATTTTTACTGGTTAATATTTTTATAATTTCTGTATATATATTATAATTTTTATTTCATGTTAATTATTATGATTTATGATGTGAGATGATGATCTAGGGTTTAGAAAAAATTTGTACAAATTTATGTGATTTGTGATAATTTATAATTTTTACTGGTTAGTATTTGTATAATTTCTGTATTTAGTTTATAATTTTTAATTTATGATGTGAAATGATGATCTAGGATTTAGAAAAAATTTGTACAAATTTATATGATCTGTGATAATTTATCATTTTTACTGGTTAGTATTTTTATAATTTTTATATGTATATTATAATTTTTATTTCATGTTGATTATTATGATTGATTATGTGAAATGATGATCTAGGATTTAGAAAAAATTTATACAAATTTATATGATCTGTGATAGTTTATAATTTTAAAAGAAAAACAAAGAGGATAAAGAAAAATGTCTTAAAATAAAATATACATTTTAGGTAAAAAAATTTTTTTTAGATATTTTTAAAATATAAAATTATTTAGGATATAGGACATCATAAAAATAAGATTATTTTTATTGTATGTTTATTATTACGAGAATATATTATATTATTGATCAATATTTTTAGGTTAATCCTAAAGTAATATATGTTAAAATAGATAAATATCAATTGAGGGTTTAGTGTAAAGTCTTGATATGTTATGCAGTATTTCTATTTACTTTATCTTTTTTATTGTACTATTTTATTATTATTTTTTGTTAACTCATGGTATTTAAGCCATATATACTAATATTTTTTAGTATTATGATATATCAATTTTTTGATTATAAATATATTTTATATAAATTATATAATTCATTCAATTAAATAATTTATTATACAATCAATTTCTTATTACTTTGTACCGTACGTATAATTTATTTCTTATTTACTCTTCTGTAATCTTTTTATATATGTTCTTATTATTTATGGTTTAAAACATCAACATCATTAATTAACATAAACATAATAAGTTTTAATTTTTTAATTTATTACAATATTTTAAGTAAATTAAAGCTTTAATATACTTTTTATTAACAAAAATAATTAATTTCATATTATATTTTTTAGAAAAATAGCTAGTAATTAAATTAAATATTATTTATATAAATATTTTTAAATTTTTGTTGATGATAATTTTTAAATATTATATTTTAAATTTAAAATACATCAACTAAGAGTTCTCAAAGGATTCACAGTTCGTACATAATTTATTCTTCATTTCATGTACTTTGTTAAATTTTTTCTTCTCTATTTCTTTAATCATTCTATTAAAAGTTGAAATGCAATATATTGAATAATATTAATATAATACAATTTCATTTTCTTTGACATAAAATTATTTTTAATGATCAAATATCTTTTTTTTAAAAATTCATGTTATGGAAAACGCTTATTGAAATAACTAACTATATATTTCAGTTTTAATAAAAGTATTTAAGAATAAAAATTAATTATCTTTTAAAATTGATTAATATTTTCTTGATATAAAAATTCAAAGTGTAATTTTAATTGATGATACATCAATAAAACTTTATATATATTGTTGTTTTTATTCCTTTAATATATTATTTTGTAAAATATATTTAATTTAGCATATTTTTTGCATAATTTTTTTATTGATACAATAATATCCAATAACTTTTACTTAGAGATTAAAGTTACTAAATTATCTAATAAATTTTTCTTTCATGTAGAGACTTTTTTCTGTTTGCTTCTCCTAATACTTACCAGTTATTATTTTTATAAATTTTATGCTTATATTATAATTTTTATTAGTCATAATGAAAAAAAAATTTATATTGGTAGAGAAATTTATTTAGAATATTATGATATAAATGATATAAATTTTTTTATTTTGTATTAATTGTTATGATTTATGATGTGAAATTATGATTTAAAATGTGAAGTTATGATTTATGAAAATTTTGTAGGAATTTATATATACTGTGATAGGTTGTGCTATTAAAAGAACAACAAACGAGATAAAGAAGCGTGTCCTAATATAGGTCTTAAGATCTAGGTGAAAGTTATATTCTGAGATTTTTTCATATAAAATCTTAATATATCATAAGAGAGGTACTAAAAATAAAATTCTAGGATATGTGAATATAACCAAAAGCATTTAAAAAATACGATATTGTTATTGAAAATTTAAACTTTTTTCTATTTAAATAGTAGATATTATAAATGCAAGAATAATAAATGTACTTGAAAATATCATACTATACATAGGTTTATTCAGGAAGCATTAAAATATATATGGAGGTATTGCAAAATAAGTATTAGACGAAGTCAGTGAATGTAAAAAATAATTCATGACTGTAATAATAAAAAAATACAAACAATAATGTGTACATAATTTTGGTTGCTATTTGGCAGTAGGTGTGAATAGAGAAAAACACTGTAAAAATAAAAAATGTAGTGTATTAAAAACGTTAACTAATTTAATTAGTATAATTTGTGCTTAATAACAAAAAAAATGACAATTGAAAAAGATAAACTAAACCATAAATAAGATTATATAGCCAAATATTATATTAGTTTTAGAAAAGAAATAACATTTAGTTGACCGAAAAAATAATCCTATTATTACGTAGTATTAATAGAATATCTTGTAAAATAGTAATTCATTCCGTTCATTTTTAATTATAGTAATAAATACTAGTACTTTCATTTTTTAGAACAAAATTTGTATATGAGACTATCTATCAGTTGTGGGGGTGCAGTGAGTGTTTTGCAGCTAAAAGTAAGAAGATGAAGAAAAGTTTAATTACTTTTATATATTCAAATGGTACAATTATTGAGGGATCAATGGGGGTAATGTACGATGGACCTCCCCCAAAGGCATTGAAATTAAGAGGATGCAACACTATGGATGTTTTACGGGAGAGAATTCATGCCCGACTGAAGCTTCACAGAGATCAAGCTGTAGGGAAAATTGTTTACAGGTTTCCACAGCATCAAATAGAGGCTCAATATATGGCATACGAATTAGACGACGATGAAGACTTGGCATGTGCTATAGCAAGCTACGAACAACATCCGACGATGACAGCAATGGAGTTGTACACGGAGGTGATCACATCCGAACTGCACGCTGCCAACCTGGGTTCGCAAGAAAGAGTTCCAGCAACTAGATCACTTATGGTTCCAACAGCTAATGTCAGTACTAGTTGTTCGATGGTGCGAGAAAGCCTTCCTTACACGGGCGGAATCGAGTTCCACATTTCTAATAGTTATACTCCTGCATTGGACTCATCTGTTGCAGGTGTTTTCTCGAGAAATATATCACATACCATGATGGGTTCAACAAGTGCCCTACCGGTCGTAGAGGAAGAATCTGCTGATCCTAAATTCATGGATGCCCACCTTGAGTTTGGTTTTGAGGGAGATGAGGTGTCTTGCAGTAGCGATGATGATCGTGACACCGATGACGAAGAATGTGCCACTACACATGGAGATAGTGTTGCAACGCGGCGAGTGAGGAGTGACAATGCTGCACAGACATCGTGTGGTGTCCCTCAAGCTGCTGTCTTCTCTCACATTGATTGAGATGCAATAAGGAATCCTAATGAATTTCCGGAAATAATGAAACCAAGTTATGATTATGAAATGAAGGACTTACAAGTTGGACAAGAGTTTGATTGCAAGGAGGCATTAATTACTGCAACCAAGCATTACCACATCAGAAGGCACCACAGTTATTACGTGGAGGAGTCGGATACCAGAAGATTGAGCGTGAAGTGTGATAACTACGGGGACGAATGCAGATTCCATCTCAGAGTGACCAATCTGAAGAATTCTAACACTTGGACAATAACTAAATTTTCAGGGCCTCACACATGTGTTAATGCCAGTTTGACACAAGATCATAAGTCTCTTGACTTCGAGTATATCAGTTCCTTGATATTGGAGATGATTAAAGTGAAGCAAGATGTTCCAATCTTGCTTATACAAGAGAGGGTGGAAGGCATGTATGGGTATAAGATTTCATACAGGAAGGCATGGAAGGCAAAACAAAAGGCAATTGTCAAGGTGTACGGTGATTGAGATAAATCATATGAAGTGCTCCCCAAATGGTTGGACATTTTAGGCTATTGTGACCAAGCTCTATTCAAGTTAGAGTCAGAAGAATTCGTCACAGTTGACAACCGTGTTGATCTACAAAAACATGTTTTCAACCGAGTTTTCTGGGCTTTCAAGCCATGCATTGCCGCATTTCCCTACTGCAAGCAATTCATACAAGTTGATGGAACGCATCTGTATGGCAGGTACAGAGGTGTGCTACTGATTGCTGCAACCTAGGATGGTAACAAATGTCCCGTTCCTCTTACCTTTGGCATTGTTGACAAGGAGAACCACAAAAACTGAAGTTGGTTTTTAGCATTACTGCGGGTAAATGTTACGAACCAGCAAGGAATATGCCTGATATCAGATCGACACCAAGCTATAAAAGATGCTGTAGCCACTGAAGGCCTAGGATGGCAGCCTCCTCATGCTTTTCACTAGTATTGTATCAGACATATTGCCAGTAACGTTCACAAGCAATGCAAGGATAACAATGTCAAGAAAGCTGTTCTTAAGATTGGTATGCCTTATAGCATAATTTCTCTGTTGAACCTTTCATCTATAAATTTGTGTATCTGGTAGTTCAACCCGGTTAACCTATTTATCTCCTTCTGTTCAACATATGAGCCCAGTTGGGAAAAGGCCATGGAGATATTGGACAACCTTAGCAAAGTCAATGAGGAGATCCACAAGAAGTTGAACGCTATTGTAATGTCTCGAATTTTTAATTCTATTATTTGAATCTCTGAATTTTAAGGTCGTAGAAGCAAAGAACACGTTTGAATTAGCTTGGTGGGCGAATTTTAAGTTGAAGGGAATTAAGTGTAAGGTAAACGAAATTTTGAAGGAAAAGGATAGTAGGGAAAAGAATTTATTTGCATAAGCGGTATAAATGATCAGAGGAGGTTGGAAAACCCTAAAAGGGGAAGTTGTCTAAGTCTGACAGTGTAAGGAATTTTAAACAGACAGAAACCCTATGGACTAAATTGCAAAAGTGCAGAATCGGGTGTGGTTAAAGTGAAAATAATCAAGAATTTGGGATTTAATATAATAACTAAGAGTTTAGGGTGCAATATGTGATTTTAATTAGTGTGACCAATAGACTCATGACAAGTGTCATTGTTAGAAAAATAATGGCAAGAATAGCCTTACTAATTGGTGAAAAAGGGTTAAAATACCCTTGAAAATCTCAAAAAGGACCAAAATGCCCCTAGAAGCTTCAAGAAAACCCCACTCTCTTCTCCATTTCTCCAAAAAGCTGCAGCAACTCCATGAAAGCAAGCTTGGACGTGTGAGAGAGAGAGAGAAGGAAGAGAGAGAGAGTTTCTCTTAGCTTTTTCACCTAAAAATACTTAGATTCAAGCTAAGGTGTAGAAGGGAAAATTGTTCTTCTCATCAAGCTCCATCCATTGATGTGCTTAGATTGAGGAAAAGCTCAAGTTTGATTAAGTTTGGGGAGCTCCAAGTGAGGATTTTCAGGTTGCACCAAGAGGTAAAAGTGTTCTCCTCTAAGAGCTCTTTAATGTACTCTTCTTAGTTTCTTGAAATCTTGATGTTGGTGTGGTCAAGGGTGATTGAACATGGAGCTTAGGATGATTTGAATATGTTTAATGGTGTTTTAGATGTTGTTATGTTAAGCTATGGTTTTGGTTTGGTGTAAAAACAACAAGAAACATGATGTACACATTTGGGTTTTAGAGGCATAATGGTGCATGTGTAGTATTGGCATGATATGTTTGGAACTTGGCTAAAAAGGATGAAGTTAGAATAATTTTCATGAACTATAAAGCCTATGGAAGATGAAACCTTGAATTGTGAAAGTGTTTGTGTGCTTTTTCCTTTTTAGGAAGCCAAAACTATGAATATAGAAAAGAAGGAAGGCAGGAGTTTTAGCTGTTTAATGTGTTTTTGGAGGATCAGTAATGTACACGGGGTAGAACACGGCCCGTGTTGAACCCCGTGTACTTCGTCGAAGGCTGATCAGTGTGCTACACGGGGTGCAACACTCCCTGTGTTTACTTCAGAACTGAAGGGCAGTAAGGTACACGGGGTAGAACACGGCCCGTGTTCACCCCCGTGTTCTTTGTTGAGTAACCCAGTGAAGCCCTGAAGTGATCCAATGAGAAACACGGCCCTGAACACGGGGTATGGGAACTCCGTGTACTTTGTCAAGTGAACTTTTTGGCTTGGTTTCTTCAGGATTTGTATCGTTTTTCCTTTGAATCCTTTTCTAATGCTCATATATGTCATTTCAAAGCTTGAAAACAAAGTATAGAGCATCTAAGTATGCATTTATTTAAGTGGAGAAAGTAAAGAATACATGAGGATTAGGGAAAGTGATGATATTCTAATAAAAACTATAATGTGTATTTGTATAGACTAAGGAGTGACAACTTGCAAAGGCAAGAGGAAGTGTAAAGGAGTTTTTGGTGAGAGCAAAGGGAACATCACATTGGAAGCTTGTGAAAGGTAGCTAGCTTAATCCTTAAGCTGTTTTCTATTTATATAATTTTCTGTATTTTATGCCATTGTACGGAATGTGTATGATATTGTTGTGTGCACAACCCGGGAAGACAGTAAAATACTGTGTTAGGCTTATGGCTCGAGTTCCCCGGGGATGACAAGTGTGCGGTACCTATGGCCCGATACCTCGGGAAGACAGCGTGATGCTGTATGTTAGGCCTTTGGCCCAGTACCCTAGGAAGACAGCGTGATGCTGTATATAGGCCTAGGTACGATTATCTGTGATGGCCATCTAGATATTGATATAAGTCCTTGAATGGGCTTGATGATTGTTGTGTGCAGTGCGTATTTCTTACAATGGTATGGTATTGGATATGATGATAAATGATTAATTAATTTCGAAACGTATGTTTTATTTGCTTAAGGATCTGGAATGGCTTAATATATTTTTATGGCAATAGCTAGCTACTGGGAAACTTTGTTTCTCATGTTTTTTTTTGTATTGTTACTAACCATTCCAGGTGATGCTTCCAAAGGCTCTCGTGATAAAGAACAATAATATTTTGAAGTTGTATATAAAAAATGATTGTATAGTTGGTAATATTGTAAGTGATGGATGTATATTCTGTAATTTTGAACTTTTGTATAATGATATCACTCTTGTTCATGTTGTATGAAATACAGAAATTTGAGATATTTCGAATTAGTTTAAGGTAAATGGTCAATGAGTACATAATAATCATCTAGTAAATGAGGAATAAGGCGTTGATAAGTAAGGGAGTTACAGCTATTCCGATGGAGAAGTGGACGCTTGCTTATGATGAAGGCAGAAGATATGGTCATATGACGACTAACATAGTAGAGTGCATCAATGGCCTCTTTAAAGGATTAAGGAAGCAACCAATCACAGACCTTGTTCAACAAACATACTATAGATATGTCAAGTACTTTGTGGAAAGGGCAAAAGAAGCACATGCTGAACTACAACAAGGTCACACATACATAAGCAGATTCAGACAGGAGCTAGCGACTATCCAGTCACGTGCTTCTTCTTACCACGTTCATGCTTATAATAGACAAGGAACTAGGTTTGAGGTGGTGGAGGGTCCTGATATGGCTAGGGGATCGTGTGGAAAGGTCGTTCAAGTGTTATTAGATAAAGGGCAATGTGAATATGGGCAATTCCAAGCTTATAGGTATCCTTGCGCTCATATTATTGCTGCCTGTGCCTCAATCAACATATCGTGGGAACCATATGTCGATGCTGTATACAAGCTTGACACACTACTCAATTGCTACAAATCTGAGTTGTGGCCTATCGAGGAGTGGTCGCAATGGAATAACCTACCACCATTTCCTGTCCTAGTTCCAAATTATGGAAGATTGTGTGCAAAGGGACGACCAAAGTCGACTCGGATCAGAAATGAGATGGATTGGCCTCAAGAGAGCGGTGCCAAGCAAAAATTCGGTCATTGTAAGAAGGAAGGACATAATCGTAAGCGCTGTCCACTGCTACATGGGGAGGAAGGCCCTTCTTCACGTTGATTTTGATTATTTACTTTCGCACCACAGTTATAAAGTATGTTAACCAACGTCATAAGTGTAACGATCAGTGATGTTTTTTTTTATGGGGAGGAAGGCCCTTTTTTTTATGGTTGTAAAATTGCACGTCATTATGTATATAAATGTTACCCCATTACTAGTAGTATGAACAAACCATTAGTTAATCGTCCAAGTGCATATAAATTCTTGTGTTGATCTTTGTACTTAAATTGCATAAGTCTATTAACTTAATGTGTGTTTAAACTCCATTCTAATGCAATTCTTGTCTAGGCAGATGACATCCACATCCCGACGTGTTGATCCTGGACCACAGGATCCTTCACTGCTGACGGCTCAGGCCTCACACATATCTCAGTCGATTTAGGCAGGCCATGTATGGAAATAGTTAGATCTTAATAAACTTGGTTAAACCGTTTCTGAATTGTCAAACGCGATAATTAGTGATTTTTTTTCTTTTGCAGCCCGACCGTGTGCTCAGGATTCGACGAGCTCATCACTACCATCATCAGTAGCCACCAGAGTTGATTGTCCCATTTTTACGAGAGGCAGGTTTTTACGGTTTGACGATGTGCGAATTTGTGCCGATCGACCATCAGTTGATCAGTGCTTTTGTAGAAAGGTGGAGGCCAGAGACACACACCTTTCACATGCCGCAGGGAGAGACTACTATTAACCTGCAGGATGTTGCTTTTCAGCTCGGCCTACCCCATTGATGGTCGAGTAGTGACGGGGCCCACTGTGTGGGGATGGGGAGCCCTGATAGAGGAGTATTTGGGACTCCAGTTACCGGTGGACGAGAATGTCATCAGAGGGAGGCGACTGAGGATGAGTTGGTTGGAGAGGCATTTCACTCATCTTCCAGATGATGCGGATGAGGTGACAGTGCAAAGATTCGCCCGGGCTTACATTTTACGTCTCATTGGTGGGACGTTATTTCCAAACCATTCCGGCACATATGTCCACCTCATGCACTTACCCTTGCTCGGACACTTACATGAGGCTGTGACGTACAGTTGAGGATCTGCTTGCCTGGCCTATTTGTACAGAGAGCTCTGCAAGGCCATCGCTCCGGATTACAGGGAGATAGGAGGGTGTTGCCTACTACTACAGCTCTAGGCATGGGATAGATTTCCCACTATCGCCCCCGCGATTACTATTTCAGACATACCAGAGGGGGATGCAGGGATTGGCCTCCTAGCCCGCAGGTTAGAAAATGTTTCAACTTTCACTTATAATTAAGTTTACTTTGAAGTTGTTTAACTTAGTTATTGTACTTGGTAAGTGGCACTATCAGAAGATGTTCCAGGATAGTCCGGCACACAACCAACCCTATTATAGATACGTGCTGGACCGTCTTCGACTCGACCAGGTATGTAGGGGATAATGGATATTTTTATTTCAGGGCTTTGTCCATTTCATTATCGCATTTAAATGAAAAAATAAATTTATAACTTCAGATAGCTTGGATCCCGTACACTGAGGAGGTCACCGCATCACTACCTCAGTACTGTTTTGACGGGAGTGACACGTGGACAGCAGTGGTGCCGCTCATTCACTTTCAGATTATCGAATGGCACCAGCCGAATAGGGTTTTGCGGCAGTTTGGACTACGCCAGGCTATTCTAAAGCCACCGAAGCAGGTGGCGGAGGTCCATTGCCTTCACTTGTCCGGTCGACATGATGAGGAGTGGCACATCCGCCATCAGCTGTATATTGCACTCTGGGATATCCGGCGAGACTTGTGCGCTATCGCCGAGCTGACCACACAACTAGTTCTAGGCCCACGATCCGATTACATGACATGGTATAGACAGGTTACCAGGCGATGTATTATGCCCGTTGGGGGAGCGCTAGACCTTGTGGTAATACTGCGTGCTAGTTTTCTATGTCTGATTTTCTTTAAATGCATTAGTATTGTAACTAACTTTAATGTCAAAAATTTGCATAGGTAGATGAGGTGTCCACACTACAGGACTTCACTACACCTGAGGGGCAGGCTATGTTCACCTTTGATGCGCTTAGATCAGCGACAGACTCCATCCTTCATGCCATTCAGGAGGTTGATCATGTGATTATTGACTCACATGCGGAGCCAGCTCCTCATGCGCATCATATCCCAGACCCTGCGGAGGGTGACCATGATCAGCCTCGCTCTCGTCGATGACGTCGCACTGCTCCATGACATACGTCGCAGGCTGATGTTCCGTCCGCTTTGACAGTGCAGTAGATTCCACCATCGACTGCCCAGGAGACCATGATGATGATGCCTGATATTACTACCTCATCTTATGTGTACCCTACTGTACCTGATGATCCTTCATCCTCCACCATGTTTCCGGCTGCACTATATAGTCCGTCGTCATCCCAGATGTACCAGTTTCCTCCTGGTGTTCCATCCTCATTCCAGGCATTTTCACATATACCAGGAGTTTCATCTTCATTTTATGCCTTTCCTACCGGTGATGCTGGTCCATCAGAGCCATATCGTCCTGCATTTGATTCACATACTCAGGACCAGGGATTAGCACATGATGACATGATGATAGATGACTCAGAGCTTGTAGATAGAGGTAAAGGTGGAGGCAGAGCAGGAGCCAAGGGCAAAGGCAGAGCGGGAGCTGGAGGTAAAGGAGACACAGACACCGGAGATGTGACTCCCGAGCCTGCACAGAGGGTTAGTAGATATGGCCGCCACATTACCAATCATGGATATGGGACTGGACATCACTTACGTAGACATTAGCTTCCTTCTTCATGTTTATTGTATACTTATGTACATCTATCTTACTACTTTATTGGCAAATATCAACATTTAGGATAATTTTGATTATTACGATATTTTTATCTGCTTGCGTAGGTACTTATATCTTTAATAATAAACTTTAAAATTATTATAATATTTAATTTTTTTTAAAAAATGATGATAATGATATCTCCCAAATATAATAACTAACATTATTAATTTATTACTTTCACAATTGTTATAATTGTCTACTCTTTTATTTGTTTACCATGTTAAAATAAATAAATAATATTAAAATCAATTAATAAATTTTATCTTCATAATATGAAATATATATTATTTTTTAATTAAATTTTTTTATCATTATTTATTTTAATATTATTAGTGAAGAAAGGAATAAATAATTATAATAAATATAAAAAAATTAACAATATTAATTATAATATTTGAAGGATAAATAACCATCATCCTTGTAAATGACATTAAATGTTGTGTTTATTCAATACGTTATGAGGAGAGTCCACCAAACATTTAAGAATAAAAATACGTAGCACAATTGTCAACGTAGATGGGGATGCTGGCCATGTACAATACCAAAATTCAAGTCTTTTGGATTCACAGTAGACACGATCACTGGCTAATTAACTTAGAAATGAGGAGCGAGGGTGCCGTAGGCCAAAGGCGCCATATCGCCTGGCGTCCCTTCCCTTGAGCGCCAACGACGCCATTTCGTCTAGCGTCCCTCGACACGCCATTTGGTATCTCTCCATCACTATGCGTATCTTCTATGCGTATTTTTATAAAATATTTCGAAGGAACAATAAACCGAATAATAATTTCTTAAAAAATAATTAATCGGTACTTTTGCCTCTCATTGCCAAAATATTTTATCATTGTGACGAAATAAAAAAGAATTAATTCATGTTACAATTTTAATTTCATTACAAAATAAAAAAATTATTGCAACGAAATAACCACATTTTTTTAATTTTTAGCTATCTTCAACCTCGTCATTTCGTATTTATTTTGTTACAAAATAAAAATAATTTTATTGAAATAAATACAAAGTAGCAAGAATATTATTGGAATAAATACAAAATAAAAAAAATATATTTATTTTGTTATATTTCTTTTCATTTTTAACAAACTTCAACTTCGTATATAAAGAATATTATTGAATAATTCAATAAATTTGCTTATGTGTAATAACGTATTAAATAATTACTTGTAATAATATAATTCCAAACGTTGGAAGTTTATAATTCTGAAAATTGATAAATATTAAGTGTCATTTGATCAAACTTTAAGAGATATTAATATAAATTACGTAATTATTCTTTATTGATCCTATATTTTTTTAATAATATTTAATTATTTACTAAATATTTATTATTTTTATTAATTATATTATTATCACTAACTACTTTCTTATTTAATTCCTATAATAAATTTATGTATTAAATATCAAAGTAAAGTTAACATATTTTTTTATGACATCAAATATAATTATGAAATGAGTAATTTATTTTTAAAAATTTATTTTAAGTCACAATCATATATTATTTATTTTAAAAAATTTTATTTTAGAATTATATCAAAATTAATTATTTTTAAAGAAAAAATTACAGAAAATGAGGACCGAGGGCGCCACCTTGAATGGCACCCTCAAAGCACCCAGGGGCGCCATCCTGGGTGACCCTGCCCCCCCTGGGCGCCATCCCAAATGGCGCCTCCCCCTACCGTGCGTATTTTGGTAATAAGTTTTCAAAAGACGGTAAAACAAAAATAAGTTTCGCGAAAAACAGTAAAATGGTACTTAATCCTCGTTTATACCACAAGTCCCTTACCATCCACAATTCCTAAACTGAGTTTGGTGACTCTATCAATATAAATTTTAATTCAACCTAACAAAAGGAGGAAGCCAGCTAACATCAATTTGAGTAGATTCAAGCTACTGCTAGAATAATAAACTTGATGTGGCAATAGCTTTGGTTTGCTTAGCATAATTCAAGATGAAGCCCATAAAGTTGGCTAGTTGAATTATATAATAATCACTTTTGTTATTTTTTAATTATTTTCTTCTATGTTTTCCTTCCTTAATTTAAAGTTTTGTATGGATAAAACCCTTTAAAAATTGATAATCTTGGGACTGAAGAAGTTAGAATGGCTCCAGAAGGTTAATAAACCTTTATAATATATAGTAGAGTTCCCATAAAAATTATAATGTTTTTGAATGGAAAATAATTTAAATCATCCTTCACAATAAAAATATCTGCATTTGTGGAATATCTTAGTTTGGTAGAAGAATGCGTGAAAAAAATGGTTGAATTGAAATAGCTAGTATTATATGTGAAATATGTTCATACAACTAATAGGACATCATTAATCTGTTGTGCATTTAGCTAGCATCTAGTTGATAAATAATCTTTTGGATCAGCAATACAATAAAAGGAAAAAGAAGTTAAATAATATATGAATTGAAACATTATTTAACTAGATGTAAATAAAAATATTTTCATATTGAGAAAATAAATTAATTTTAAATTAATTTACTTCTATGTTTCATAATAATTGAAAAGTACAAATTCAAAGAAATTAAAACAAAAAAACTGTACATCACGCTTTTTTTACTACTTAGTCAATGTTTTAAAGAAATGAATCATGACATTCAGGTCTTTCCTAGTATTTCATACACGTGTCACATGAATAACATATGTTTATGTTTCTAATGAAATTTGTATATTTTTGTTTTTATAGTAAAAAGCATCGTAACTAAAAAAAATCCAGCATCAATATATAACTAAAAATTCAGAAAAGGCCAAAATAAAATGACTTTTGTAAAAGAAGCAAAGATGCGTAGAAATTTCTTGTCTGTTGAAACCAAAACTCAAGGTGAGCGATCTTCAAAGGAAGACAATAATCCCCAAAGAAGCAATAAAAAGATAGAGAAATCTCATGGTTCAGCTTTGGATGAACAAAATCTAGCTCAACTCTTCAGGAATCTATCAACGCCTGTGGGTCCTTCTCATAAGCCAATCTCTTACAAAGATTCCCTCTTAGGTTCATATCTCAGGCGCTTACTGTTAATAATGGCTTTCTCCTAAATGGGTTTATAATTTTTTTATATTTATTATTCTATTATTTTATATAAAAATATAAAAAAAATCAAAACAAAAAGAAAGAAAGGTGTGTAGGGCTATTTTGTAACAAGTCGAATTTAAAATTTGGAAAGCCAAAATTGGCTTTGCCATAAGGTTTTGGATTTGTGAATCCGTATAGTAGCAGAAATAAATCTAGAGCTCGGTGTCTCCAATAGCGTGTCTGAAGAGTTTTTTTTTTTTTTTTTAATTTGTTGTCCACGAAGAAAGATGTTGCAATTTTGTTAGATTGTATCAGGGGATTTATTATTATATTACTTAAATTCATATTTAATAATTTAGATACTATTGTACATATTTTTCTATTAAATTTCTTCATCTTTATTGGCTCATTTAATATAATTTGTTAATTATTATGTTAATTTTATTAAAACTTTCAATTATTTTGATAAAGAATTTTATAGCGGCTGTTTCTTAAAGCAAAAATCGCTTCCTCACGGCTTCATGTCAAATAATGAACCTCTGGAGAGTACAAAGTGAGAGTCTCCCTGTCAAAAGCGGCAAAAGAAACGATTCGCAAAAAATGGAAGACTTCGTTAGTTATTAAAGTATTTAGCAAAAATGTGGGCTACAACTACCTTCTTTGGAAATTGCAGACTCTATGAAAACCTACAGATAACTTTGAACTTATAGATTAGGCCTTGGTTATTATCACCAGATTTTCTAATGAAGTTGACTTGCAAAATGTATTAAAAGGGAGGAGTCCTTGGTTTATTACTGGTCACTTTCTTACCATCCGAAGATGGAGCCCAAATTTTATGACTTCAGAAGCTACACTTCACTTTGTTGCTGTTTGGGCTGTTTGGGTTCACATTTTTGAACTCCCAGTTGAATATTATGACCCATTTATTCTTAAAGAAATTGCTATGAAAATTGGCCGTCTTTAGAATAGACGCGAATACTGCTACTGAAATGCGTGGTTGTTATGCCCCGCTTTTGTGTCCAATTAGACAGTAAATAATTTGCCCTGCAAAGCTCGTGCGGCAGCTACTCTGGCTCATGTGACTAAAGTTACAGGGCAAGTTTCCTCCTTTAATCATGATGATGTTTCTTCTCAAGTTACTAATCAAGAAAAGAAAGAATAGGGATGGAATATTGTCATACGCAGAAGGCCTATAATGAATTTGAATAAATCAATTCATCAAAACCAAGGTGATAAAGTGCAATCTTCAGCTCTAGCTGGCTCTCAGAAGTCTCTATCCAAAGAAGCTCAACCTCATAAAGTTTGGATTACCAAGAGCTTTTCTCCTGACAAAGCTTGTGACCCTATGGCTAATTCTGGGTTGATTGATGTTTCCCTGAATGTTAACAACCGAATTACTCAGATTCTTTTCTGGTTGTGAACTCTCAAAATTTGCTTTTCAATGCCTCTCAACTTTCCAAGGAGACTGAATTGCTCCAACATGAATGCAGACCGGAGGCAACGCCTAAGCAGAGCAAGGAGACTATAGAGGCTGGGGAATGCTCGCCCAGACACAACAGCCCAAAGTTCAACCTCTCAGAGTGTCAACATACCCTTGTCTTCCCAACCTCTTCAGCGACACTGGGCAATCATCTTTAGAGGAAGGCTTATGAGGATTAAACCAAGGCTCGAGGGGGACAGTCCCCTCAATCCTCTAAACTTCCCATACTAGACAGACATGGAGTTAAGGTCTGCTTGGACCAATTCAATTCTGATCACATCAGTTGAGGTTTTGGTACCTCCTGCTGCTGACTGTAGAGGATTTAGCAACAATGGTCCCGAGTCTTGAAATTCATCTGCACACTCAAGCCTTTCCATGCCAGCCTTGTGACCTACATCTCAAATATCTTGCGCTCACATCTTAGGAGAATCTCTCATCTCAAGGCAAGAAAGCAACCTGTTGCCAACTGTGGAGAGAGTGAACCTCCTGCAGTTTCCCTCCAACAAGATAGTAATGGGTTACTGGAAAAATGCTCATGTCTTAATGGTGTCAAAGATGGTGCACACATTCAGGATGGACTTACCCACAACATTCAATCCCTTAACAAACCTGACTCACCACAGAGTGATCTACGAACCTTTAGAGGTAAAGATATTGAACAATCCAACAGTGCCAGTAGAAGATTGGAGCAGGTAGGGGCCGCAAGCCATCCCTGAAAGAGCCATTATTAACTGTTTTCTTCCCTAAGATTTTCACATGAAGATCTTATTATCGAATTGTTAGGGTGCTGGAAATTCTAACTTCAGATGTGCTATTGTTGTGGTCCTTTCACAATATACTCTGGATATGCTGTAACTAACTGAAACTGATACTTCTGGAGATTGAGCTGTTGCTATTTGCGCTAGTCTTCCCTTTGATTATCATGTTGCTTCAGATACTATTGAGCACTCTGGTGGTATTTGGGTGCTTTGGAAGGCTACTTCAATGGAATGCCAAGCTCTTAATGCCACAAGATGAAAGGTTTAAATTTGGGCTATCAAGATGAAAGCTCACCTGAGAGGTCTTGGTTTATGGCAATGGGTTGAAGAGGAAAGGCAAATTCCGCCTTTAGGAAACAATCAAATGCTCAATCAAATCAGGGGTTCATGAAGAAGAAGAAGCTAAAGCTCCAAGAGCTTTATCTTTAATCCATATTGCTATCTCTGAATCGATTTTCATAAGAATTATGGTTTGTGAAACAGCCAAGCAAGCTTGGGATATGCTGAAGGAACTATATCATGGCAATGATAGAACAAGGCGGATGCAAATGTTAAATCTCAAAAGAGAGTTTGAGATTCTAAGCATGAAAGAAAAGGAGACCATAAAAGAGTAAGCTAACGGATTGATGGATGTGGTAAACAAAATCAGGCTGATGGGAGAAGAGCTACCTGATAGTAGGATCGTAGAGAAAGTTCTTGTGAGTTTGCCTGAAAGATTTGAGGCAAAAATTTCATCTCTTGAATATTCAAGGGACATTAGTCAAATAACTTTGCCAAAATTAATCAATGCTTTGCAAGCTCAAGAGCAAAGAAGAATCATGAGGAAAGAAAGGGAGATTAAAGGAGTCTTTCAAGCTAGAGATAAGAAGCAAACACAGCCTAGCAACAACTTGTTTTGCAGGCAGTACTTCCAGTGAAGCGTGGCTTATTGATAGCGGTTGCAGCAAGCATATGGCTCATGATAAATCAATGTTCAAGGAGCTTGATCAAACATATATTTCCAAAGTTAAAATTGGAAATGAAGACTACATTGAAGTTAGAGCCAGAGGAAATGTTGCCATCAACTCTAATTGAGGTATAAAATTACGTTCTGTTTGTACTTGAAATTGATCAAAATTTGTTTAGTGTTCGGCAGCTCCTAGAAAAAAAATTTTCTTTAATTTTCAAAAATAAAGCTTGTGTGATTTTGGATGCTACTGGAAGTGAATTATTCTTAATCAAGATGAAGGACAAAAGCTTCTCATTAGATATGGTGCAGGCTGATTCTTGTGCATGTCTTAGCTTTGTTGAACGATCTCAGCTTTAGCATAGGGGACTAGGGCATTTTCATTACTCTGGTCTTTCATTTATGGATAAGATGAAGCTAGTAAAAGATCTCTCTACTGTTGAAAAAGAATCTGGAGTTTGTGAATTCTGTTAGTTGGAAAAGCAATCAAGAATGTCATTTCCACGTAACAAAGTCTGGAGAGCAGCAGAAAAGCTTCAGCTTGTTCATACAGATATCTATGGCCCAATGAGAACTCAATCCTTAAATAGCAGCAGGTATTATATTGCATTTATTGACGATGGTTTTAGCAGGATGTGCTGGGTTTATTTTTTGAAACAGAAGTCAGATGTCCCTGAGGTGTTTTGGAAGTTAAAATATTGGATTGAGAATCAAAGTGGTTTCAAAATAAAGATACTCAAGTTTGATAATGGAATCGAGTATACTTCTAACATGTCCAATAAGTTTTCTGAAGATGCAAGTATTGAACATCAGTTAACAGCAACATGCACCCCACAACAAAATGGGGTGAGTGAAAGGAAAAACAGGATGATAATGGAGATGGCTAGGTGCTTGCTACTGGAGAAGAAACTACCTAAGAAGCTGTAGGCTGAGGCTGTCAATATTGCAGTCTATTTGCTCAATAGATTACCAACAAATTACCAACAAAGACCTTGAAGAGTAAAACTGCATTTGAAATGTGGTATGGGTACAAGCCTTCTGTTCAGAATCTAAATGTGTTTGGATGCATATGCTAGACACATGTTTCTGATGTGAAAAGGAACAAGTTGGACCAGAAAGGTGAAGTTGGCATTTTCATTGGGTACAACAATATCACCAAAGGTTATAGAGTGTATCAACCTTTAACTAATAAGGTTATTGTAAGCAGAGATATCAACTTTAATGAATATGTAGCATGGAATTGGGATATGTTAAAAGTGGAGATTGGTGAGAATAAACAAGGTGTTCCTGAAGCAATTCAAGATGAAGTTGTTGATGATACTCCAGTTAAAGGTACCAAATCATTAACTGAAATTTATCAAAAATGCAGTGTTGCTTTGGTTGAGCCTACAGGTTATGATGAAGCTGCAAAAGATTTGAAGTGGATTGCAGCAATGGAAGAGGAGTTGAAAATAATTGAAAAAAATCAAACTTGGATACTTGTAAATAGGCCAAGTCATAAGAAGCCTATTGGTGTGAAGTGGGTACTAAAAATCAAGCTAAATGCTGATGGCTCCATCAATAAGCATAAAGCCAGATTGGTGGTTAAGGGCTATGCTCAACAATTTGGAGTAGACTTCTTAAAGACATTTGCACTTGTGGCCAGATTAAACACTATCACAATGCTCTTAGTAGTTGCAGCCCAAAAGAAGTGAAAAGTTCACAACTTGATGTAAAGTTAGCGTTCTTAAATGGCTACCTGGAGGAGGAGATTTTTATTGAGCAACCTAAGGGATTTGTGGTAAAGGGTGAAGAAGACAAAGTCTACTTACTGAAGAAGGCTTTATATGGCCTAAAACAAGCACCAAGAGCTTGGTACAGTAGGATTGATGATCATCTACTGAAGATTGGGTTTGAAAGAAGCTTGAGTGAGATAACTCTGCATGTGAAGATTTCTAAAGCTAATATTATAATTATTTCTTTGTATGTTGATGATTTGTTGGTGACAAGAAGCAATTCAGTTATAGTGATGTAGTTCAAAGATCAAATGATGGAGGTCTTTGAGATAACAGATTTAGGAGCAATGTCCTATTTCCTTGGCATGGAGATTTTGCAATCTCAGCAAGGAATTTTTATTGGGCAGCAAAAATATGCAAATGAGGTTTTGAAGAAATTCAAAATGGAGAATTGCAACCCAATTAGCACTCCTTTAATGCAGAATGTGAAGCTAAGCGAGGATCAAGGTGGTGAAAAAGTTAACGAGGGACTATATAGAAGTCTCATAGGATGTTTAATGTATCTCACAGCAACAAGACCTGATATCATGTTTGCTGTAAGTTTACTTTCAAGGTTTATACATTTGCAAATGAGTCACACTTTAAAGCTGCAAAAAGGGTGCTAAGATATGTTAAAAGGTACTACTGATCATGGAGTTTGGTTTACAAAATAAGAGAAATCAATTTTATATGGCCTTGCAGATAGTGATTCGGCTGGATCATATGATGATATGAGGAGCACTTCTGGATATTTGTTTAGTCTTGGATCAAGTTGTTTTTCATGGAGTTCAAAGAAGCAAGATGTAGTGGCACAATCTACAGCAGAGGCAGAATATATAGCTGCTGCAGCTGCAGTGAATCAAGCCTTATGGCTGAGAAAAATTTTGGCAGATTTGAAACATGTTCAAAGTGAGGCAACTAAGCTGTTTGTTTATAATCAAGCTGCTATTTCTATTTCTAATAATCCTGTGTTCCATGGGAAGACTAAACAATTCAAGATCAAGTATTATTTTATTAGAGAAGTTCAAAGGAACAATGAAATTCTTCTGGTTTATTGAAACACAGAGGAATAACTTGCAGACATTATGACAAAGGCTTTGTCAAAAGCCAGACTTGAATATTTGAAAACGAAGATGGGAGTTTGCAGCAAAAGTGGCAAGGAGGAGTGTTGATTTGTGCAACTTTTACTGCTGATTTTTTGGCTTTGCAATATCTTGTTTGAATAAGTCGAAGTTAGTTTCAAGTTTGTTCAGATTTAGATTGAAGTTTATTTAGATTTTATTGGCAAAGACTATATAATTTCTGTTGGACATGGCTGTATAAATTCAGAACTTGAGAATGAACAATGCAATTTTGTTCAGCACCCAATTTTCTACTTTTGCAATCTTTCTTTTGCAGAAACATCCTATTCTCTTTAATGTCTGCCATCCTAATTCTATAAGGTTGCCAAGGCCTTTTAGATTTGAAACAATGTGGTTCTCCCATCCTTAATTTCCCTAATTGATTCAAAGTCATTGGTTGTCTCCTAATTATAATCTATTTCAGATAATGCAGAATTTTATGAATGGTCTTAAAACTTGGAATAAGGGTGTCTTTGGAAACATCTTCCATAGGAAGAATACTAATCCTTGCTAGACTTTGGGGTATTGATTCTTACTTAGCTTTCAAGCCTAGCAGATTTCTAACCTCTCTTTAAATAAATTTAGATCAGGAGTACAATGAAATTTTGCATTATGAGGAAGAGTTTTAGTTTTTAAAGTACTGTTTGAATTGGTACCTTGAAGGAGACAAAAATATGCATTTCTTTCATACTACTACTCTTATTTATCATAGAGCTAATAGAATTACCTGTCTAAAAGATACTAATGGGGTTTTAGTTCATGATCAAGCCTCTCTTGTTTCTTTGATTAGGGACTATTTTATTGATCTCTATAACTCTAATTATCCTTTAGACCATGTTCTTTCCCCTGCTGTTTCTGACTGGCCAGTCTTGGTTACTCTGGTCAGGACTCTTTTCCTTGTTTAACTTCTATCCCCTATGAATTAGAGATTAGGAATGCTTTGTTTTCTCAAAAGGTTAACAGGTCCCCCAGTCCTGATGGGCTTAACCCTGGGTTTTTTCAAAAATTTTGGAATCTGACTAAGAGCCAAATTATTCTCACCATTCAAAGTGCTTTTGCTTCTGGTATAGTTCCACACTCTTTGAATGAAACTCCTTTCGTTCTTATTCCAAAAATCAGAAATCCTGAAAGGCTGAAACTATTAAGCATCCTAGGCCTATCAGCCTTTGCAACACAATCTACAAAATTTTCTCTAAAATCATTGTGAGAAGAGTCAGACCATTTTTAGATAGTATTATCTCTCCATGCTAAGCCTGAATGGAAGTTTATTGAGTTTATGCTTGATCTTTATCGATTTCCTACTCATTTAAAGATTTTGGTCATAAGTTGCATTACTTCTGTGAATGTTTTTGTGATATTTAATGGGGGTAAAGCTGAAGCTTTTAGGTCTTTAAGAGGGTTTGGGCAGGGAGATCCCCTTCCTTTTTATCATGTGTATGGAAATACCTTAGATATTCAATCCAATCTACTGTTAAGGATCATCTGTGGCAGGCTGTTACTTTATCTAGATCAGGTCCTGCTTTGTCCTATCTCTTTTTCACAGATGATATTATTCTTTTAGCTCAGGACACTTCCTTTAATGCTTGTGTTATTAAATCTATCCTTGACGAGTCCAGTCAGCTTTCTGGTCTAACTGTTAATTTTGAAAAATCCCAAATATTGTTTTCTAATAATACTCCTCTAGTTATTAGTCAAGAAATAACTAGTAGTCTGGGGTTGGAAAGTACTCAGGACATTGGAACCTAGCTTGGTTTTCCTCTGCATTCCAGTAGTAGAAATGTTTCTTATCAATATATCTTAGACAAGCTTAATTCCAAATTTAATGATTGGAAAACCAAATTTTTTACTCTTGCTGGCAGAACTACCCTCATTAAGTTTGTCTTTCAAAGCATTCCAACCCACTTTATGCAGTGTTCTCTTCTCCCAAAGCATATCTGTCATAAAATCGATTCTATTTTTAAAATTTCCTTTGGGGTACCATTGCTGAAAAGAAGAAACTGCATCTTGTGAGTTAGGGCAAAGTCAATCTTTACATTAAAGAAGGCAGTCTGGGTCTTCAGAAGTCTCATCTTCGAAATCTTACTCTTATCACTAAACTCAGCTGGAGGTTCCTCCGTGAGAGGCATAGGCCTTGGGCAGCTTGTCTCTATCATCAGTGTCTTCACGATAGATCTAAACCAAAAATTGTGGTATCCCCTACGTGACAAGCTATAAGAAAAGTTGTTGACTATGTTGGCCTAGGTATGCGATGGATGCCTTTTAATGGGAAAAACATTAAATTCTGGACCCCAGTCCTCTGAGGGGGTGGTTCAATGGTCATCTTAATCAGTTTCAGGAGACCATCACTATGAATGATATGCTTCATGGTAATATTCAATGGAACAGATCTACCCTTGAATCTTTCTTTCTAAATGACTTTGTGTAGACCATCCAAGCTTTGTTTATTAATCCTGACTCATCTATGAAGGATGTTCTGATTTGGGGTGCTTCTATTGATGGTATTTTAACTTCAGCTTCAGCTTATTCTCTTATTACAGCTCGGCTGGAGTAGTCTGGTAGTCTTGATAAATTTGACAGTAAGTGGATTTGGAGGCTTTCTATCTTGCCTAAAAACAAGATGTTAATTTAGCTTATGTGCTGGAATAGTTTACCCACTAATGCTCTTAAGCACCGGGAAATAGGTACTAATGATCCTTGCCGCTTATGTCTGTCCTATGAAGAATCTATTTTGCATTTATTTAGAGAGTGTGAAATTAAATCTGCTATTATCTACTATTTGGAGGTACTTATCCATTCCTCCTACTCTCCTTCATTCTCTCCTCACTTGACCTTTGGGACTGGTTAAGCCTCAACTGTAACTCATGCTTTTCTGTTCAAAACATGTCCATATCTTAGTCTATACTTTTTTGCACTACTCTCTGGTGTGTATTGTGCCTTTGGAATACGTTTGCACATGAATGTTTATCTGCAGTTGATCAATCAAACTGTCTTTTGTCTCTGAGGAAGCATATTGTTAGTAGAGCTGTTGAAGCTTTTGCTTTTATGAATGAAGCTCCTCACAGACACAGGAGGGCAGATATTCATTTTATCAGTTGGTCCTGTCCTCCGGAAGGCTGGATTACCTTAAATATGGATGGCTTTGCGGCGGGAAATCCTGGCCTAGCGGGTGCTGGCGGTCTCCTTGGAAATTGCAATGGTAGCTGGATTCAAGGGTCTTATCAAGATGTAGGATATGCTACTAGTATGGTGGCTGAGTTGTGGGCTCTTATGGAAGGCCTTGAAATTGCAATCTCAGTATCACTCACCGAAATGTTGAGTTAGATTCTCAAGTTATAGTAATATGCTTAATAATAATTGTAATGTTAGCATGCTGTTGAAGCCTTTTATCTGTGAGTGCAGGAACCTTCTATTGTGGATTCCTCATAGAACTGTGAAGCATATCTTGCGTGAGGCCAATCAATGTGCTGATGTTCTTGCAAGAAAAGGGCAAAGGCTTCAATCTCCTCTTACTGTTCTTAGTAGTCCTCCTTCGGACGTAGCTTACTGCTTAGCTTCCGATGTATCTGGTGTTTTCTTTGCCCGTTTTGTAACCAATAATATGGATACAGTCTAGTTGTTGTTTCCTCTTCTGTTTGTATTAAAAAAAATTAAAATGATTTTTTTGTAAAAGATATCTAGATACCTGGATTTACAATAATTATAAGAGTCACAATCTATAGAAAAGAAATATTTTTATATGGTACTAGCGTTTAATAAATAAATAAATAAATGAATGAAAGACTTTTGGTTTGATATAAAAATTAGAATTGAGGCCAAGATTACCGCATTTAGACCGAAATTTTGAATGATATCTTGACTTTATGAGATCATGATAATCATTGGACGTAGAAGCCAAATAGATGAAAGGTTGAAATCCAATCAATAATAGATTACTATTCGGAAAATTAAAAAAAAAAGGTTGAGAAAAATGGAAAATATCATTTTTGAATTTTGAAGTAGATGCATTTTGCCTCATTCAATTTTATAAATTGAGAAATCATTCTCAATGGAAAATATCATTTTTGAATTTTGAAGTAGATGCATTTTGCCTCATTCAATTTTATAAATTGAGAAATCATACCCTTAAAATATATAAAACCTTGAAAATAACGCTCATGGTCATCTTAATTCATTATTTTATTAAATTATTGTTTTATAAATTTTTTTAACAAGAATCCCAATATAATAATATATTAATTTATTTCATCATTTTTTTCATAAATAATGTTATGCTATATAATTAATAAAAATTAAATTAGATATATAAAATTTTAATCAAATTCTTCACAATGAACTACAAAATTAGGTGCAATAAAAGGATTGTAAGAATTTTTATTATTTTAAGCATCATTAATTGCATGTTATTATTCTTATTAAAAATCATATTAATGTATATAACTTAATTTTGTAACCTGATGAATTATTATTAAGTGATCCAATACATTTTTAATTTACCTCTTGGGTATATTATTCTATTCAGAATTTGATGGATGTTGTTAAGGTAAAGTTAATGTTGAGCATATTATTGAACCCATGATGAGTGGATTTAGTTAGGTTAATGAGGTTAGGTTCCCTTTCCACACATAAAACTATTGACACTTTACCTTATCTAAGTTGTCATATGCTGTTAAATGTAAAGGAGAAGAAGACTTCAACCTCTCTATAATCACTTACATACTAATGATTTCTTTTGGAGGTCAATATAAATAAATCAATACATATGTAATCCTAATTTCATTTTTAATTTTAGTTCATCAGAATTTGTAGTTCTAGATTTGATATAAAGATCTTTTCAAATGTTTAAAATTGCCTACATGTGGCATCAAAATTGGTCATATTAAACTAAAACCCTAATTTATTTAATTGTAATTTTTAATTTAATTTTCATTAATAATTATTAATGTATGGTTATATGGAAAAGTTGAATCATAAAGATGAAGTAATGTTTTGCTATTTGAAAGTTGCTCTTGGTTTCTATAATAATTTTAAATCAAATTACAAATTGTTTCGAATTATATAAACGAATTTCTTAAATTTTGTCATTTTGTATATAAGATTAGGATTTGGCAATTTTTTTACATGATGAATTTGTTTTATATATATATGATTTGTAGAAATCTCATTTTGGATTATATAAACTTGTTTTGTATTATATTACATTATATATGTGTGTGTATTCTAATATGTTAGTTTGACCTCATTATAGATTATATTATATATTTTTTATATAAACTCATTTTCTGTATTAAAACTCGTTTCATATATATGTGTGTATGTGTGTGGGCATGCACATGTGCATATGTGTGTGTGTGTGTGTGTGTGTGTGTTTGTTTGGTGTTATATATATATATATATATATATGCTTTGATGTTTTCTGTAAATATATTGTATATATGTTTTGGCATTCTATTTGATGTTTTGTATATATGTCATAATTGTTATATATGTGTGTGTGTGTGTGTGTGTGTATAAATATAATTTTGTGTATATTATTTATGCTTTAGGTTTTATGTGTATGTGCATTTTTTTCCAATTTAATTTGACATTAATTTATCAATATTTTGAAAGTTGATGATAATCGTTGAAATTATTTTAACATGTTTCAAGAATGAGATACATCCTGGAAAATTTTATATGAAGGTGAATTTTTTACAAGCAATTTTGATATATTTTTCCTATTTAAAATCTATTTAAAACTAAGTAGATGGAATCAAACATTTGTCATCACAGTAACCCTTTAACATATTAACTAATTTCACTTTTGATTTTATTTATTAATAGATATGGATTATTTTGAAATATGAAATTCATTTTATCTTTCTTTCAATATAATGAATTTTTGAAAAAATATATTAGTGATACTTTCATTAAAATGTATATTAAAAGAAAAGATAAATTATTTTAAATTAACTCCCCAAGTCAAAGTAAAGGTCAATTAGTTGAATATGATTATAGTCTAAATAGAATTTGTAGCTTTTCTAATGGTTCTATTAAAAGATATAATCAAAGTTTGATTAAAGGGCATTGACTTAGAACAAAGACCAAATTTAGTTCCGTTATTGTTAATCAGAATGGATATACATCCTTAAGTTCTAATTACATTATGAGACTTAATTTTAAGCTAGCATTGAATCAAATTGGAAATGCAAAGTTTACTTCTTCCTTCATTTTTAGTTAAGCACTAAATCCTTCATATAATACAAACTCAAGATGTTAAGCAATGATTAGATTTATTTTGACACAATTCTTCCATTATGTTGCTAAAATATTGTAAAATTTTAAGTTGTGTATGATGTTTATAATTTTGAAAATTATTGAAATAATTATATTAATTTTCAATATGTTGTAACAAGCATTTTGCCTATAAGATGTTATTCAATCTTAAGGATATTTGTTTTATGATTGTGTTTTCATTGGTTGAGTTTACTTTAGTATTAGTACTATGATATATAATCACTTTTGTGATTTATTATTTATACTAATGGAATTTATTTTTATTATTTTTTATATGTTGTTTGATAAAAACATGAAATTTGGAGATAATGAGATTATCAAATTCAACCATTGATATGGGGTTAAAAAAATCTCAAATATTTCTGGTATATAATTTACTATTTTTATAGAAGTTGTCAATTTTATTTTGGTTTACATATGATATGTATACTTTATGAAATTACATACTAAAGTACATATATAACATGATCCAAGTGGGATTGACTTATCTGATTTATTTTGTAACATTAGCCATAATTAATTACTTACATAAAAATTGAAATGGCTAAAATTGTTTTGTTTCTTAGGAAACATATATGTTTAAAATAGATATGAAAATAATAAGTAATTATAGATCATTATTTATTTTATAGAAATTATCGGTGAAATGAGTGATTGTCACTATAGTAGCTCACTTACTAAACTAATATATTTCTATTATATTCTTTTGAAATATAGTGCTTGATTATAACCTATTGTTTATCCTATAAGATTTTATTAGTAATATAAGTATATACCATCACAGTGGGTTACTTACTGATTCAATAGAAACTTGTTAAAATATTTTTAGGGGATAATAATTTCTTATAGGCTATTACGTAGAAATTTATTTAATGTTAATAAATATTTGTCATCACAATAACTATCCATTAAGCTAATATATTCCCATTAAATTTAAATATTTTTGTTATCTTAATTAAATTATATTGTAACCTACCCATAGGGAATTATTGTATAAATTAGTTAAGTAGAATATAATTTTTTGAATAATTTTATGTATTGAAAATCTATTTAACTACAAGTGTTAGATTTCTTATATTTTCTAAGAAAAGTGATTCTTTTACCCATAGATGTTGGATTTGCTTTTCTTAAGAAAAATGTATTTATTATCTAATTAGCTTGTTATTGGGGATTTTCTTAAAATGTTGTATATTTTTTACCTACATGAAAGTTTGAAATGATACATCTAAAGTCTTAAGGTTGTAATGATTATCACTATTTATTTCCCATGTGTAAAACAATGATGGTGCAATGTTAGCACATTTTACTTTATTTAAATAATAATTCAAATTCCATTGGTGAATTCTGACATTTTAATTTAAAAAAATTAGATTTTAATATTAAATGCTCTTGATATAAATATTCACAAAGAGATGCTTATTTTTTGAATATCTATGAGAATATGTGATTTATTAGTTATAAAAATAATTTGTGATTATGTGCACATATTATTAAAGTTATACTATTTTAAAAAAATAGTTTTGTTTCATTCTTCTTAATTCCATAATTTGTAAGGAATATTGTCATAGCAAGTTCTTGGTGATATTATAAAATTTATTTTCATTGGAATAATATGAAAATTGAATAATTATACACATATTTTTTAATGTTAAATAAATTTTTATATTTCATAATATTTTTTAAGTTATGTGGGATTTCTTATATATGTTAAATATTCTACCCATAAAAGATTATACAGTTATATACTTGAAATCTTAAAAAAATTTATCAATTATATTTTTGAAATAATTTTTTAATTTTATAATTAATTTTATCAATCATTTGTGAATATTGCCTATAAAGGTTTAAAGAAATATAAACTATTTCATTTTTTTATATTAATTCATGAATTTCTGAATGAAAATTTTAATTGGAGAGTTCATGTTAAGAAATAATGAACACTACAAATTTATATCTTAGTAAGTGCTTAACATTTTTATATATAATTTTATACATTGAAAATTGTTCCACAATGTCTACAGTAAATTTTGACAAGTGATTCACTTATTTCTAATAATTAATACTTTTAATTAATTAAAGTTAAAATATTTTGAATTAATTAGTAAAGAATTTTGACATCAGTGAAAGTATTATGATATCAAATGTAATCATTTAAATTGGATATTGATATTATTCTCCAATATTATTATTATTAAGTTATGATATCATAGAATAATTAAAAGTTCTATTTCAAAGTTTTATTAATTGCACAAGTGATTGTGCTTTATTGATTGACTTATCCTGATAATATTTCTTTTGAAATATATATTGGTACCATTGACATGTTTTGCAATATAATTGTTTTCTTGGCTAAACAAAATTATTTCAATAAAAGTTGCTATAATTGTCTCCTTATGGAAATGGTTAATTGAGATCTTATTATAAATTTAATTATAGTTGTCTCTTCTAAAGATGTTAAATTATTTTATTAGAAAATTAGATGATCTTCTTAGAAAATTATGATGACTTTTGTGAAAAAGATCACAATGAGGACCTTTACACAACAATAGGGGAGGATTACTTGGTCATACTATAAGTATAACTACACACTCAAATTTTTATGATCATGTCAATGAAGTAACTGACTTATATAATTATGGATGTACTATATTATTATATAATATACCATCGTCCATAGTTTTAAGTTTAATATTTTATTAGACTCAATCATGTTATGAGATAAATTTATTGGGCTATGATGTTTTTTGGCCACTAAAGTTATTATTGATCTTAGAGTCATTTTTTAAAATTGTTTTCAAAATTAATAACTCAATTGATGTTGCCTAAATAGAAGAATGTAAGAATTTTTATTATTTTTGGCTGTTATTAATTGAATTTTCTTATTCTTATTAAAAATCACATTAATGTATATAGCTCAATTTTGTAACATGAATTATTATTATTATTATTATTATTATTATTATTATTATTATTATTATTATTATTATTATTATTATTATTATTATTATTATTAAGTGGTCTAATAGGTTTTTAATTTATCTTTTGGGTATACTATTCTATTAAAAATATGATAGAGCCTGTTAAGGCAAAGTTAGTATAGAGTTTATTAATATAAAGTTAGGTCTCCTTTCCACATATAAGGCTATTGATAGCTTTTCCTATCTGAATTGTCATGTGCTGTTGAATATAAAGAGGAACGCCTAGGTCTTTCACTAACCACTTATATACTGATAATTTCTTTTAAAAGTTACTATGAATAAATCAAGAGGTATGTAATCTTAATTTCTCTTTTAATTTTAGTTTATCAAAATTTATGATTTTAGATTTGATATCAAGATCTTGTTAAATGTTTAAAATTACTTATAAAGACTAGATAAACTAATATATTATAATATTATGATTTTTATTTATAAAATTTATGAAAAAAATCCTATAATTTGATAAAATAATCAATTAAATTAATAATGGGTGCTAGTTTCAAGCTTTGTGAAATTTGATGAGTAATTTTTAAATTTCTAAAAAAGGAAGAAAGTCTACCTGCTCTAAAATTGAAGAAGGTATTTTACAATTTTTCAAAAAAAAAAAGGTGTGATTTCAATTTTATCACTAAAGCATGAATGGTGCTCTGCTCCCTAAGCTTGACTAAAAGTCATGTTACCTAAATCATAAAAGCCTCTTAGAGACTCTTAAATGAAGTGTGCATGTAAAGATAAATATGATATAGGGTAACTTATTTAGCAACGTGCCTTCCTCAACATTTGATGTTCTTCAAAAGTGCCTTTCTCAGCATCTGAGTTTCACTCTCTAATTCTTATAAACTTCGATCTCTAATTTTTATGTATGTACAACTAATAATTTATTTACTTCTATGGCATTGAGAAATATTTCAATCAAAACATATGTAAGCATAATGATTATTATATTTGTTTATCAATGTTGATCTAAATTATTTGTCAAATTTATCTTTTCTTTTTAATGCATATTTTTAAATATGTTTAGGATTTAACTTTAAAAATTTAAAATTGATTCATTATCAATGTAAAATGTATTACATTATTAGTGAATAAAAGATGACATATTGTTAGAAAATTAACAGTAATTAAAAATTATTTTACTATTAGTAGAAGGTTTTAGATTTTTTTTTTAATGAGATGACAAATAGAGACACGAATGATAGTATGGAATTGATTTACATTATTAGTGAGTTAAATTTAAGTCCTAATTTTAATGTGTTATATATTAAAAGCCTAAAAAATATAAAACTTATAAAGTGATCTCATAATAATTTGTATGAAAGAGTAAATTCATATCTAATATAAAAAAATTATCCTAATAGATACCAAGTTTAATTACATCTTTAATAGTATTCAAAAAATTTCCCCAATGTCACAATGGACAAGCTCAGAAGTACAAGTTATTGCAATCATTTTATATTGAAAAGTAGAGTATGTTTTTTTTTTGGTAAATGGAGTGTGATTGTTTTGCTAAAACACATAACTACAAATGTGTTTAATGAAAACAAAGACTATTGGATCCAAACCAATGTTACCAAATATGTGTTTGAGCTTGTGAATAGTGAATTGGTTCTTATGAACCAAAAATATGATACAGTTGTAAACCTATATGTTATACTAAGTGAATAACAAAAAAAGTTCAAAGTTAGGAAAAAAACATAATGATTGTATATCATGATCGTCTGGTTTCTATTTAAATAGGAAAATATTAATACTAGTTAATTAAAAATGTATAAATAAATTCTATAAACATAAATTATCCTAATTATAACCAGTTTAAATTTGCATATGTTAATGATGGTTGATTTTCTCTAATTTTTTAGAGTTTTGGAAATTATATAAATTTAGTGTGCTATACAACAATGCAAATAGTATTTTTTTACGCATATTATGTATCCAATTTAATGTGCCAAATAAACCTATCTTCCATGACTCAAAATTTTAATAGACATGTATCTCATACCATACCTATATCATGTATCTTAGTGTAATGGAAATTGGAAAACATTGTTCCAAACCAATGGTAAAATTATATGCATAATTTTGATGTTCACAACCTAAAATTGAAGGCCATGATCCAGATAAAATCTTATGTTAACATTTAGTTCCTTAAATCTTTTTCATATTTTTGGGATATTTTGAGGGAGTATTAAATAACTATGTTTAGTTCAAAATTAAGCAAAATATATTTTGAAATGGTCACATTCTTGTCAATGTTTTGAGCCAATATTCCCATGACGAGGCAAGCATCTTACATTCCTACAAAATAGAAATGTTTTATTGATAAAACAATGATTGTTTTGCTTATTCTTCCAAACCCTATCACCTCATTTCATCATCACCCATTATCATAAATCATTACTTGTTACTACTCAACTACTATCCATTATCATTTATCGTAGTTGATCAAAGCCTAATATCACTTATTGTTATTTATTGTCATTAATCACTACTAATCACCACCTATCACTAACTATTGTCCTTATCATCCATAATCATAGATTACCACTCATTACTATTCATTGCTATTAATTATTGCCATCATTGTCACTGCCAACCATCATTAACCATCACTAACACCACTTATTGCTATTAACCACATTTGCATCCACACCTTGTTGCCTATTGGTGTTGATGTTGAGAAAAATATCTTCTTTTCAAACAATTAAGCATCTGAAAATTAAATTAAGTAGAGTAGCTTAAAAAATGCAAAGAATTTAACATAGAATAACCATCCAAACTTTAATGGAAAAAATCATGGATGAAAATAGATTCACTATATGAACAAAGATTACAAAATAATACATGTGAAGGTTCTCAACCATAATCCTACAACTTCTTAGTCACTATCCCATTTATCTTCCTAAACATCAATGAGGGTTCTCACATAACTTATATAGAATTCATCAAAATATAAAACTAAATCATGAAGTGCATCATTATTTCAAGATGTTACTTGAAAGATTAAATAGCTTCACGAAATGCTTCGCCTACCTTATTTTTGCAAAATAATTTCATTTAGGTTTAGTAAAGACCTGTGTCGCTTCTAATACCTTTAACACTATATATTATCTCTAATAATAAGAAGTAAACTTTGCATGACGTTAATGATATGAAATGATATTAGAAATAATGTAACATACAGTATGTGACACAAACAATCTTCTTTATGAAATTGTGGAATGAAGTGTGATGTGTGATCATGCATAAGGGCATGGCAATATTGTGAAACTATGTTTTTTATGGTTTGAAGTGTGATATAAGAAAAAAAAAAACTAGATTATGACACATGATATGGATATGATATGAAATAACTTGTGTTTTTTACGAAAAAGGATATATGGGTTGACCATGCATTGAGACATTGTGTTAATTGGTTAATATGAATACAAGATAGAAAATCCCTAATTATAAGCTTATGCAAGGTCTAAGGCAAACTTTAAAGGGACAAGAATAAAAAGCTTGTAGAAGATATAAGGCTGACTCAAGAGTCATAAAATGGATGTATATATCTTTATTATTAATTGTTATGCCTTGTATTTTGAATTTGGAATTTAATTATTATTGTCTATCTTAAGTGATAAGATCTTAATGGAATAGTTATGATTGAGCTTTTGAGGCTATTTGTGAACAGATATGATAATATAGTTGCAAACGAACCCTAATTAACTACTTGATGTACAAATTGATATATATGAATATTTTACTATTTTAGATTACAAGAGGATGGTTTAGTTGGTAAGATTAGTTTATTACTTTGTTTGATTATGTTTGATTACTCACTCTTTAGCCTTGGACTCACCTCTTTGTATTTTATTTTATAGACATATAAGTCGAGTCTCTATTACCATCTCCTCAAAGCTAGGCTTTATGGAAGCTTACTACTTTGTTTGTATAAAAACACTATGTATTTGTTCATAAGGTGTATTTTGGGGCATTATTCTATTTGGCAAGCTTGGGTAAAAAGTAGTATACTAGATTCTTCATAAATTAGCTAGATTAGCTTATCCTTAATATGGGAGGACCATAAATAACCCTAATTTTCTCATTTTTCATAAACCTTTTGTTAACATTGAATTAGATGCTTTCCATCTTATTTGATATCTTTTTTTCCTGCTATATTAATAATTGCTCATTAATTAAGAATACAATGGCTAAATTAAAACAAGCTAGTGGAAATTGAAAAGTAAGTTTCACACTAATCACGATCGAGTTAGGATCATGAAAAAAGTGGTATCAAAGTATGGTCTAGGTTCCTAATGGGATAAGGCCATTAGGTTATATTTGTATATTATCATGATAGGTCTTGACCAAAAACTATACCAGTGGTATATGTGCACCCAGGACCATATACCATTTTGATGGATCTTATTATACCTATGGACATTAATGGTGGAGTTATTTATGACACATTACTTGTCGATTGCTTGGTGTCTTGATTGATTATTTCAAAATTTTATGTGAATGAAAATAGATAACTTTAAAAGTTTAATTTGAGTTGGTAAACTCAAACACGAGAAATTGTTAATAGTTTCTTAAAACCAAAGCAGTAGGTAAAGGATAAGGGAAGATAATATATAACTTGTCAAGAAATAAGATTTTAGGCCAGGGTTAAAAGGCTTGCTTAAGCCTTATGGAGGATACTTTGGTTGTTTATAAACATTTGTATAACTTGCATCCTTTATAAGATTATATTCTAGAGGCAAAGCCTTCAAGTTATATTATGTATACAAATTTTCTTAAGCTTTTATTAAGGAAAACTATTTATGCACTCAAGTGCTAACTTCCATAGTCATGTTATGTGGCTATTGCAAGTGAAATTTTAATAGGCTTCAATGTGGTAGCTTGTGCAAAGGTTTTCTTTATAGTCAACACTTTGTACTTGTTTATAGAAATTTTGCTTCCTATTAATTAGTAGATTTACTATTCCAAATAATTTCTTTGTTGTGATTTTATGGCAAGTGTATGAGAAAACAATTACATTAATAGAATGTTAAAGTGGCAGCAACGGGATGGTGGCTTGGTAGGATTATCATATTAATGTCATTATTGTTGTTGGTATTAAACAAAGACAAATTGCTAGGGACAAGCTAGGGATACTGGTATTAAAATCTCTTATGGTATAGGAAGCATGATTCTTTAGATGTAAAGGCTTTAGGAATTTTAAATTGCAACCTGCATGATTAGAATATTGCCCAATTTAGTCAAAACTTGATCATATCATTGAAATGTTTTTTAGGTTGAGAGGAAAAGAACCATTTTAGATTTGTATTTATTCCACTTTTGATGGGGGAATAAAATATAATTAATCAATCTTGATGAGATAAGATAGAATGATGTTAAAATAATAAGGATAAAAGTATGAGCTAGATATATCTAAAGTTATTTGAGAAATAAGGAGAAACCTAATATGAAATAAAATAGGAGCAATTTTCATAAGATCCTCAATTTACGTATACACAAATGTTGTTTGAATCCATAAAAAATGTTAGATATAGAATTTATTTGTCATAAAATATTTGTAAGAAAACGTTAAGTCACCTTGGAAAAGGGGTAATGGAAGCCATCACATTGTTAGCTACTCTATAGAAAAGTATAAACTAAGGCCTTCAAAATAATAATTCATAAGTAGTGGGATAAGGAATCGTAAAAAATTGTAATTCTATAGATGTGTGTGTGGCTGGGTTAGGTGCCATAAAGCATTTCATTAATACCTTGAATGTGTGGTCCAAGGGACTAATAAAGATTGTAGCTTAAAACACCTAAGAATTGTTGTAATTATGAGTTTGATCACCTCTCAAACAAGTACAAATGCTAGAATTTTTAGGATGACATGAGAGTGTGAATGCAAATGGTTAAGTCATTCCTTAAAAGTTATAGTAAGACATATGAAGAAACCAGAATAGTGTAATGTAATAAATTATCTAACTTTATGTACCTTAGGTGGATATGATTGATGATTGAAAGAGGATTTCATTGATGTGAATGTTAGATTAGTGAGTTTATGACATAATGAGGATAAGCCTTGACCATTTGGTAAGATGTGAAACTAGATTAGTGTTAGGCAAGTAATTCTACATAATAATTATATGTAAGTAACAAAAGGTGTAAAATAAAGGGAAATATAAAACTATGTGCAAATGTATTGCAGATGTTATATGAAGCCAGATAACATAGACAATTGAGGCATTAGCAAATTGAAATGGATATAAAATAATAATTAGGTAAGTAAATGGTTCTCTTGGCATATTGTGTAAGTAAAGGGCATAAGTTAGAAACATGCCAGAATAAAATAGATATGATAGGTTAAAGGAAAGTGTATTGTTGTATGATTGCATAAAGACTAAGGAATTGGTATAGATTGAAGAGTTGAGAATGCATATGATAAAAAACGATTGTGAGAGTACAAATATGAGGACATTAGAAGTTGGAAAGCCATTTTGGCTGCAATTCAATGAGATGACTAAACAATAAGGCATGGATGGTTCTAGCATAGTTTGAGATCCTTGTAAATTTGTGATTTCTTAAATTAAAGATGGATATCTCTTAGGGTTTTCTATAGATACCTTTAATATTCATAGTCTATATATATTAGTGAGTTGACAAGGATGGTTTAAAGACTCCTTTTCTATTTATTAAAAATCCGTATCATTGGAGTGTTAAAATCGTTGAAGATACAAGAAAGTTATCTTGAAGGAACAACCTTGGGAAAAAAAACTAAGAGAACTATGTTCAAACTATTGATTATATAAATTGAATTCAAAACAAGAACTATAGGACGATGATACAAATTTACAAATAACTAAAATGAACTCTGGCTAATTAACTAAGTGATTCCTATGGTGATTAGTGTTAATAAAAGAATCAAGAATTGGAGAAACAATTAGAGAGTAGAGATCGTATGCCATGAAGAGTGTGTTTAAAGGCATCATCCTTTGAGAATGTATTAGCGTCCTTTACATGAGAATGTGATTTTTACCCAGCCATTTTTTTCGAATTCATGAATCAATTCATTTACCTAGCCACATAATAGTTATCTTACTTGGTAGTATGATATTACATTGTATAAAATGACATAGAGATTGTAAAGAGAACATTAATATGAGTGTTTTATTATTATTATTATTATTATTATTATTATTATTATTATTATTATTATTATTATTACTACTACTACTACTACTACTACTACAATTATTAGTATAATTGTGATTATTATATTATACCTATTATTATTAGTTATTATTTTACTACCACTAATACAAGTATGATTGAAACTAGTATTGTCATTATTGATGCCAATAACAAGGATGCTAGTGTAAAAGTAACATTAAGAATGATAGGTTCATGAACTTATAGCCATCGGAACCCTAATAAATTATTTGCATAATGAATAAGATCTACACCTAAATAATACTTTCACTAAGCATAGAAATGGAATCTATAGAGGTTTTGTATCACTTATATCTCTTCACATTTAAGAATCATGCATATAACGTAGGTTAATACAATTTAAAGGAATACTAGAAATACTTGGTAAAGCACTAAGTAACATATAAAATTTTCAACTTATTTGGAGTGGTGATCCAAGTTAATAGGAAGTACAAGGAAAAGATTTAGGGCAAGTAAATGATTAATAGCATGTAGTATGCACCTCCACTTAATTGGCTAAACTTAAGTTTTTATATTGAGTTTTAACAAGGGGAAATAAAACTAGCAAGAAATAAATGCTAAATGAACTATAAAGATCAACTAAAGTTAAGATAATAGTGTACCTAAAGCTGTAAGGAGATTGGTGGTAGTATTTCCTGGTACGGGTTAATGAGTATCCTACATATGGACAAATAAGTAAATCAATAAAATCCATAATAATATAATTGTAATGTTTATTTAATTAAAAATTAGAGTTCACCTAGGTGATAATGTGTAAGCTTGATATAAAGGGGATGGTACATCGAAAAGATGTGAGGTGCAATAGATATTGCCAATAACATTGAGGTTAGTGAAAACAAATACATTATTCAAAGGTTAATTCAATAAAAGGAACATGTATGATTAAGTAAGAGTACAAAGATTATAGACTTGTTCACCTAAATTAGAATGAATCTATATAACTCGAAGAATAATTTTGAGCTAACAATGCTGGATTACTAGAGACAAGAACATTGCCCTAAATTGCAACTCAATTCAATATAAGGAATAGCTTAAGAGATATGAGTCCTACATGGAATTGTAGCACCGTGGAGTTATCTTACTAGTTAGACTTAAAATAGAGAAGGCAATTAATAACAACACTTAGAAAAATGTAATGCAGTATCATGAGGATGAACACCATAATAACCTTAGGAGTATTAGTGGCACCTAGTAGAGTAAGACTGATGTATAAGTTTCTCAAAATAATTGAGGCATTCCTATTTATAATAAATTATTAACCTAATCTTGATATTTCGAAGATAAATTCTTTTGAAAGGAAAAGCATTATTGTAATCTCTTAAAATATACAAAAATCAGAATTTATTTTGAAAAGAGGAATAAATGTGATGACTACTAAATTCCATTAAACTAGAAACTTGTGTATGAATTATGTGATAAAATAAAGTTGATGACTAGTGAATTATTGCTCACCACTACCAATATATGGTTGACTAATCAATTATTGATGGGACATTTTTTGAAATTTTTTACAATTTAAAAATCTTTCAAAAAATATATAAATTAATTAAAGGAAAAAGTACACTTTAATCACCCATGATTTTGCTCTTTTTTTTTCCTTAACTTGTGATTTTAAGTGCTCTAAATCACTTATATATACTTTCAATCATTAATATTTTGATGACCTAAATTATTTTTCACCCAAAATTTAATAGAAAACTTATATAAATTGCATGCGATCTTTTCTTTCCTAAATTATGACTTAACTTAACATTCACTTAAATCAAATTACCCCTAAAAAATCCTAATTCTAATATAGTTTTATTTTTTTTTTTACAATTTAGTTTACAATTGCTAAATAAAAGATGTTGAATAGTTTTTTTTTTTTAAGTGTAAAAGTTAACAAATTGAGTCATGATTTAGCCAGTAAAAATCAAATACACATGAATTTTATATTAAATTTTGAATAAAAAATTATTTAGATGAACACAGTGTTAACGGTTTAAAGTATAAGTGAGTAAATTGCAACATTTAAAATCAAATATAACTTAAGTAAAAAAAAAAAGTAAAATTACAAGTAAATGAAATAATTTCTCTATAATTTAAACACTACTATAATATCATTAGAAATTTGTTTAATTGAATCAAACATAATAATGTATCAATTTTAGGAATCACATTCTTACAAAAATTATAATTGCTAAAAATGTGCAATTTCACAAATCAAATGTTACTTGTAAAAACAAGAAAACCATGGGCTTGCATGCTTCAAACCACACATATAAATCCTTCAATTCAATTATAAAATGTAATGAAATAATATTTTATCATTTCAATCGTAACATAAGATGGTAATCATCCATGTCTTCCAAAACTACACACCTGTAGGAATATACGTGAACATAGAAATTCCAAATTTACCAAGTCATGACAATAGTCAAAGCATTTCAAAATATAACCCAAGAAAAAATCATCAAACTACATTAGAAAGTATTTCATACACGACATAATACAGAAATCATGAAAGTTTTTTTTAAAAAAAAAGGACTCACAAGGTTTGCCGGTCAAAACCATTCTAGGCAAACAAGCACGCATCTCAAGATAAGTAAACCATTAGATCCATTGAGTTCATTTTGGTAAAAACCTACTGACTCCTTTTGATTTACACTCAATATACCCCACACCTTTTTTTTTTTTCAACTAGATATGAAACTAATCTCTATTCAAGATTGAAGCAGTAAATAAAGGATGTTGAAACCAAACCATATTTTAGGGAGCAAGCAGAGTCAAACATTATTTATATAAGAATTATTTATATTGATAAATAAGGAATGTTGAAACCATGTTTTAGCTCCTTATCAATATTTAACAGCACAGTTAAATATTATTGCATAATCAATATTTATATAATAATTATTTATATTAATTGCTTTATATAATAATTATTTATATTAATTGCTTTATGTTTGGTGGAAATTTGGAGTGAATTTAGGCAGCTAATTTGACTTCATTTTTCAAGTTCAACTCATTGGCTTTTGAGTGTTGAAATCGAAAGTTGAATTGCACTAGTGGTAATTGTTAACTTGGTGAAAATGGCTTCCTCTAGTTCAAGGCTTAATGTGAAAAGAAAAAATTTTCCTGGAAATAGAAGTGATGTGGGTTGGGAACATGGTTTTAAAGTAGATGGGAATCCTAAAAAAGTGAGATGTAAATATCGTGATAAAACAATGAGTAGAGGTGTTTATAAATTAAAACATCATTTGGTAGGTAGTCACTTAGATATAGGTACTTGCCCAAAAGTGTCTGATGATGTTAAAAATAAAATGATTGAACATGTTTCAAAGGCAATAGAAATCTCATCTAAGAAAAAAACAAGGATTTTTTAAAAGTGATACTAATGATGTTGAAGTGGATACTTCATCTGGAGAAGTAATGAAAGCATTCAACTTCAAAGGGAATCTTTAGAATCAATGTTGAAGAAACCCACATCTAGTGTGGGAAAAAATCAAACCAAAATCAATCAAATGTTCAAAAAAGATTTAAGAGAACGAGTTTGTCGACAAATATCCAAGTTTTTTTACACTAGTGCAATTCCATTCAATTGTGTGAAAAATCCTGAATTTGTAAAGATGTGTCAACTTATTGGAAAATATAGAATTGGATTGAAACCTCCTTCTTATCAAGAAATAAGAGAAGAACACTTGAATCAAGAAGCTGCCGCACCAAAAAAATTGCTTGAGGAGCATAAGGAGCAATGGAAGAAAACAGGTTGTTCAAAAAAGATTTAAGGGAACAAGTTTGTTAACAAATATCCAAGTTTTTCTACACTGGTGCAATTCCATTCAATTGTGTGAAAAATCCTGAATTTGTAAAGATGTGTCAACTTATTGGAAAATATAAAATTGGATTGAAACCTCCTTCTTATCAAGAGATAAGAGAAAAATACTTGAATCAAGAAGCTGCTTGTACCAAAAAATTGCTTGAGGAGCATAACGAGCAATGGAAGAAAATAGGTTGCTCTATTATGTCAGATGGTTGGACAGATAAAAAAAGGCGATCCATATGCAATTTTCCTGTCAATAGCCCAAAGGGGACAATCTTCTTGTCATCAATTGATTGATACATCTAAGTTTTCAAAGACAGCTAATAAGGTGTTTGAGATGCTAGATGAAATTGTTGAACAAGTGGATGAGGAAAATGTTGTGCAGGTGATCACTGACAATGTTGCAAATTACAAGGCTACACAAAAAATGTTAATGGAGAAAAGAAAAACTCTTTTTTGGACATCTTGTGCTGCTCATTGTATTGATTTGATATTGAAGGATTTTGAGAAAAAATTGAATATCCATTGCTTGACAATTACTAAAGCTAGGAAGATCACAACATATATTTATGGGAGGATCGTAGTTATTGGCATGTTGAGGAACTTTAGAAAAGGTAAGGATTTAATCAAGTCAACTATCACTTGCTTTGCTACATCCTATTTGACCTAAGGGTGCCTTAGCAACAATAAGGGTGCATTGATAAACATGTTTAATTCAAAAACATGGAGATCAAGTAAATTTGCAATTACAAAAGACGGAAAGCTTGTGCAATCACTAGCAACAGATAGTAGATTTTGGAAAAATGTCATGACTTATTTTAAAGCTGCATATCCTCTTATCAAGGTGTTTGATTCTAATGAAGAACTAGTTATGGGTTTCATTTATGAAGAAATAGATCGTGCAAAGGAAAGGATTCAAATTAATTTCAATAATGTCAAAAAAATGTTAGTAATATACTTTTTAACATTTATAATATAATTTTATTGTTCTTTATCCTTTTTGTTATAAATTATAGTTATGAGAAAATAAGAGAATAATGCTTGAAGCCATATTCTCACAAGAGGTTGGTGTGTCTATTTATAATAAAATATACAGTTACAAAAAATAAGCCCACGGCCCATATATATCTTAGTAAATAAGAAATTAATAACCTAACCCTTAAATCACTAACACCCTCAAGTTGAGGCATAAATATCAAACATATCCAACTTATTAAAAATATCATCAACCTATTTTTTTGAAAAAGTTTTAGTAAACAAGTCAACCAATTGATCCCCAGTTCTAATGTGTCTCAAATCAATAATCCCTTCTTGAAATTTCTCTCTAACAAAATGACAATTAACTTCTATATGGTTTGTACGTTCATGAAAAATCAGATTCGTAACAATATGGATAGTTGCTCGATTATCACACCATAGTTGCATAGTTTTATAAGGCTCAATTCCAAGTTGATGAAGGAGATAAGAAATCCATATAAGCTCTAATGTGGCATGGGCCATAACCCGATATTCAGACTTTGCACTTGAACACGACACCACTATTTGTTTCTTACTTTTCCAAGATACAAGATTTCTGTCAACAAAGATACAATACCCAGAGGTAGACCTTCTATCTATAGGACATTCAGCCCAATCTGCATCAGAGAAGCCTTCTATTCTACAATGACCATGATTTTTGTACAAAATTCCACGATCAGGGGCCTTCTTGAGATATTTCAGAATGTGCATGATTACATCCCAATGAAAAGTTCTTGGAGAGTTCATAAATTGACTTACTACACTTACCGGAAAGACTATCAGTTCTAGTTATGGTAAGGTAGTTCAATTTACCCACTAGTCGTCTATACTATTCTAGATCTTCTAACAATGCCCTATCTTCTAAGTTTAACAATCGGAATCATAGGAGTATCACAGGGTTTAGAGCGAAGCATCCCTGTTTCTTTCAAGAGATCAAGAATATATTTTCTTTGAGATAAGAAGATTCCTTTCCTCCCTCGAGCAATTTTAATCCCTAAAAAATACCTGAGTGTTCCCAAGTCTTTAGTTTGAAACTTGGTTTGAAAAAAAAAATTTAATTTTGAAATATCCAATTGATCACTACCGGTGATCACAATATCATCCACATAAATAACAAAATCTGATTGTTTATAAAAAACTAAATGATCATGGTCACTTTTTTTCATCCCAAATTCTATTATCACATCATTAAATCTTCCAAACCAAGCTTGAGATTGTTTCAAGCCATACAAGAATTTTTTTAATAAACAAACTTTGCAATACTCCTCTTAAGCAACAAACCCGAGCAGTTGCTCCATATATACCTCTTTATATAAATCACCATGCAAAAGAGCATTTTTAACATCAAGCTGGTAAAGGGACCAACTATGGCATGCAGCAAGAGAGATAATTAACCGAATAAATGTAATTTTAGCAACAAGGGACAAAGTTTCTAAATAATCAACACCTTAAGTTTGCGCATACCTTTTAGCCACTAGAGGAGCTTCTAATCGAGCAACAATACCATCAAGATTAATTTTCACAGTATACACCTATTTACACCCAATAGATTGTTTGCCTTTTGGTAAAGAGACAATATCCCATGTTTGATTTGCAGCAAGAGTCTGCATTTCTTCTTGCATAATAGCATGCCACCCAAAGTGAGATAGTGCTTCCATTTCAAAGTTAGGAACAGTAATGGAATCAAGCGAGGCAATAAAAGATTGAGAGGATAAGGGCAGGGAAGTGCAGGACACATAGTTAGAAATAGAATAAGGGTAATTAGTATTACCTCGTTGAGTGCAAGTACATGTACCTTTCCAGTGGGCAATGGGAATATCAAGAACAGATGGCAATGAAGGAGGATCTAATGAGGAAGAAGCCGGTAGAAGGGACGAAGCCAATAATTCATCAATAATTGGTACAGCTCTAATATTGTTGGCATTGTCAAGTGGGGAAGGTGTTGATGCCGATACCTACTTCTTGCGAGAGTAAACATTTTTAATAGGAAGGCAAACCCAATTGTTATCTGGATGAACTAGAGATGTCTGAGGAGTAGAATACACAAGGAAATAGTTATCAAAAGAATCAGTCTCAATTAGGGGGGATGAAGACTCAAGGGAGTCAAAAAAGGGAATGGACTCAAAAAATGTAACATCAGACAAAACAATATAATGATGCAGATCAGGAGAGTAACATTAATACCCTTTTTGTGTACGAGAATAATTAAAGAAAACACACTTCAAAGATCGAAGATCTAGTTTAGATACTTGAGGACAAAGATCTTGAACAAAATAAGTACACCCAAAAATACGTGGAGATAAAAGAAACAAAAATCTGGAAGAAAATAAAATGGAGTAAGGTACCTAACCATCAAGAATTGAAAAAGGCATTCGATTAATTAAGAAATAAGCTATGAAAACTGTATCTACCCAAAAAATCTTAGGTACTTTCATTTGAAACAATAAAGCACATTAGACTTCCATTAAGTGTCAATTTTTTCATTCAGTTACCCCATTTTGCTGTGGAGTAACTACACAAGAAAATTGATGAACGATTCCATATTGAGGCAAATAAGATGCAAATGGAGTTGAAAAGTATTCTTTAACATTGTCATTATAAAAATGACGAATAGATGCATTAAATTGATTCAAAATTTTAGTATGAAAAGTACAAAAAGTACGAAAAATCTCAAATAACTCTGAACGATTCTTCATTAAATATAACCAAGTAACTCTTGAACAGTCATCTACAAAAGTAACAAAATACCGAAAACCAGACTTAGAAACTACAGGACAAGGGCCCCAAACATCTAAATATACTAACTCAAATGCGGATGTAACCCATGTATTAACTCGAGAAACATATGACTAACGATGTTTAACAAACTAACATGACTCACAATCCAAACTAGACAAAGAAGTAAAACTAGGAAATAATTTTTGCAAAGTGGAAGTTAGTGTGGAGTAATAGTAGCAACAACAGCAACTAGCTAAAAAACTTTCTCTTCAAGAACATACAGACCACCAGATTTATACCCCCTACCAAAAATCTTCGTCATAAGATCCTGAAAAACACAATGGTCAGGAAAAAAAAAGACACCACAATTATAACTACGTGTTATTTGGCTAACTGAAAGTAGATTAAATGAAAAGTTTGAAAGGCATAATACATCAGATAAGGATATATCAGGAGTAATATCCACCACACCACAACCAATAACAGATGCTTTAGATCCATTGGCTAAAGTAATATAAGAAAAAGAAGAAATAGGTTGAAAAGAAGATATAATACTTGTCTAACTTGTCATATGATCAGTAGTATCGGAATTAATGATCCATCTAGAATTGGTATAGGAAAGGCATGCAGTGGGATTACCTGTTTGTGCTAATGTAGCAACAGACTAAGTAAGTGGCTGCTATCGGGATGCTTAGAACTATAAATACTCAGCATACTCACTCTTTGACAAACTAATAACACCATTATCATCATTATCTCGTGCCTAATTATTTGTGGTAACATGCGTAAACCGAGTACTTTTCTCAAACAACTTGGGATAGAACTTCTTGATATGTCCAGGCTCTTTATAGTAGTAGCAAGAAACAATTCCACCCTCACTAAAATCACCTCGCCCACTAGAATTTCGCCCACCAGAATCACCTCATCCTCTACCTCCTCTCTCCCTGCCACCTCAAGTACCACCACAACTACCAGAACCAACTAAAGCAAAAGAGTCATTTATATGCATAGAAGAAGATGAGTCACTATATGCTCGTTGAATACGATAAAAGACAGACTTCACAGTGAAAGAATTAAAACTAGACAAAATTTGTTAACAGGCAGTACTCAACTCTAATGACAATGCCATAAGAAAACTCATCACTCCAAATTATTCTCATTGAGAACACATTGCATCAACATCAGTAGTAATAGGTAAAAGAGAATTCCATTGTTGAAAGGTGCAGTAAATATCAGTATAGATTTGAGGCAGGGTCTTACCAGTTACATCAAGATGAATCAATAATTGAGTCAAATCATAAATTTAGTGCATATTGTCCTTTTCAGAATAAAGTGAGCCAAGAGTGTCCCATAATTCTTTGATTGTTCTACAATGCATAGTATTATCATCAACCTCAGGAGTTAAAGTATTACAAATTAACCGAAGCAATTGTCGATCTTCCACAATCCATCTTTCCTTTGTATTGTCTGTGGGTGGATCATTAGTAAGGTGATCAGTCATACAAACTTCATCAAGGCAACACTAAATAGCCCTCTTCCATCCTATATATTGTCGACCTTCCAAATCCAATTTCCGTTCAGTTATTCGACCACCAACTGGAAGTACATCAGAAACTATTCTTTCACCATTATTATTTCTAAGTGGGCTGCGTGTAAAGAATCAGAAATTTCACCGGCCATGAGAGTAAACTTGCAGAAAGAATAAAAAAAAATCCAAAAAATAGCCAAGAAAATTAGAAAAACCACACCAGAGCTACTAGATTGTTCGAAGAGTCACACAGATGAATGCTAAAAAAGCCAGAGAGTCATTGGTCAAAATTCGGTCACCAAAAAACCTCTCATGCACCTGCACGTGCCAAAAAGCCTCTCTGCACGGGGTGCTCACGTGCCTCTCAAGAAGCCACACGTGTTGCTCACACGCCAGTCTGTAGTGGTCGCCAGTCACCAATCTATTCGGCCGTCAACCTAGATCTCCAAAAACAAGCCAAAAACTCAACCAAACGTGCCACACAATAGCTCCACTGTTCTATAACACTGCACACTATGCAGCCAGATCTAGGTTTATGTTATTACATCCTCTGTGACTTAGGATTTAGTCACGCATAAAAGAAATTGAAGGAAAAGAAAAAAAGGGAAAAAAGAGAAAGGAAGAAGAAAGTAGGATTCTCTGGCTGTTTTTTGTTATGAGAAAGATATCTAAAGAGTGGCTCTAAATACCAAGTTATAAGAAAATAAGAGAATAATGCTTGAAGTCATACTCTCACAAGAGGCTGACATGTCTATTTATAATAAAATATAAAGTTACAAGAGATAGACCCACAGCTCATACATATCTTAGTAAATAAGAAACTAATAATCCAACTCTTAAATTACTAACAATTATAATATATATTTGTTATTATTTGTCATCTTTGTAATTATGAGCCTATTTGGAAAATTATTGATAAAAGGTGGGAGTCTCAATTTCATGGACCCTTACATGCAACAACATATTATTTGAATCCTTAATTTCATTATAGTCTTACTTTTAAAGCTAATTTTGAAGTCATCAAAGGACTATTTGAGTGCTTAGAAAGAATGGTACCTGATAAAGAGTAATATTAATAATTAGGTTTAGGTTATATTATGGACTTAATTATGTCATGAGCTTGCTTGTCTCATACCCAAAGTTAAAGGGTAGTAAAGTCCTTATATTTCTTAACAGGTCTATAAAAATAGAGCATTAAAGTTATATTTTATGTAATAATCCAATCTCTTATATTCATTTTATAGTATATCAATGTTTGCCCTTTATTCTTTATAGCCTATATCTATTATTTCTCCTTCTAAACTCTAACCATACTTTTCCATATGGTATTAGAGAAGAATCATCCGCCATAAGGCCTATGAGTTATACTGCAGCGACAACCTCAAAGAGGATAAATTGTTGATAATATAGAATTTAGGTTTATTTATTTCTTTTACTAAGTTTTTTGAGTTTTATGAAAAAAAATATTGGGGAAAAAAAAAAGAAAAATATAGTTGAGAGTTGTTGTTTCCATAGGCTTATTTTATTTTAGTTACTGTTCCAAGTTTGTTTTGGTGGATTGAAAAAAAAGAGAAAAAAAGAAAAAATATTGTGATAGAAGAAGAGTAGCAATAGTGGTTCCATTCCAGGGTTTTCAAATAGCTCCAGTGACCAAAAACTAGATTTCAGCAAATTGGGGGACAAATTGGAGCATGTTGAAACTCCTTAAATGACGTGTGTATCATATGCACAGGTTTTAGGTGGTGCATGAGGCCCATATACAAGCAGAACAGGTGGCACATGGCAGTGTTTTAGACTGACTTTTCGTGAATCCAGATGTTGTTTAAAGCTATTTTCAATGGATTTGTTCCAATTTGGATGATTTGGTCCTATTGAAACTTAGTATGGTGGACTTCGATGTTATGAGAGAACTGGGCTCCTAATTTTTGGACTGTTTAACAATTTTTGGTGTGGTTTTCATGGTCTTTGGCTGTTTTGAATTCGGTAGCCATGGTTGATTGGCATAGCAAGAGGAATTTGTTGATTTCGGGGTTGATTCATAATTTTGTTGCTACTTCATGGAGTGAGTTCAAATTAGTAGATTTTGGCATAAAATTGATGTTTTAGATGTCTTTGTGTGATCTCTGGCTTCAGGTGATGTGGTTTTGTGTTTTCCAGTGTGTTGACATTAGAGTTCACTGTGCGTTCCACTAAAGTTCTGTTTTTTGGGCTAGTGGAGAAGTGATTTAGTGAGCTACTACAAGAAGTAGCTTTTTAGCAATACTTTGGTAGAAACAATTTCAATGACAAAAAAGTGTTAATTGTAACTTTGATTTTTTGCAATTTTGTTGTGGAAAAAAATTGTTTCTTTGGTACTAAGTACATTTGGCTTTGGTCATTCGAATCACTGGTTTGGGTGTCTCCATGTGATTTGAGACACTGGTGACTTGTGTATGCACAGATCTAATTTGGTGAGGTTATCTTCACTTGAATATGTTGGAATGGCTTGAGCAATTAGCTATAGTCAGGAAGTCTATTTATATACAAAAATTGTAATCAAACAAAGATATTACAATCAAATTTGTAACACTAATTCTAATCATAATCAAGTTAGAAAGGAAAAATATCAATCTAAAATAACTTCCTAATATGCACATAATTAATCTAGAAGCATTCTAAAATGATTTTTGAAAAAGGCATACAATAATGATTTCCTAAAAAGGCATATAATTTCAACATCTTCTATTTAAGGTAGTTTAGACCACTAATTTTACTTGCCTAGCATGGGATTAATGCTTAGTTTGTGCTCATCAATATGGTTGAAAGGCTAGTTGAGGGGCCAATTGTGCAAGGTGTTAAAATATTTTTTGCTAGGATGTCGAAAAGAGTTCTAGAAGCTGCATCTATCAAGTTTTCTTGATGTTAATTTTTTATTGAATTTTGATTTTAGGAGTTCAAATTTATATACCAAGCTTAAGTTTAGTAAGCTTTAGCCTAAAGAGAGTGTTAGAAAATAATATTAATTAATAATTAGGTTTAGGTTATATTATAGGCTTAGTCATATTATGGGCCTACTTGTCTTGCACCCAAAGTTAAAGTGCAATAAAGTCTTTATGTTTTTAATAACTTTATATAAATAAAGCATTAGAGTTATGTTTTATATAACAATCCAGCCTCTGATATTCATTCCATAATATATTATTTTTCCCTTTTCTTCTCTCTAGCCTCTAAACCCTAACTATAATTCCCAACAATGAGAAAGTGTGAAATTTATAAGAAATGGTAGAAAAACTACAAAGGTGTTAGAAGTTAATCTTGAAAAATCTAGATTAAAAAAAGATGAAGTGAAAAAATGTTATACATGTATAAGTTAAAAGTAAAAAAGTGCAGGCTATGATGTCAGAAAATCTTAATTAGGCTTAGCAATGAAATTGTCATGCAAAGTGTAGAAATTTCATGCAACTTGCACCATAAAATCTGAATGTTCCAGTCCTTGTCATGGCAGTGGATCAAGTCTATAAATAGACTAGCAGCCCTCAATTGCAATTTGGAGATCTCACTATATAGAAAGACTTCCCAGGTGTAGTAACACTTGTAATGCAGTTTTTATCAATGATATCATGATTTCTTCTTGCCATTCTATAATTTTCAACAAAAGGTTCATCAATTTGCTTGAATAAATATACAAGTAAATTAATACCTCAATTCTAACATGTCGATCCAGATTCACAGTAGGAGCAGGTTCATAATCCATGGGTTCTTCTTGACGAGGAGGAATAAGATCAGGATCCCAAGAAACAAAGTAGCCATCTCCATCCAAGTCACTTCCCGAACATTCATTAGGATGCGGTCTAAATATAAGAAATCAATTGATGTCAGCAAATGGGATAGACCTAATGATAGTCTGATTGAATAATTTGGCATCTTGATGACTAAATATGCAAATAAAAGGCAAGATATTAGTACCCCAACTTCTTTGATCCTATCAAGCATTTAAAGAATTCAAGAAAAAAGGAAGTCCAAAAGAATTACATCAAGACTTATAGCATAAGATGTGAGGCTCACAAAAAAAATTAGAGAATATGTTACAAAAATCAGCAACTTCTACTTCATCAAATTGGCAAAGCAAATGCTCAGCAATTGATTTACTGATTGCAGGAGCTATTATGCAAAAATATTAAGCTTAGAGAAATAAATATACTATCATATAAAAATATGATCCCAGGACCATCATATGCTTCTGATACTATGCAATATGCATCTTCCTAAATGTATGTCATGACCTCAGCCAACATGCATGCCCAACACAAATATATTGCAATCGGTGAAAACTGATTTACTGGATAGCTTAAATATGCTTGTTAAAACTGGATAGTCTCATCTGTGCTGTCAGAGTAGTTAGTATGTATTCGGGTCAAATTCAATAAAAAATTGTGGCCTTACCTCTCCCCCTTCTGCGGAAAAACAACACAATCCACCATGTGGTGCAGGGCAGGTACATCCACTGCTCGCAGAACTCGCACATCTCCAGGGTGTAGACATGGATTTTTAGCCACAACCACCTCTCCATCAACAATATGTTTACTTCCTTTTGCTACTTTGGCATTTGAAGCTAGAGAGGAATTATCATACAGCAGCATCCTTTTTGGTTGAGAAATTTGGACAAAGATCTCCCCATATTCCAATGTCCTAGTTTCATCCAAACATCCTAGCATGGATCTTCCTTTTGGAACAAAAATTCTAGATTTCTGGCGCAATTCCTGCATTTTTTATGCACGGAATATTTGTAGCATCATGGAAAGGAATGGCTCTTTATCAGGCTTATAACCACACTTGAGCATTTGCTTTAAAATGTTTGTGATCTCTCCTGAAGACATCAAATCCAGTGTTTCATGAGCTATCAAAGGATCTTTCAATATACTTTCCAGTTGTTTTACAACCTCTCTTTGCTTGTTTTCAAAGATTTCATCTGCAACCCCGAGTGTGGAAAGAAGGGCAATTATTTGGCGATTCAGGAAACAAGGTTGGTATTTGCTCCATGACAAGACATCCAACTTTGTATTTTCTGACATGTACTTGAACATGCTCTTTCTCAATGACAGCTTTGTTGGTGACGTTGGATCAACAGCAACAACACCTTTGTACCCACCATATCTAATCTGAAATGCAGATGGAACAGAATCCTTACAACCGCATTTCTTTGCCACCTTCCCAGCCAGTTCAGCAGATATCTTCCCAATGCCATCTGAGAAACAGTATAAAACTTCACCCCTTCTCACTTCTATATCTGGAATAGTTGCAATATCATGTCGGTCAACACTTAGTGTTTCTCTAGAAGAGCTGAAAGACTGTCCCAGTCTAGCAGCATACTTGGCCACATTTCTAATTTCATGAAAATCACCCATCCACCTTCTGATATCTGATGCAGTGAGTCCAATTCTTGAGGCAAACATCCACACAGAGTTATCCCGTAACTGACTTGATGAGAAAGCAAGAAACTCAAACTTCTTGCTACCAATAACTATGCCTTTTCTTAATGTAGACAGTATCCTCCTATAAAGTCCTGTTTGTCTATTTGCATCTGGAGAAGATGAATGCGGCATCAAATCCGTTGAATGAAGCTTATCAAAGTCCTCATCAACAAAAGACACACGAAGGAAGTTATCAATGTCTTTGTGATAATGTCGTAGAACACGATTAGAAAGATTCACCTCAGGACCACAAAAATAAATTTTACATGGAGTTACTTGTACTCTATGTACATAGACCAAGCCATCATCTAAAGAAATAGAAGGACGTACTGGAATTTGCTGAGATGAGTGATATCTCTCATACTGTTTCTTCAGCCATGTTACAGGTTCATAGCAGCATTCTTTCAAAAGATATAGTTTATCCAAGGCACTTTCTATATATTCAATCTTTATTTTATTAGGATCAACTAACCGGAAAAAATTGACATCTATAGATGGCCCGGGAAGGCATCCATGCTGAACTAAGGAGTTGATTTTGAACAAAATTTTGTATGGCAAGTCAAAGCTTACAGGTGGAGTAACCATAGGGACAAGATTCTTATCACAAGAATAACTGAAGCCTTTCTCCATGGTAAAACTGCCACTTTTTTCAAAATAATAATAGAGGTGGCGAAAATTTGGAAGATTAGCTGTATGTGGAAGCTCCAAACATATAGCAGAAGATTGTCCAATGCAGCATGACCGGGTGAAATCTACTTCCCGAAACCACTGGTCGCCATGTGGCTTGAAATTGTTGCTTGTAGATACATCTTTCTCATAGATCCGAGGGGCACCAACTAACTACAATAACAAGAGGTATGAAGAGAGGTGAAATGTGAAGAGACTTAATGACTTGCATTAACATCATGAAGACCAAGAAATTCTTAGTGTCATAGGACACTAATATTATAAACTCTTAACAACCAACAAACAGATTCAGACAATAATTAGTTGGCAACATAACCAGAAGGGGAAAGCAGAATAAAAAACATGAAATAAAGAAAAAAAAATCCAGATGAAATTAAGGTATCTACTTCGTACAGGGTTGCCTAGCTATCATGATGTACTACCCTTTTGGTTAATGCATAAGACTACTAATTTTCAGAACTAAGGTAAATTTAGAAACTACCATATACATGACAAAAGAAAAGCTGACACATTGCCATTTTACGGTTTTTTTTTCTCCCTTAATTATATCATGTGAAATTTAACTGTAATTATAGTTCTAAAAGCTTGGGAAAATTTTAATGCAATTAAACCTACCTAATCAAATGATTTTGGAGAATAAAAAGAATTTAAACTACAATTAAGGGCAGGAAATTGCCTTGATTACGTCATTCTGAAGTAAAGCATCTACAAAGAATTTAAGCATTTATATTTCAAACCAAATGTAATCTTTCTGTGTGTACCCATTTCCGTAATTTCATAAAGGCCAGACTCCAGTGGGGGAAGCAGATTATCAGTTATCCGTAACACTAACATATCCAATCTTCACTGTGTAGAATACAGCATTCCCCAAACAAAAATGCCAATAATGTTTTAAGTGTAGAATTGCACAAATCTGTACTTACTCTGAGATGCTAACATCCAGCTATCTCTCTTTGCCAAGATATAAAAAGAAAAATGTAAGATAAACGGAGAGAGAACACATTGTTGTAATGATGTAAAATTATGCAACTTCTACTAATGGCTAACCTGAAGAACCAGAAACTTGGAGGTTAAACCAGGTGGCTTGTGTAACTGAATCTGCCAAATGCTCTCACTGGAAATCTCAAGCTTGTAATCCGCGGTCAAATAACAGAAAAAGATATAAACCTTTTCCAGTTTAAACCCAAATTGAACTGAAGCATTTGCATGTTTCCAGAGCACACTGAATCTTTCCTTTGAAACTTGACATCCAAAGTTCACTGCTATGTCATCCATGCTTTGGCTATGGCTGTGCTGAGAATTCCAAGCTGATTGATCAAGGGACTTCTAAAGGAAGTAAAAGGAAAGTGAGAGGAAATTAACTGCTGCCGCCCGTTGATTTCCAAGTCAAGCCACTGATTCCGTACTGCCTCTCACTGTCCCAAGCAGCGTGGGTCCAGGCGCCATTTTCTTTTGGTGTCAATTCTGCCTCCCCCCCCCCCCCCCTTTTTTTTGTATTAACTAATTATTTGTTAATTATTTCAATTAAGGAAAAAGCTAATGCTCCCGTAACATTCTCCGCATCGTTGGTTCCCCTGTTTTTTAACATGAGCATAATGACACGGGATTTAACGTTTTCGTAGTTAGACTAAATTAAAAAATGAAAAAAAAATAGATTGATATTATTTATTATAATTTATTACAACAGATGTCACGTACCTACTTTCTTTTATTTAAATTCATCCGTAAATAGTAATTTATCAGAAAACTCAGAAGATAAAATGACACATTCAAAGTGTGTCTCAACAAAAATAAAAATAATAAAATAGAAACTTTTGTTGTCACATATTAAAATTTAAAAATTTTTAATCTTATATAAATAAAAAATAAACATTGAAAATTTATAAAAATTAAAATTGAAGGATTTTTAATTTTATAAAAATTAAATTAATATAAAATTTTAATTATAAATAAAATTATAAAAAATAAATTTTTAGTTAAAATAAAAATAAAAATAAATAAGAACTTGAAGGTATAGATTATAGGATAGTCTATTTCTTTTACTCTCTTTTTTTTAAAAAAAATTATCCTAAATGAATTACTGTTTGAAAATAAAATAGTAACATATTATTATTTAAATAGTAAGATGTTACTGTCTAAAGACTAAATAGTAACATACTATTATTTAGCAGATTAATTTTTTAATTAAACTTAATTTATCTATTTATTTTAAATTTTTAGTTGACATTACTGTTTGGAAATAAAATAATAATATCCTTTTTTTGATAATTTAGTTGCTAATCAAACCATGTTATTGTTTAAGTTTTTTTTATTTGACAATTTAATAGTTTAATTGTTAATAAGATTAATTATCTATTTATTTTAAATTTTTAATCGATATTATTATTTGACAATGAAACAATAACATGTTACTATCTAGAGATCAAACAACAACATATTATTATTTAGCAATTTAGTTGTTAATGAGACTTCATTTACTCATTTATTTTGGATTTTTAGTTAATATTATTATTTAGAGACGAAACAATAATATCATCTTCTTTGATAGTTTGGTTGTTAACAAAATTTAATTTATTCATTTATTTAGAATTTTTGATCGATGTTACTATTTAAAGATAAAACAATAACATATTACTATCTGAAGATTAAAAATAACATACTATTATTTAGCAGTTTAATTATTAATGAAACTTAAATTACCTATTTATTTAGGATTTTTTATCAATATTACTATTTGAAAATAAAATAGTAACATGTTATTGTTTAAAGAGTAAATAGTAATATGCTATTATTTAACAGTTTGATTGTCAATGAGACTTGAATTATTCACTTATTTGAAATTTTTTGTCGATGTTACTTTTTTTAAACGAAACAGTAACATCATTTTCTTTAATAGTTTGGTCATTAATGAGATTTGATTTATTCATTTATTTGAGATTTTTTATCAATATTACTATTTGAAAATAAAACAATAATATGTTACTATCTGACTACCAAATAGTAATATGTTATTATTTAACAGTTTAATTATTAATGAGACTTGAATTATCCATTTATTTGAGATTTTTGGTTAATGTTACTATCTGTAAATCAAAAAGTAACATTCTCTTCTTTAATAATTTGATTATTAATAAGTCTTGATTTATCTATTTATGTTAGATTTTTTGTCAATATTATTATTTGGAGATGAAATAATAATATGTTACTCTTTAGAAACTAAACAGTAACATATTATTTGATAATTTAATTGTTAATAAAACTTGATTTGTCCATTTATTTTAAATTTTTAGTCAATATTACTATTTTAAAATTAAATAATAATATATTACTATTTAGAGGTCAAATAGTAACATATTTTTCTTTGACAGTTTGGTTGTTAATAAAATTTAATTTATCCATTTATTTTTAATTTTTAGTTAGTATTATTGTTTGGAGATAAAACAATAACATCTCCTTTTTTAGCAATTTAGTTGTTAATAAGACTTAATTTATTCATTTACTTTAAATTCTTGGTCGATGTTACTATTTGGAGATGAAACAATAACATCCTACTATCTGAAGACTAAATAGTAATATGTTATTATTTAGCAATTTAATTATTAATAAGACTTGAATTATCTATTTATTTGAGATTTTTAGTCAATATTACTGTCTAAAAAATTAAACAATAACATCTTTTTCTTTGATAATTTGATTGTTAATGAGACTTAATTTATTCATTTATTTTAGATTTTTAATTGATGTTACTATTTGGAGACCAAATAGTAACATGCTATTATTTAGTAATTTGATTATTAAAGAAGGCTTGATTTATCCATTTATTTAAAAATTTTTGTTGATATTACTATTTGGAGATGAAATAGTAATATATTACTATTTGGTCTATAAAAAATAATATGTTATTCTTCAATAATTTTATTATTAAGAAAGTTGTTATAACACTATAATACACTAAAAGAATTGGGGAGAAAAGTTTAATGTGGAATTCGAATGAATTTAAATTGAGAAATGAGGTCAAGGTTGGCAAAACAATAAGGAAATGAAGAAAAATTAAAAAAAAGTCATTGAAAAGGGCCTTTTTTTGCTAGCTAGAGTGGGTAAAACACCTTTGGCATTTTATAAGCATGTAGATCTCAAAAAATCACATGAAATTAACATATAATTCGTCCCAATCGGACAACCAAGCGTACAGTTATAATTATCCAAAGTTTTGAGCTCAATCTAAGCGTTTCTAATTAGGTAGACTCCACTGAAATCAAATATTCTTATTTTCTATTGAAAGATCATAAGAAGATGAATGAAAATGAGTGGTTCTTTGCAAAAATTAGCTAACTAATCATAGAGTTATGCCTTTTTAAAGTTCTTGATTCATGATTGCCTTCTTATGGTAAAAAAAAAAGTATTTTGAGAATATAATACTAATAATTTATAAAATTGACACCTATCTGAAATAAAGATTAGCACTAACACTTCTTTGAAAGGAAGTTCAACGTGTGGCACTATAATGCAATTTATTATTAAAAAAAATATATATATATTATCTCTTATGAGTTTTAAAGTTTTATAATTTGAAAATCAACTCAAATTTTCATTAGAATATAAAAATATTAAACTTAAACCCAATTTTGAATTTTTATCAAAAAAATGAAAAAAAAGATGATGATATAATTTAGATCTATGAGATATTTTAAGTATTTTTTTAAATAAATATATTTTAATTAAATTCAAAAATTGAAGAAAATTCAAATTTTAATGTAAGACTCCATTTATTTTATCAAAAAATATATTTATATAAAAAAGTAATATAACACTTATTTATCTTGTAATTAGAAAAATAATATCTAGAGTCAAAAATAATTAAGGAAAGCAAATTTCTCCTTAAAATAGAGTATATTATTTTTTTCAAACTCTTCATATTTAATGTTAAATAAATAAAATATTTTTCCTCATGTTAGCATTTTATAATTAAATCTTTTCAAAAAAATGTTTTCTATTGAAATAAAGAAATTACAAATGTCATGATTTTTCTTACCATTTGAATTTAATCAAAATATATCTTTTTTGTTTTAATTATCATATATTATTTGATTTGAATTTATAATCATCTTTTTTCATAATTTAATTGAAGAAAAGTCCAATTGTAAGTTTATATATAATATTATTTTATGTTTTATAGATGTTTAACCATGTTTTAAAACTAGAAAAAAATATATATTATTCTATTGAAACTTAAGGAATGTCAAAGATATTTCTCTCAAAAGAGATTTTGACTAAAAATATTACACTTTAACAACACATGTAGGGATAGAACTAGAGTTATTAAAATGGATCAAAGTCTGTAAACCGATTTTTAAGTCTGCAAATTAGGGCTAAATGGCAACTTGTTTGAATGTAGGCCTAATACCAGCTTGGTTTGGTTCTCATGGGCCAACTCATGTACAAGCCAAGTTGGCCCACATTTATTTTTTTTTTAAATTTTTTAAATTTTATATGAACTCAAATTATCAATTCATGTAAAATTACACTTCCTTCTTTCATTTTTAAGATTTTGTTATGAATTATTTATAAATGATATTTTTATTTTATAAATATTTTACAACTTATAGTTTATATATAGTATATTTTTAAGGTTATATATAGATTTTAAATGTATTATGACTTATTTAAAAATGAATATGTAATATTTTAGAATGATTTTAAATTTAAAAAATAAAAATATTTTCAAATTAAAAAAATACAAAAAGCTCATTTACCCAATAGCTCTTGAAGGCCGAATTAAAACCTACATATTAAATGTTCACAAAAGAAACAAATTAGCCCAACCTATCGATTCCCTAATTATAGGTAAAACTCACAAAGCATGAAATTCATGCATGCTTTACTAAGGAATAATAATAACTATATTTAATTTCTTTTTCGTTCTCATTTAGTTGTTAAAAAAATACTTTTTTTTTTCAAAATCATATTCAATTTTATTTTTTTTAACTTTGTTATTTCCATCTTAATGATTATAAATGAGCACGTAAAAATAAATGAAAATAATATTCTATGTATTTTAAAATTAGAATTTAAATTTTTATTTGAAATTATACAATTTTAAAATTTTAAGATAAACAATTTGATTTTTTTTAATTTAGTATCTTATTTAATATCATTTTGTGATGAATTTTTCTTTGCTAGGTTGTAATGACTCAATAGTATGAAAATGATATATAGCAAATAGTGCTTATTTTCAAAACAATGAGAGAGAGGGACATATAGCAGAACTTCATCTCAAAATAGGATATTCTTTCAAGGATTTTTTATATTTTTGTTGAATTTTTAAAAAAATAAATGAGTTAATAAAAAATACAAATTTTAATGATAAGAAGGCAATTTAATAATAAAAATATTTAACTTTTAAAAGTCGAAGTTCTATTAAATTATCACTCAAAATATGTAAATCGAATTAAAATATTATTATTTGTGGAAAAAAATTATTACAAAGAGTGAGTAGAGAATTAATTTTAAACATATCTAACTATAATTAATCTACTTTTAAAAAATTGATGATAAGTGAATATATTCTATATTATAACATTATATGAGAATTGATAATTTATTAATTATGAAAAGCTTTTTATGAGACATATTACAATCTACCAACTATTTATCTTTCTATTATCTATTATTTACTTAATTGTTGTAATAATTCTCTCCATGTATTAACACATTATTTCCTTAATTCTCACCTAAATTTTGCTTTATTTTATCTTTTTTTGCTACTTAATATTACTTATTTGGGCTGATAATGAATCGAGTCAAATTATGAGATGCTTGAAACTTAGGTTCAACTTTTAACTCAACAAGTTAAGCTTGTAAACCAAATAAGCGATATATAAGCTAAAAAATTTAGCTTATCTATTAAATAAGTTGAACTTTAACTTGGAGATATTCAACTCGATTATATCATAAATTGACTCAAATAATATATATAATCTAAGATTAATTAATATATTTATATATATTAATTAGAAATACTTTTGTAAAATATATTCTAAATTAAACACTTATTACAAAGAAAAAATATTAACCATAATAATAATAATTTAATATTTATATTTGAATTTGAATTATAATTAAAATAATAAATGGAGTTAATGATAGACATTATTAACATCATTTCCATTTTGGAATTGGTTGTATTTTTAAAATGTAATTTAAGAAAATCATTTAAAAGAGTGTAAGAAGGTGTAGAAATTCTTCAAACAAATGCTCACATTGAATATTATAAAGGGTGGATACAAATATCCTCATTATAAAATAAGAGTAATAATGCAAAAACTTAAAGTTGTAGAAATCATAAGGTAGTAACCAATTTATACCTATTAATTAGTTCAATGTTAGTTTAGTACTTTTTATACGGATTTAAAATTTTCTAATTTGAGTAATAAGCTAGGTTGGACATATGTCCAGTTTACAGATTTTCTAGTTGAACCTATTTGATTTAGTTTCATTTTTTGAACACTAGTTTGAGTTTATCAAGTTAAGTTGAGCTAAGTTGAGTTGAGTTGAGTTAAGTTGAGCTAATTGTAAGCTCAATTTGAATTAAGCTCGAGCCAAAATTTTTGGTTCAAATTTAAGTCATGAGCTAAATAATATTAGATCAAGCCAAGCCTAAATTAAGTGTAGATCAGCTTGATTCAACTCATTGCCAGCCCTATTGCTTATCATGATTGACAATACTTTACTTCTTTTTATATTTATTTGACTTGACTAGATAAATATTGCTTATTTTACTCTTTATTAAATTTACTTTATTAAGATAAATAAGCTTTACCCACTTTAATTTTAGTTAGATAAATTTAATTTACACACTTGAGTATGCCCAAATACACAAATATAAGGTTTTGTGCACTTTAATTGGTGCTCAAGCTTACTTTCCCCCTTTTTTTTACTTCTATTCTTATTGGAATGCCTTTCACCAGTAAAAGAAATTTTAGCTAGCAAGACAAAATATTACTCTACTTCTTACTTAAATGTTGTTTGTTGCTTTAGGATATGATTTTGTTTATATATTTTCATGGCATTGTTTTGCTTCTACTTTCATTGTTGTGCTTTTGTTTTCTTTGTTTTGATTTTGGTTTATGTTGCTTTCTAATTTCTTTTCTTCTATTGGAATTTGATGTTGTGGGATGCCATTATAGTACATGCAAAAGCTCCTAAGGTTGCAATTGATTAGAAATTGTGGGAATGCTTGCTTTAATTGTTAAAGATTGACCATAAATCAAAGATGCCTCTGTGCTGGAAAGTTATGTAGCTAGTATGCATGAAAAAGGCAAACAGTAATTGATACTAACTTTGTTTAATTTAAATTTCAAATTTAAAAAATTAAGGAATAAAATTTTATTATATAATTATATAAAATATAAAATTATACAAAAATAATAATAAAATTTATTTGAGTAATATTACTTTACCCATTTAATCTCATTTACAAATTTTCAAAACTTTTCTAATCTTCAAGCATGTTGAAGGTCTACCTTAGGATTTCATTTTGTAAACTAACGTTGATGCATTTTAAAGCTTTACTAAATAATTTCGTCTAATTTCTTTCTAATTAAAGATTTGATTTCTTAAATTTTTATTATCTATACTTTCACTTGCCAATGTAACTCTAGCTTTTTGATAGGTAATTTAATTTCATTTTTGGTTTTGCTCTTTTTGCTCACATACTTCTTTAGTGCCATTGCTTCTAATTTTGGCTTCACTTTGAATGTTCTTACTTTTATTTTAGTTTTAGTGCTTTGTTCTATTGTAATACTAGGATGTTGCATTTCACTTAAGTTGTGACTATTGTAGGCTACAATAAAATGCAATTCAACCAACCAACATTGTAAAAGATGGAGTATGGTGATGATAGGTTTATACCAAACATCGCTAGTGAGGTGAATGGTTGCATGCATTTTGAACGTTAAGTGAAAGGCATTTCATTTAGTTTAAAATTCAAAATTAGAAACTTAAAAATTATTATTATCACTATTATTTTTTATTTTTATTTAATAATTTAAAATAGATTTTACCTATTATTATTCAAATATTTAATTAATGTTTCAATTTATTTAAACTTAAAACTTCTATCTTTTACAAAGATATTTTGTCAATAATACCTTGTTCTAAGTGAAAGTTAACTCACTATTTACAACCCCAAGAGTATAATATATTGTACTTAAGTTTCTTGGCTACTAAATTGATAATATTTTATTGCATAATTTATAAAAATGCAAATGTATTTCTTAATAATAATTAATGAAAATAAATATTTATTATTAAGACCACTTACTAATGAAAATTGAAAAGGCATTTAATTTATATAAAATATAAATACAGTTAATATAAAAAATATTATTTTTATTTATCAATTTAATTATAAAAATGTATTTGTCACTTCCTAGTCCATTAAATTCCCTAATAGTACTATATAAATCGGTCTTGATTTTTATTTTTTTTTAATTTATCAATTGCTTTCAATTTAAGAGAGGAACATGTACAAACTTTTATTTTAGGGCTCACAATTTTCTTGAAACCTAGTGACTAGCATAAAGATGTCAAATAGACATCTTTGCAAGTTTTTCTAATCCAAATTAACTTCTTAAATCAATCATTTTCTGAAAATTTGAATGATGCAAAGATACAAGATTAAAAAAATTCACTAAAACTTTTTTCCCATGTAATTAAGTCAAAAAACAACTTCCTTCACTAATAAGGTTCAACAGACAGAACTGCACCTTTAGATAAAGAATATATATATATAACTTACCATGTTCGTTATCAAAAATAACTTTTCCTAATAGATGGATATAACCTGTCTTAATAGTAGAAAACTTTACTTAAAAGCTTAAATAGATAAATGCATTGAAAATCTCATAGTTTTAAAAACCTTACATCACCTTTGAAAAAACAAAAACATAGCAAAACTTTCTTTTTTCTTTCTTTCTAAAGGAGAATTTGAAATCATAAACATTGTAATTTCTTTTAAGGTCAAATCCAAATCATAATAGGTCTATGAAGAACTAGTGAAGTGATTTTGGAAAAATATCTTTTGAAGATAAATACTTTCCATTTAGCAAGATTCCAACAAACAATGTTTTAAAACAATTTCATCATTGGCTTTTCAAAACATAAGAAATGGTTTCACAAAAGGTCTTCAAAGTCTAGTGAAGAAGTTAAATATCTTTTTGGAAATGGTAGTTCAGACCTTGAAACAAATATAATAGAACAAGATCAAGCAATAAGACTTAGCGAAATTAGTTGATCCTATCTTCTATTTTTAAAATACTTTGGAGATAATATCAAGTTTAAATATTGGATTTATTTCTTTGGAAATCCTAAACAAATTGTATATTTCTTTTTGAAAATTGATTACCTTTGTAGTCAAGATATCCCATACTTTTTATTACCTTTTGAAAATTTTCAAAAGCCTTATTCATTTCATGTTTTGAAAAGTCCTTATCAATTGTATAAAAACACTAAATAAATAGGTTAAGTAATAATGTATATCATATGTTACATTAAAATAATTAAAAATATTTGGTTAGTTAATCTATATAGATATTTCCTAGGTTATAAAAAATACTAAAACTTATATACAAATACTTGTCGAAAGGAGTTAGAGTAATAATATATAGCAAAACTTGGATAAATGGTCTAACATTACTTAACTAACTTTGTATTGATGGGTCCTTATAAGCCTTATAGCCTCCAAGATTTGCATTTTTAAAAGCTAGACTATAAAATGATGAAAGGCTATCAAAATTGAAGTTAGAACCACTAATGAACCTACAAAAAGTAAGTGCAAGCATTGGACGGATTGCTAGTGTGATAGATAGTGGTGGCTAAAAGCATGTGATACACAATAGAACCAAACCTGAAAGAGTATATGACTTATCATCATGCTTAGGTATAGCTGCATCCCTGTCTCAATACTAGTATCTTTAGAAATGGAATTACTAGAAATTAGTTAAACTCTGTCACCATATGTGAGGCTTTCTAAGGACAACCTGGTAAGATTAAATGAAAGGCATGTAAGTCTCACCACTTGAATCCTTGACCAATGATTGATATTAGTATGATTAACCACTACTTTAAAATAAAAATCAAGCTTAAACATGCTAACTCTAGTATGATATATCTTCCACCAATAGTTAGTAATTTTACTTAACATTCTAATAAGAGTATCTGAAAAGTATATCCACAAGTAGGGTGAGTAATAAAATTACTCAATGAGATAAGTATCACAAATTTTCTAGCTAATTTTAATAAAAAAAAGTAGTTATATACAAGACATGTATTAATATTTTCTTACCAAATATTTGTTTCTTCATTTATCTTGCATACTAAATAATTTACATGAAGTTACATAATTATTGTATGTATAGTACAAGTATCTAAAATAATTATCAAATGATATAGAGACATAAGGGTTCTTCCTTATACCTCCTAGTTAACCTTATCCCACATGTATCCTAACCTTGTGTTTTTAAGTTAACCTTATCCCACATGTCCTTCTGTTACAACTAAGAAATCAAGGCACCAAGCTAATCCCAAACCATTCCATAAGGTCTCAAATAATTATGTTACACATCATATAGGACATTCAAGCCAAAATTATCATATACGGCATAAAGCTCATGGCATATAACCATAAATTTTCACATGACACAAAGCCAATTTCATATAATGCTCTCATTAGCCTATCACATAAAATAGGGTAAAGTCAAAATATTAACTATAGCCATAATCATAGTATAAAACCAATCTAGCAAAAAAATTCATATTTATCTCATCACATTACTAAGTGATCACAAGTATTAATAATGTTGCCATTTTAGATGTTAGATTACTATTTTCCTTTCTCAAAAGCATAATGTTGTCAAGTCATTCTCACAAGTTTTCTTTTTATATAAATATATTAGTGCATACATAAAGCTTATAATATTTCAAATAGAATATCATGCATTAACCTTTCAATCATGATCTTGGTCTCATTATCGGACTCTCAAAGCAGTATTTTTTCCAACAGAACATTCATCACATATTAAGTATGCATTCAAGCTATTATCAACACATATTAATCACATAAATATGGGTTTAGGAATACCATGCCCTTTATGGTTTTCCTAATAGAATTGTATAGTGCCTAACTTCGGTTTTTCCATGTTTTGCAACTATTATTTCTAAGCAGTTCTAAAATCTATACTTCATATATCATTTTAATAAGCAAGAAAACTATATTTCCTTACTTAAACAAGCATATTAGGATGCTACCCAGGAGTAAAAAAACTATTCAATTCCTTGAAACATTAACATCTAAATTAAAGAGATAGTCACAGAACCATACTAGGTGCTAACAATTACCTTAATACTCATTAATTCCACTAAAAATATCAAATCTCATCCACAAAAATCTTGAGAATAAATATTTATATATTTAATAACCTTATTAAGCTTTTTCAATGCTCAAAACAAGTCACACAGTAGTTTGCCTTTATCCAATTATCAAAATACAGTAAAAAAACACTTTTAGCGTGGAAAATCTAATTTAAATATCTAACCTTAATGACATTTTATGAAAACTTCTAGTATAAATAATAAGTCATGGAATGACATTTTTTGAACCATATTCATGCATAAAACATGTTGCATAAGCTTTCCTCAACTCAAACCATCAATATGCCCAAAATAGGGAATTTTAGCTTTCAAAAATTAATTTTTTTTTGCAACTCTTTATAAAAATTTCTAGAACCAAACTAGATACTTTAAATAATATTTTTCAAATCAAATATTTTTCAAATCTTTTTTATGCCCAAAACATGCTATACCACCTATCATATTAGCTTAATATCCATTAGCAACAAGAATGATAAGATCTTTTTTGTAAGAACTATCTTTTTATGCAACTTTTTTTAAAATTTTCCAAAATTTTCTAGCCAAGCATTGTAGTCATAAAACATCACTAAACAACAATTTTTAGCCATGAGACATATAACGTAAATAATTTAAACACTGCACTAGAAAAACTTAACAAGAATGTTAATAAACATATCTAAATTAATTTAAAATTTAATGCAACAAGTTTTTTTCACAAGAATAAAGTTTCTCTAACCCAAACAACAACTTATTCAAAAGCATGCTAAATATTTTTCAAAATGATCTTTCTCGAAAGCTTAAGTGAAATCTTTCTAAAATATTCATGTATGTGTATGATTGGTGTTTGACAAACTTGTTACCCTAATATTAAATTTGAAAAATAAGTATTTTAACTTCTTTGATTACAAATGGATTATGAAGTAACATATTATGAGAAATAAAATAATTTTTTCTACATTAGGCAAGAAAACCTAAAAGCTTCATTGAGCTTATTCACAAGGATTTTTCATGAAAATATTTTTTTTAAATATTACTAATTGTAAGAAATCATTTTTATCACAATTCTTCTTTCTTCTTAATGTAAACTCTATATTAAGAGAAATCATTTCTAAACTTCTTTTTCACTTTCTTTGCAAATTTTCTTAAAAAGACATGTAAAACTTAAAAGAGCTTTTTTAAAACAACATTTCCACCTTCATAAAAACATTTTTTTTCAAAAAATGTTTTCATTAATCCACCATGATACTCAAGGTATCACCTTAGCACACACAACTTGCATATAACAATCTTCTTAAAAGAAGACTAGAAAGAAAGGAAGTGGATCTCTACTCACTCTAAATAACTTGTAGAAACTTGATTTCTTCACCTACCATTCAAAATGTTTCCACTAAAAATAACATAGAATTAGTAAAGAGTTTATAGAAAGAACTATAAAAAGAGTTTAATTCATAAAAGTTTATAAGCTTTTACCTTTAGTAATGAACTCAAATGACTTTTTCCTTCAACCAACTTCAAAAAACTTTCAAATATTATATAAAATCCTATCAAAACAAGAAAAAAACTATCAAAAACTCACTTTTTCCCTCTCAATTTTCTCTCTAGTTGTGGCAAAGCTTTAGTGTGCATAAGGAGGAGCTAAACTTAGCTATTTATAGAAAAATAAAATGCACTAGGAGAAGGAGAAGGAGAAGCAAGTTATATGTTTTTGTTGAAAGATGATAGGAAATTCACTTAGTTTTTGTTTTCCTATTCATAATCTCTTCATTATTCTTAGTCTTGCTTATTAAGTCATGGCATATGTCATTTTTTTCATCAATTTCATAGCTTGACTAGCCTTGTAGGAAACTTCCCACCCATTTTCTAATTGTAATTAACCATTAATTAATCATTAGTTAACTTCATTAGGACTTTAATTAGGAATTTTTTCTAATCTTTCCACCAACACACTTAGAAATCTTTATATTCCCATTATTTTCCCTAAAATCATGTATGCCATAATATAATGCCTTAAAATTTCAATTTTGACACCTTAAGGTGCTCACTTGATGCTTTTGAGTACAAATACCAAGTTACTCCAAAATCATATTACTCGTAGATCTTAAATACTTCTATTTTACTTAAAATTTTCTTAGATTTTTCCTAGGTAATTACCAATGAATTTTTTTGTTTACTAATTCTAGTAAATATTCCTATTGGTTTTAAGGAGTATTTTTATAAATTATGCATTAACAAAGGTTACCTAATTTACCTCTATCGAGGTTTTACTACTAGATTTTTACCAAGTGTTATAATAAATCTTGATTGAGTAATTAAGTGTAATACAATCTTACTTAAGAACATATATAAAAGCATACGTAGAGTCATATAAGAAGGGGATTTGGTAAAAAGGGACACTAATGCTATATGAAATCTTGACATTTGAATTTTATGCTTTATCTATGAGGATAAATCACTTGTGGTCCTTGTTTATGACTATATAAAAGGAAAGATATGTATAGATTGATTCTATCATGCTACATAAAACTTGAAAACATAGGTTCCTATGTTATGTTTGAATTAAAAAATTGCATATAAATTCACCTATATTTGTAAGTATGGGTCTTTAAACTATAAGATTGAAATTTGAAATGTTTAATTAGTTATTTTCATTATCATGACTTACTTGTTTAGTTTGTAGGCATTATATGACATTGGAAGGAAGCCATAAGTGTCACAGCTTGAGCCCAATCGTGATCAATGTGAATCTCGCTATTTGATTTCCACCAGCTTCAATACTATTCATATTAATTCTATCCAATAGAAATCCTTCTATTTCCATGGTGACTTAAAATCATATAACCTATTTTATATACGAATAAATAATAACCTAAAAATATATATACAAATAAATAATTCAACTCATCAAACATATAATCAACATTATTTCTATCTCTAATCTTTGAATTTGATTCCAAAAGAATCCTAACATAATCTCAACTATCAAGTTCTTCTAAGATTGCCTTAGACTCCTATATGAGCTTCACAACTTGATATTCTTAAGTTATATCCTGAAAATGTTAAAGAATGCAATGAGATTCATAATCTCAATGAATGTATATTTATAAAAGGAAATATCATTAGTACATGATTACAATTAATCCAAAAAGCAACATAAAATGACCACTAGGTGGTTTCCAGTACTCATACTTAATGACTTTACCTTATTTAACAATCTAATAGTTATACTTCTATATCTATGTTTGTATCCACAATCACATATGCACAAACAATAAAACCCAGAAAAAGTTTTTTATAATTTTGCTATCACTCAATTTAATTCTAATATTAAAGAGAAGTCAATTCAACATTACAAGTGGAGTAGGGCTCCCCTTCAATTACATTGTTTCACATACCATTGTTCACACACTTTATTTTCCACACCAATTAAATCTTGAAAACTCAATCATGGCCAATCATACTTTATTTTCCATACCATTGTTCACACACTTTATTTTTCACACTCAATGAATGTATATTTATAAAAGGAAATATCATCAGTACATGATTATAATTAATACAAAAAGTAACATAAAGTGACCACTAGGTGGTTTCCAATACTCATACTTTACAACTTTATCTTATTTAACAATCTAATAGTTATACTTCTATATATATGTCTGTATCCACAATCACATATGCACAAACAATAGAACCCAGAAAAAGTTTTTTATAATTTTGCTATCACTCAATTCAATTCTAATATTAAAGAGAAGTCGATTCAACATTACAAGTGGAATAGGGCTCCCCTTCAATTACATTGTTTCACATACCATTGTTCACACACTTTATTTTCCACACCAATTAAATCTTGAAAACTCAATCATGGCCAATCACATAATCACCATAGTATTAAATGGAAATATTCAAGGATAAATAAAATTCCAATTCATAGTATAATAAAGAACCATACATATAATAAAAAAATGCATCCACCTTTTGACTCCCAAGTCAATTTTATACCTTCCATAAGCTATCCATCCTTATCCTTCGAAGGTCTGCCTTATACTTTCCACAAATTGTTTATTACAAATTTTCTATCTAACTTTCATATTATCACCCCCCATTACATTTCTCATTTCAAATGTCACTCATGGCATAATTTACAATGTAATAAATTCACTAGAGTTGAGCTTTATATCTTACAAGTTCAATACAAATTCATCATAAATTGTTATCTTATTATCATGGGGCAAATATCAACATATAACGATATTTATATGGCAACATTACCATGCCTTCTTGCATGGCTATAATATTCATTCACATTCCAAAATAGATCATACTACACTTTCAAATAATAATGTATGCTCAATTACAATACAAACGTTACTATTTACCATTGTAATCTCATCATAATCAATCGATAGATAATAATGGCACCATTATGTTTTCCTGACATGGTAAACCTACATTTACTCGAATAAATAACTACTACTTATCACATATATCATTTCCATATCATTTACATATGGCTACAAGGATAATTTAATAATAATATATGCTACACGATTATACCTTAAAGAACTCACACACACACACACACACACACACACACACACATATATATATATATATATATATATATATATATATATATATATATATATATATATATATATTATATCATCACTAATATATATATATTATATCATCACTAAGAATATAAGTTAAATGTTTAAATAATACTTTATTAAAATATTAATTTAGAGTAAGATATATACTTATCGAATGATGTCTAACCACTTTTAGACATTTCAGGACATCTATGATTATCTTTCATGCTCTTCCTTTTTCACCATTTATAATGATAAATTATAAATGTAAGAACATTACTTATCTTATTTTCAAATATTCTAATTCCAAGTTTAAATCATAACATAATAAATCATTCTAAGTTATCGACTTCTAATGTTTCTCTAATGTTAACTTTTAAAAACTAAAATTTATCTTTACATAGTAGTTTATTTGGAATCGAGCTTATACGAATGAAATATTAAAATGCAAGGCCCTCAACAAACTTTATTCATATTACTCTACCATCTTATAATATCACTCTTTTATATCTTCAAAAATTATTGTAAAGAAATTAGTGATTTTTATAAATGAGAACTTTTTAAGTCAAATATAAAATAATAAAAATATTAAAGCTTTATAATCTAAGAAGACATAAATCATATTATGTTATAAAACTAGACACTTGATTCTTAATAATTTCAACTCTATTTTAAAGAAATCAAATAACACATTTTAAATATTTACTTGAATTAAACTTTAAGCACTAAAAACATTGAACTTTTAAGATATTGATTTACTCTAAGGATACTAGTATATCATTTTAAAGCATCCAATCCTTGTCTTACTAGTTATATATCGGGTAAAAAGAATATGATAATAAAATAGGATTCTTTTATTTTCTAAATCCAATATAAGACAATTGAATTATTATAATTTTATGCTATAAAATATTTTATTCATATCATTTTACAAATTTATGCATTTAATTTATAATATTTTTAACTTTACCTTAATAGAGCCATTTGATCAAATTTCTTATATCCAGCTCCATGCCATTTTTATCACATTGGCACTATTTGTATACTAGCAGCACGAACCAAATCATATTATCATATATATACATATCACATAAATTTCATATCTCATAGTATCTCGATCTTAATTTAGTCATAATAAGAGGTAATTAATTCATCATTACAATCATCCTTATTCACAATACCATAATTTCAAACATATTTATGTTTGGATACAAGCACACCTAGTTATCAAATAGTAGTTCCACACTTCTTATGTGTAGTTATAAGCCAAGCACATTTATAATCACAATCTCAATTAAAGTATACATTTATCATAACCAAATGCATACGATGCCTTCATTACATCATTTACAAATGGTGAGTTTAATAGTAATTAATAAAAAACAAATGGTGCTTTGGAAGCACCATTACACACTACAATCTTTATCATAATAAGAAATAACCAAGATCATAAGTTTTTCATATTCATTCAAATTGAGGTATATATTTACACATATTCAGTCTTGTGATTTTGTAACATATTATCCTAGTATATAGAACAAATAGAGTGTACGAAAATTAAGTAGAAAAGTTTCTAAAATAGATATACACTTACCTGGGATGCCCATTTGCTCCAAGGATCTCTAAATATTTCACTTTCATCTCTTTTTCCTTTTTTCTATTTTATAATTGATGAGGATAATTTATAAACATTAATATTACTCATTTTATTTAGAGATATCATAAAATATTTATCTTTAATGTTTAAAGATTAAACACACTATATTGGACCTTTATAAATCATGAAAATATAAAACAAGTTAGGTATAGTTGACTATAAGGTCACCATAGTTATGACCTTTGAATGATTTTTTATGGATGATTCAAAAATCATGAATAGATTGTTTATAAAACTTATTTTATGTAAAATTAGATTCAATTATCTTTCCATAGACTACTCATCACCCAAATCGATCAAGATTAAAAAATGTTATACCTTTTAAAAGATAGATATAAAAAGTTCATTTTTCAAAATCCTAAGTTTTTTACTTATATCCACTATTTTGATGATATATTAAAAATATACATAAGATTTTAATTTGAAACTAATTTCATTTGAAAGTAAACTTAATTACCTTTAAAATGATAGATAATTTGTTTAAAACAAATGTAAAATGAAGAAGTTATACCTTTTCAAAGTTAGCACAAAAATTTTGGGTCTGTGAATTAATTGACCAATTGATTCACCCGCCTATTTTTACCTTTGGACCCTCAAAATTGATTTATCACTCAATTCTAGAGTCTTGTTTCACCTCTAGACCTTTAGAATTGATTGACTACTCGATTCACACATGAAAATCTCAATTTTCTATGAAAATTTCACTATCCATCCAATTCTAAATGCCTTTTAAACATATATTTACATACTAAACCTTGATACAATCATTTATATACCTACCCATCATATCACTTTTTCTTATCATTTATTACTTCTAACACATCAAAACAAACAAGATTCAAGCAAAATCATAAAATAACTAATATTATATCAATACTATCACATAACCATAAAGTCCATAAATTAGTTAAATTATTCACTCACCTTGTATTGAAAAAGATGCTAGAAAGCTAGTTTAAAGATCCTTCAACTCTAATCACATCAAAATTCATGGATTTTAAAGTTAAGGTTTAGAATTCTTAACAAAACTAAATAGCCTCAAATCTCTTTATCAACCAAGAAGAAATAGGAATAATTCTTGATAAAAGTAATGTTCTTAACTTAATTAAATAAAAAAATTAAGAAAAATTAAAGTTCTCGTTACTTTATTAGTGGAAGGGTAGGAGAGAATTTAGAGAGAATTGGGGAAATTGAAAGATGAAGAGAAATGAGTTAGATTAAGGATTTAAGGGCTGAAATATAGGTTGGAGCTCCAGGGACATTTTCAGAAAAGTGCTTCTAAACCTCTGTCATACTTAAACACTCACTTATATCAATTCAAAACTTTTTACTTCATAATTCTAATGCATTTTTCTCATCAATTTTTCATCAAATTCATATTCATATAGTCTTAATTTTATCAACTTTGTTTTATTTCATACTTCACATATAAAATTTCAAACTTAACCAAACTTATCGATTAACTTAAGTATTTTTCTCATAAAATAATTTCTAATTTCTTATAATTTAAGTAGGGTGTAATAATAAGATAATGTTTGAGCAGGTAATATAGAAATCGAGGAATTTCATGTAAAAAATACATGAGATTTACATAACCTAGGAATTAGTCAATTATAATGAACTTAGGTAATTGGAGTAGAAGTAATTTAACTTTTTTTTATTGAAATGAATAAGTAAGATGACTAGAGGTTTGCTAGGTAAAGATGTGATTATTATTCTAATAACTAGTCTATTTATGATTGTAAAAAAAGCAACAAAGTATAATAAAGATAATGGGTAATAAAATTATGCGAAAATTGATATAAGATGTAAGAATATGTCAATAACTAAATAATCTAGGCCTAATCGTATTATAGCTTAAGTAAAATTATAGAGTTAAAGAGTTTATGCTTCTAAGTCATAACTAAAGGAATAGTGTAAAATAATGTTAAGCAATTAACAAATTCTTGCCATAGCATATTGAATGCAAAGTTTCACAAATATTTTTCCTACCTAGGATCTTGACAGATTTAAACAAGTTAGAATTGTTCCATCAAAGTAACATGTAATGATAAAGTTGATTAGATGTGGATTTAAGTTTATAAAGTGTGGTTTGTGTTAAACTTAAAACCTTCTGGAGAAAACTCAACTTCTTAAGTTTTATGCAATATTAAGAACTACAAATCTATGGTAGAAATAGATAATTCTATTCTAGATCTATAGCTACTATATATTGCCTACTTTCCATATATTTATACTAAGGAATTTAAAGGTGAAACTTATGTTGATATAAAGCTAATGTGAGTACACTATGATTTTATAGTTTTGAAGATTAAGATACTTATAAGTGTTTAAAGTAAAAACTTAGGAAATTTTCCTCCCTTCTAAATAAGAAACAAATTTAAGTTCGGTTGCATTTCACATAACTTAAGATAAAAAGTAAATTACACTTAGGAAAAGAGTTTATGTAAACTAGATAATTGTTATGTGTATGAAAGCTTGTGAATGAATGTGCAATAAAGTATATAAGTTTCATTTATACTACTTTTTTATGTATGTCTACTTTTCAATGTATTTAAACCTATATTAAAGCATGACATGGGATTGCGAAGATTATTTAAGAACTAAAACCTAATGGCATATGTATGAGGAAGGTGCAACTTATGTTAGAACTCATATTATATATGGTTCATAATAAATGAACTTGAATGTTTGCAAATCATGATAAGAACATATGATAACAAAAAAGATATAGTGTTGGAATGCCTTCATGTTTATGATAAAAATGAATGGTTTGCAAAATGTAGAATAACTATTGTTGAAAAAGATTCCTTAAACACTTTTTTTAATTAAATGTGTGTAAGGTTTAGGATAAACAACAAAGTATTTAGTATTATAGTTAGACATGAATCTCACTTACTAACTAAAGTAATATGATGCTTTGAATAAATACATAGAAGATCCTTTTAAGAATTCAAAGATGAATTTTTTTGAAAGGGAAAAGTACTATGACATCCTCCTTAGATTTTATATTAATTTGAAATTTCCTTATCATGTGATTAAAAGAAAGAATAGTAAGTTTTAATAGGTAAAATTTTCTTTTTTGGAAACAAAAGCTCTAGGTGGAATAAATGAATTTTAGTAAAGATGTATAAGGTAAAAGAGTACTAACTACATATAGGTTATTAAATAAAACTTATAAGTAAAAAGAAAACAAATTATTTGATCAGATTAGGGATATGAAAGGTTTGGCTGAGAGAAGTATATTGAATGAAAGAATTAAAAAGTTATAAGTAATTAAAGGTGAGTACATGAATATAAAAGAGTTTTAAGATATATTTCCTAAAATGCCTCTACTACATTCTTAGTAAACTTCAACAATTCACATTCTCTTCCTTATTTCCCCTTAAATCCCTAACCCTGTCCTTATCTTTCTTTACTCCCTCTTCCATCTCTTCCTCAATCAAGCAAAAGCAAGGAAAGCTTTATTTGTCATTGGTTTCTTCACACAATGAAAGTAAGAACATTAAAATAATTTTCCATATTAAATTTCCTTTTAATTTTCCTTTTGAATTTGCAAAAATCCAAGTATTGGTTCAAAAAGGGAAAAGGAACTCTAACTAGAAATCTTTAGAATTTTGGTTAATTAGATCCAAGAGATAAACACATCCAATCTTCCAAATTTCTTTTGTAATAGATGAGTAAACATCTTAACCTTAATCTAGAATATTTAGTTAAAATTGCTTAGTTGAATTTAGGTTTTTGGGTATTGATGAAAAACCTTTGAAATAGATCCACTTAAGATATTTGAATTGATTTGATAGTGGAAATGACTTGAATGAGGTGTTAGAAATGTATATTGATGACTGGGAATGGGTTAGTTATGTAATTAATGAATTTAGTTAGAATTAGGAGAGCTAAAAATAGTATTTTTATGCTAGGACTTCTACAAAATCCTAATAAAATGGTTTCCTATTTGGCCACAATAGTCAATTATTATGATGGAATTTTGGATAAGTTTAACCCTAGTAGTGAATGGCCACCAGTTCACCTCCTAGAAAGACCATTTGCCATAAGTGAACAATCAATTGTTGGGCTATGAACAATCGACCGTTAATTCTTTTATTTTACACACTTGTTAAGATGAATACAAACTTGGTTTAATAAGCATATAATGAGATTAAATTACAATGTTTATGACCTACATGAGTGAAGTAAGATGCAAGATTAGAAATGAAGGTTTGGAATAGTTAAGGAATACAATAGTATATACCTTAATAAAGCATCAAACTCTTTAATTTATTGTCTCTCCAAATAGGTGATATTTATATGATTATGTTTACAGACATATAAAAGTATTTATACACATATGTATACAGAGTTAGTTGTAAAAGCGAAAATGTTTTAAATACATAATTGGTAGTTTTATATATAGTGCAATGGAAATTGTGTATCTATGAAATATGATGGAAATGTTGTTGCTTTATTTATTAATGTGAATTTATAGTACTTATATCAATAAGATGATTATTGAGTAGGCATTATGGTTAAGCAATGAAGACATAGCAATGTTACTATTATATTAAATTTGTACATTATGTGTATATAGAATGGATAATTGTTATTGGATAATTATTTAAGGCCATGTAGTGAAGGCATTATAATTCTACTATTTGGCGTTATTATTGTGATCAAGAATGAATTGAATTATGTGGCCATGCAAAGAGGCAAGGACATTGATAAACTATGAAATGTATTATGGGAATAAGATCATCAAGATTGAAATGTTCAAAATTATGATATGTAGATCATAATTAGTGATAGAGAATTAGCTTGTAAGGGGTATAGGGTTAACTATGAAGGAATAAGAATAGGAATTATGAGAGTATAAGGTTGATTGGGAGTCACATAAATTTTTACTTGCTTTTTTTAATCTTGTTATTATATCTATAATATGATGAGAACTTAATATGAATCATTGCATGTGATTCATGTATAATGATTAATGAATTATGAAGAAAATAAAGTTAAGATCCTACTAAGTATGCGCATATATTGTATTCCTTTATAGGCAGGTACAATTATTGCTAAATTTTCTCCCTTTTCAAGAAAAAATATAAGAATGCAATTATTTATTTAGGTTGTAAACCTAAAACTTTTCTCCTAGAATCTAACCAAGATTTTATGTGTTTTAATACTAATATTCTAATTTAATGATTCTTTTAATTAATGCTTACTCACTAAGTATTAAGGAAACTTATCCTTTTCCCTCATTTGTTTGTGTTTTTAGGAAATTTTTTCCCTTAGGTGTCCAATTGCCATCGAATGTGGTAAAAGTGAGCCTGCTCAAGAATTTTGACATTAAGGTAAGCATTTTGGATAGTTAGAGTAATCCTATATAATGAGTCATCAATACATTTACATTCAAATTTGGAAAATCTTATTCTCTTTGAAAGCATCATTAAATATACTATATATTGCATTAGATGAGTAATAGGAATAAGGCTAGTATGTTATCGTCCATAGTGACTTCCTACACTGATCACGTGCCTAGGGGTTAGGTTATGATAGTGAAGTTGTGCTCTACTTCTTTGTTACACCTCTTGCATAAATGATAAAGATGATATTGATATGCCCTATTTCATTTCTATATATGAAAGACTTGAGACAGATTTTCCATCCTAATATTAAAATGCATCATTTTAATAATAGCATTTGCGATAAAATTTCCATCCCCGATCCATCACAATCTTTTTTGTTTTACTTTTTAATTAATGAAATAAATTTTAAAAAATTTATATTCTTTAATTCCCTCCTAAAATAAAAAAAAATATTTTTTAAAAAAATAAAAAATTTGGAGTAATGAAATTAATTTTCAAATTCCCTCCCAATTTAAAAAAGCAAAATGAACAAATTTTTATTAAAAAAATTAAAAAATAATATTTTTGAATTAATGAAATTAATTTTCAAAATTTTATATTTCTCAAATTTCCTATCAATTTAAAGAAAAGATTTTGAAATTGGGAAGGAAATTCAATCTTGAATTCCACCACAATTTTAAAAAAATTCAAAAAATTATAATTGGGATGGAATTGAGATGGTTTCATTTTTGGGATGGAAATTTCATCATAATTTCCAAAAAAATTTTAAAAAACTAACACATTAAATCCATCACAATTTTGTTCTAAATTTTCCATTACAAATTCACTATTTTCTAGTAGTGATATGATTTTATGTGATTTGATTTCATCAAATATTAAAAGAAACTTATACTAATATTAGAAAATTTCCTTAACATTCTTCAACTAATTTATCTCTAATTATTTTATTTAGGATGAATAAGAGAGAATTTCGCCAAGAGTTTCTCATCCTTAAATAGTATGATTAACTCCTTTTTTTTCTAATGTAATGATTTAACTTTTTTTTAATTGTGAATTTGTCTTAACTCATAAGAAATGTAAGTTGGCATTGGGAATAAATTTCTATTGTTTAAAACATAAAATTAAACCAAAATAAGGCTTAATGAGGGAAAATGGATTGTAAACAATATTAGCAAAAAATTAGATGCATGTTGATCATATACAATATGGTTGAAAATTTTTAATGCATAAAAATTAAGGGATCGCTTTCCCAAAATATTTAGTGATATTGTAATTCTTTATATTTTGTTACTACTCATTGCTAGTGATGATTTGATAATAATTTGATTATAAAAATATAATTTGTACAACAATTGTCAAAGTCAAAGGCAAGCAAGGAAATGTTTCTCAAGAGTTAATATTTTAAATGATTCAACTTAGGTAATACTTATTTTATTAGATAGGAGCGACTGAATGAAAATACAACTTGTGATTATTTAATTAGTTTAGAAATCCTAATTTCCATTTCCAAATGTTATAAGAGGGAAAAAGAATATTAAGAGAGTTTTATAAAATTTGCATCAATTTCTTTTAATATTGCAATAAAACTAAATCACATGAAAATCATATGTTGATTCTATTTAGATACTTAATTGAGAATTTATGAAAGAGAGTTTTGTGCATCATTAAATAAGCATATGAGGGTAAGCGGTATATTTTAATATTATATATAGGGATAAATCACACAGCCAAAAAAGTATAAGAAGGTTTTATATAATCTATCCATTTTTTAATAAGGTGGAGAACTATGCTATAAATAAGTTAAGGGAACTCAAACTTTTACTTTTTTAATCTTGAGTTTAGTATAATAAAAAATAAATGAGTTTGAGTTCATCAAACTTGCAAAATTTAAGTTCAATCTTGACCATTACACAAGACTAATTAAATTTAGATAAGTTCTCATATATTAATGGTTATTTTTTAAAAAATAACAATAAAAATATAAGAGTGAATTTTATTTTTATATTATCTCTCTCTTCTATTTTTCAATTGATTTCTCTCTTTCTTTTTTTTCTCCAAAAGAAGAAAATACAATGATACTTATCATTTATTCATTGTACTATCTCCCTCGTATTTTTTTTATGGCGACCAAGTTAACAATTTGTTTTTACAAAAAAATTGCATACAGAATTTTTTTAAAAAAATAAAAAACTACCCACGTGGACGGAGCCCCAGCCCCGAGTACAAGACCGCATGCATTTATTGATTTTAATGCAATGCCTCAGCGTGTACTACAAATTTTTATAAGAATTTACAAAAGTTTAATTTAAAATTTTTTAAATATCTAAAATTTTTACATAAAATTGTGTAATTTTTTTTCATAAAAAGTTATTGATGTGTATAAAGTTTATGTACAACAAGTGTATAAAAATTTGCAACATCATTCTTTAAAGTTACATAAAACAATTTTAAAAGAATTTTCATTTGCATTTAAAAGTTTCCATTTCTAATAAATTTTTTTAAATAAATTACATAACCTAAAAATTAGAGTAAAAATAGCATTTAATTCCTCATTTGTAAGGATGACAATTTTTCTATTCTAGCTTTGCTTTTAATTATATATTCTTCAAATTTCAAAACTAACATTTTATTCTTTATTTTTAATTTTTATTGTAATTATATGTCCTTTCCTTCACTCCTAAAATTAAAATAAATGAAAAATATTATACTACCTTTTTAAACTCCATCTTAACTATGACTAATACGTGCTTTTTTTAATTGTTTTTTATTATTTATTTTAATATTATAAATAAAAATAGTGAATAATTATAATAAAAATAAATAATTAATATTATTAATTTTTTAAATTTGAGGAATGTAATCATGTATTTACTAAAAATCATGCGTATACGGTTAACTTTTCGCGAGCAGATGGCAAGGCATAACGCTTTATTTTATTGATTTTAAGCATGTAAATTACTAATTAGTTATCCGTAGATAAATATTTATTTCAATAGTAAAAAACTATGACTATATGTTAATTATTTATAAAGAGAATTAGATAAAAAGATTAATATACAACCAATAATTCCCAAAAATATCTTATAAAATAAAATATTAAAATTTTATTACATGTATATTATTAAATAATTAAAATTGAGATTATAATATAATAAAAGATTGAACTTATGAATTCTTTCATATACATTAAATTATATAATATAAATCTAATTTTTTTTTTTACTTTTGAATATTCATAAGTTAAATTAAAACTAAACTACTCCAAACTATTCCAAATATGTATTCCAATCTTTTAAAAAAAATTCATTTATATTTTTACAATCTTAGATCACATGCTTGTAAGTAGATAATAATTTTGTCTAATAGAAAATTTTCTGAAGTATAAATGTTCTATAAATAGTGACAATTATAGAACCTTTAAAGAAAATTTATGAAGGAGAAAAAAAAGAAAAAAATCTGATGTAAAATGAGAGAAGAAAATTAGAAATGTTAAAAATTTTTTTTGAAAAATAGTTGAAAGAATAAAATATTTGTGAAAAAAAAAGATAGTTAAAAGAGAAGCATTTGATAAAATAAAAATTAAGAGAAATTTAAGGAAAGAAAAAAGTTATCTCCCTATTCATTTAATTTAACATTTAAGTAGATAATTAATTTTAAATTTATTTTACCAAAAAATTAATTTTAAATTCAAAAGTTGCATTACTTAGATATTATTCTTAAGGTAATTATTATCATTTATATTAACATTTAATAATATAATTTATTTTAAGAATAATTTTTTTTGTATGGCAATAAATTTTTTCTTTATCATACTAGTACATTGTAAAACAAACTTTTAAAATTATAACTTTATATTATAGACAACTTATTAAATATAATTCATAAATTACTACATATTTGTTGATTAAAATTTAATATTTTAATATCAAATATTTTTTAGTTTTAATTCACAGAGAGAAATAAATTTTTGCAAGAAAATATTAATAAGGGATTCATATTTAAGTATTTTCTAAAAATTGCATTATAATAGAAATTACAAAAAAAGGTCCTTCCAAAATTAAAAAAAAAACCTTATGTAAACACACAATAACATCATGAATCACTATTTTGTTGAAAACCATGACCAATTATACTTATGAAATCATAAATTTATAAAAAAAATGATAGTGAAGAAAAACTTGATATAATCATAAATATAAAATAATTTGAATGAAGTTTAAAAAATATATTAAAAATGTAGATGAGAAAAATTAGAAAAATAAAAAATATTTAGGAAAATGTTAAAAAAGGTAATTAATTAGATTATAAAATAAAAAATAAGTCTACAATTACCATAATGAAAATTTATCAAATGAAAATGAACCATTATATTATATAGTAGAAAATATTGTTGGATATTAAGTTCAAATTTTTAGAAAAAAAATGATGTTGACAGAAATAGACCTAATATCAGATTTAAACTTTTTTCGATAGTTATAAATGGGGTTGTTCATTTGTATATGTGAGTAAATAGGAATTTTATCAAATATATATGAAAAGAAGGTGCATTATAGATGAGAGTTTACAAATTTTAAATTAGATCTAAAATGTGATAAAGATAAGCATAAATTTTTTTTATTTAAATTAAATAAAGATAAAAAAGTAAAAAAAAATGAAATTAAATAAATATAGAGATAAAATAACTTTTAAATTTTTAAATAAAAAATGCTATTAAGTTTATTTATAAATTTATTAAGTTTAGTTGCAAATTTGTTAAAATTTCAAAAATAGCATCACATGGCAATTCCACTTCTCGTATAATTTTTTCTAAAAAGTATAACTACTTTTTTTTTGTTAAAGGATGTGTAAAATAATTAAGAATTTATTTAATAAAATAAATCATAAAAAAATATTCTTTTTGCAATTTTTATATATAAAAATTTAGCAAACTAATGAGAACTAGATTAAATTATAAATCTTTAAAAAATAAAAATTTAATAAAAATAAAGCATTTAGAACCAAAAATGGACAATCAAATTGAAACAAAAATAATATGAATAAAAATTAAAATAAATTGTAAAAAATAATTTACATGATAGAAGTATTATTGAGTAGTTATAAAATGTTAAAAGCAATAAAATGTTGTAAAAAAAAGTTCTTATATTAGAAAAGATGATAGTAAAGTATAAAAGAGAAAAAAAGAAATATAAATATAATTTGAAGAACGTTTTTGAGAAGCTTTTTATGAAATTAGAATAACATAGTATTTATAAATTTTGATGACAAATAAAAATAATTTAAATTCAAAATTTTATTAAAAATTAATTTAATATTAAAGGATAAATAGAGAATAAATGATAAATTAACATATGATGATTATGAAAATAACATTTATCATACAAAATAAAAAATATCATGATTAATATATAATATTTAGATTTAGATTAAATTTAAGTTTAAATTTAAATTAGATATGAATATAGATATATTGATATAGACAGAGATTTTGCCCTTGACTTCGAGATGACTGAAGTGCTAGGCTACCCTTTCTTTTTCCAAAGAAAATAGACACGGAGAACGTCATGCGGCCAAGAGATCCCCCCAAAGCTCGGGGAAACTAAAAAGCACCGTGATTCCGTGAAGAGGGGAACAAAGACAACGACGAAAATAACATAGGTAACTTTGATTTTTTTTTAATTTTAATTTAATTATATTTAATATCTTTTTTTTAAATGATATACTTTCACATATATGAAGTGCTTTTATTATTATAAAATATAATAATATTAATTTGTTAATTATAATTTCTCTAATATCATCTTTCATAATTAGAAAGTTATTTTCTTATATTTTTAAATACAAATATTATAACACAATTATATATAAAAAGAGAAATGTAATTTTATTTTATTAAAAAATAAATTTATATATAAAAATATAAAAAATTATCTTTCAATTATAAGAAATAATATTAAAAAAGGAATTACAATTTAAAATTTTTATGTTATTATATTTTATAATTGTAGGAATATTTCAAAAATACATTTATATATTTAAAAAAAATTTAAGGATATCAAATTTAATAAGATGAAATCTCACAAAAGGAAATTTAATTTGGGGAACGGGATAAAGTTGTTTGGATGGATAACGAGATTTATAAATAAATTATCAAATTTTATGAAAAAATTATGACATCTTATAGAAAAATTATAAATTTTATATAAATAATTATACTTCATATAATTTATATTATATAAAAAAATATGCATAGTTATTCACACGAAATTTGTAATATAATTTTATTCATAAAACTTACGAATAAAACAAATTTACCTCTCTTTCACTGGATTTACTTCACTTCCATCATGGCAAAATAATTATTAAAAGCAGGTAAAATATACAACAGACCCCATCTCTCCTCTCTCTCTCTCTCTCTCTCATTCTCTCTCACACACACGCGTGGCCACGCGTGCACACACGAACACAGGGGCCTAAAAAAATTGGAATGATGAGGCATGCAGACAATAGTTTAGAGGCGAACAAAAAAAATTCCTAAATACTACATTGATTGTGTGTTTAAAAATATTATTTAGGGTTCAACAGAATAAATTGAAATTTAAAATTGAATTTTATTCTTTTACTTGTTAGAGTTGTATATTAAATTAAACCAAAATTGTTGAATTCATTTAACAACTATTTAAGTGGATATATTGAACTGTTACTCCTATTTTGATAATAAGATCTTGCTCAATGGCGGAGAGGGTATAAATATATTTTAATATTTTAGTGAGATAAAATTTATAAATTCTTGGAAATATTTTAAATAAAATATATATTTTTATCTAAAATTTTTGAAAAGTCAATAAGAACATAACTTGTGTTAAAATACTTGTAGCACTATCACTAATCTTGCTGGATAAATATATTTAACGTTATTTCCACTTTTCTAAAATATATATTAGATCATTTAAGAGTTTGATTTGCATAATTTTTAAAAGGCTAAAATTTAAATAAAAATTTTCTATTTAAATTACAGCATATATGTTAATTACTAGGTGTGTCACTGTATGTCGTACAGAATATTTATTTTAATAATATAATATTATAATTATATATTAATTATTTATAAAAAAATAGATAAAAATTTGATTAATATATAGCTAGAAAATTTAAGAAAAAAATTATTTCTCTACTAATTTTGCTCAACTTAAGTAGACAATTGATTTTGAATTCAAATTTACCATTAATTAGATGCAAATTTTCAATATAATTATCATAATTAATATTAATATTTAATAACATGATTTATGATAAGAATATATTTTTTATGGTAATATATTTTTTATTTACCACCTTACAATGCAAAATAAAATTTTGAAAGTATATTATAGATAAATATTTATTTTAATAATATAATATCATAATTATCCTATTAATTATTTATAAAAAGAATTAGATGAAAAATTAATTAATATATACCTAACAACTTTAAGAAAAAAGTCATCTTTCTACTCATTTTATTCAATATTCAAGTAAATAATTGATTTTAAATTTATTTTATCAAAATTTAATTTTGAATTCAAATATCACATTAATTAGATAATATTTTTCAAGATAATTATTATCATTAATATTAATATTTAATAATATGATTTATGATAAAAATAAATTTTTTTGTAATGATAATATAATATATTTTTTATTTACTATATTATAATATAAAATAAACTTTTGAAAGTAATAGTTTTATATTGAAAATAACTCATTAAAATGCTTAAATTATAACATACATACTGATTAAAATTTAATATTTTGAATATCAAATATTTTATATTTTTTAATTCACATGGAAGACAGGAATAACTTTTCGCTGGAAAACACTAACGATCAACTTATATTTAGTATCTTCTAAAATATGTGTTATAAGAATATAATAAAAATATAAAATAGTAAATAAATAAAAAGTGTACAATGAGTATCAATTTTTTTTAAAAAAAAATTAATCTACCCTTTAATTGAATTTTAAGCAGAATGTGTTAATGATATAGAGGAGAAAAAATGTGAGAGAAATAATATAATTATTTACAAACATAATAAAAAATAGAATATAATTAATTAGACTATGAAATAGAAAAATAAATTTATAATTATTATAGTGAGAATATATTAAATGAAAATAAACTATTGAGGTATTTAGTAATAAATATAATTAGATAGATGGGTGCAAGTTGATTGTTCATTTGTTTATAAAAGTAAAAGTTGATTTTATCAAATAAAAATAAAGAGAAAGTGTATCATAGATGAAATTTTATAAATTTTAAATTAGGTGTAAAATGAGATGAAGATAAAGATAATTTTTTTAATAAAATTAAATAAAAATAAAAATAGAAAAATTTTAAATAAAATCATATGAAGATAAAGATAAAGATAAAGATAAAACAAATTTTAAATTTCAAAATAAAAAATATTATATTTGTTAATCTTAATATTTTTACACAAATCTAAGTTAATGAAAAAATGATTCATTTCATATGTATTGTCAAGTCTATATGTTCACACGACAATTCTCTTCCATAATTTTTTCAAAATTATGCTTTTTACCTAATGAAATAAATTATATAAACTATATAAAAAATGTATGTTTTTGCATTTTTACATATTAAGAATATATTAAACTAATACAAATTGATTAAATTATAATTTTTTTCCTAAAAAGCAAAAATTCAATAAAATAAAGTACTTATAACAAAAAAAGATATAATCAAATTGTAATAATAATAGCATGAAAAAAGTAAAAGTAATTATAGAAATAAATTTATATGATAGAATCTTTGGATTGAGCAATTGTAAATGATTGAAAATAGTAAGAGAAAATATTTACATATATTGAATATAAAGATAAAAGCTCTCATTTCAAAGAAAATGATAGTTTTGAAGTGATTGAAAGTGAAAAGAGATAAGAAACAAATTTTAAATATAATTTAGGGAAGTTTTCATGAGAATAAAATAATTTTTATAAAAATAAAATAATTTAATAATTATAAACTTATAAATATTAAAGATAAAGATAAAAACTTTTATCTTAGATAAAATAATAATTTTGAAGTGATTGAAAGTAAGGAAAGAAAAAAAGTGAAATATAAATATAATATGAAAGTTTTATTATAAGAACAAAATAAATAGGTAGTTATGAAATTTAGTGATAAATAGAGATTCAAATTCAAATTCAAATTCAAATTCAAATTTTTATCAGGAATTAATTTAATATTATAAGGATAAGTATTTTTTATTTCATAATTTATCTTTCAAGTAAAGAAAAAATACAAAACAAAATTTTATTTAAAAAATGATAAATTAATGTATGGTGAATTATGAGAATGATACTTGTTATAATAAGAGATAAGAAATATCACAACTAATATATAATATATAAATATAAATTTTGTTTAAAAAATAATTATCACATTATAATCATTAATAATAATTAAATATAGCAATTAATATATATGTTGTGATTTAATTAAATTTTTTTATAACAAATCCTTAAAAAATTTAATCAAAATTTTATCCTTTTTAAAATTATAATCAAGGCTAATTTAGGAACACTAAATTTATTATTTAATTAAATAATTATTAAAATATTTAAATTTATTACTTGAATTATTTAGAACTTAAATTTTATTACTAATATATTTTTCTGGAATACCTATTATTAATAAATATATTTAGAGCATCATAGCAATATCAAATCTGTTGCAACAGATTTGCGAAGAAGAAATTTCATGGCAAGGTTGATACATGGGAATGTCAGACATGTATGGCCAAAACAGAAAAAGAAACCCAGCACCCATGATGATCGCAGTCAGAATAACTCCGACCAAAGGCCAATGTCCCAGGATTATCCCAAATTCTTCCACCTTGAAATGCGAGTGATTCATGGGTTTTGGCCTATTTGAAGGATTCTCCATAGTTAATTTCTTCAATTCTCTTCCTTATTTTTTTTTCTAAAAATAATATGGATGTGTTATAATTATATATTTATATAAATATCCATTAAATCCTTTGATTATTAATTAGTTATCATATATTTAAATTTGATTTAATATTGAATTGTAATCAATAAATAAAAATTATTAATAAGTGATAATTAATATTACTAATTATGATATTTATCGAATGGTACATAATTAGATTATAGAAGGACTTTCTACATATTAATAAATAAAAGAAACTCCTCCTCCTCTTTATATTATTTTATTCTCTTCATCTAATTTTTTTATCCTTCAATATTATTTTTATAATATATTATCAGCATGAAATTTTTCCAATTTTAATTTTAGTATTCTTCTTTTATTTTCTAAATTTATATATCTCTTACTTTCAATCCACTCTCAAATTTTATTTAAAAATTTTAAAGTTATAAGAGTGAGAATGAATATTATTTTATTTATTTATATTGATAAAAGTTTTATTTATTTACTTTTTTGTTCAATGTATGATTTAAGGATTCTTACAAAAAAATTAAAGATGAGATTTATCAAATTCAAATGAATCTAACTTTTTCTGGTTGATGGTTTTGGTGTATTTTTTATTTAACTCTAATTAGAGCTTGTCACACCTACCATCATTGAAAACCTCCCCTTATCAAATGGTGATGACATCCTGTGTGACTTAGAAGGCTTTGTCCAGGCTGCGTGAAGGAATTGTTTATCTAAAAAAAATTTCATGTTGATTTAATAATATTATGCAGAAACAAGATTTTTTTCCCCGCCAATTTTTTCATTTGGAACTACTTATATAGGTGAAGATTACAATGGCATTCTTGCATATTGCAATACTAATACATTTTCTTCATCATCATATTCTATCTGTTTATGTGGCATTTTGTTTGGGAGAGAAGTCTTATAAATGTTTGAATTAGCTCAAAAGAATGAATGCCAAGACTTCAATGTGCTTGTGATTAATTAAACCTCTCGATGTGGATAAGTTAAGGATTTTACTGCAAGCTTGTTCTATTAGTAATGCATATTTGTTAATTATAGATGTTCATTGCTTTTTTAAATCCATCTTATATAAAAGAATACTTCAAAGTTACAAAGTTTACTCTCTAGTTAATTGCATTCCTTAAAGTAAATACATTAACAATTATAAATTCTTTTTATGGAAAATATAAAATCTGAGTAATTGATTTCATTACATTCCCTGAAACAATTGATTTCATGTCTTCTTGTGGCTAAATAGAATTTTAAAATTTTTAGTGAAAAAGCATGAAACATGTCTAACTAATTTTACTACATTTCTAGAAGTGAATGCCTTGATAATTAGAAAGTTTAGATGTGGACAAGGTCATAGTTATAATTATATATGTGGAGAAGGCCATAGGATTATAAGAATAGTATAGATAACCATAAAATTAGTTTTTGCCACTAGAAGTAGGAGAATATAATGAGAAATACTTGTATTATAAGAAATCAAAAGATTCTGAAAGTATATTTTATCAATACAATGTGAAAGGCTATTGGAAGTTTTGAAAGTGTATGCTACCAAAGTAATATGAAAAGCATTATTTACATACCTACTGTATGTTTAAATATCTTGTAAAACTTTACTAAGCTCCACTTTAAAGAAAACAAAATGAAGCCAATTTTATTGATAAGAATGATGCTCCCAACCATAATTTTTCTAATATAGCACATTTTAATGTGGTGAATTTCTTTACACGTCCTAAAGAAATAATTGATAATTTGTTTAGTAATGATAATGGCCAATTTCTTTTATTGTTGAATTAATATTGAATATTTGTTTCTTTATGAATAGTTTAATAATACACACCATTCTTAAAAATAGAAAATAATTTTCTCAATTAATGATTAGTAAAATCTATGTTAGATTTTCCATTGTGGACTTGTTAACTCAATAATAAAATAAGATGTAAAAGGATTTGATCTAATATAAAGTGACTGAATAGTTTGGACCACGTGATAATGTAATCCAGTAATAGGTAGTTCTCAGTAATGAGTCAACTCATTAATATTATCAATATAAATAAGAGTCATTATTCCTAAATATTAAGATTCATTTTGAATGCTTCCCATTGATATTAGAAAACCTCCCCCATTAAGTTCTCATCTATGGTTAATAGGAGTAGTAAATCCTTATTAGAGTTATGATCAAGATCAATTGTGAACAATTTATGACCTATATTAAATCCAAATTTCACATAAATGGATCCATTAAGTAACAATAAATTATTTTTTTACATTTAATATTATTCTTTTCACATGATTCATTTAAGGTTATTGTTCTTATAAACTTTGATTTTAGCAATTAGCATTAGAGCTTTTGAATTATGTGGATTGAATATATTATTGCATAGATTCAGGAATAAAAAATTATTTTGAATAGTTTTATATTGTGTGATGAATGTATTTTAGATGGAATTTCGCCATGGATATAAAAAATATATGATAGCCCTTCATATATTTATTTTTGTTATATGTATTATTTTGTTCTTTATGAATGTTATACATACTATTTATGAAGAAAATTTATGTATATGTTTCATCCATGATTGACTTCTATCTATGTTTGGGATGAATTTGTTTAGATGAGAAATATTATAATTTTATATGCAAATATGTAAATCATGATGCAATCATATGGTATATGTATTTTTTGATTGAATTTTTTATCTAGAAAAATTACAAATTGATCAATTTTTATTTTTAATTTAAAAAATCCAAATTTTCTTAAAAAAACTTGGAAAAGAAAAAAGGAAAAAGAACTAGTTTTAGAAATGCGCATTGTATCGATTTTGAGGATTTTTTTTTTTTGGTTTGGTGGTTGTGTATTATGTAATTGTTTATGTATGTTTGGATTTTCAAAACTTTTTATTTCATTCATAATGAATTTTGCAATGGTGTTTGAACATTAAAAAAAATTTAAGAATATTTTTTTGGTTATTCCTAAAAAATTATGAAAATTTGAAATCTTTTGCAATCAATTTGAAAATAATTTCTATTTTAGTATTTTACAATTTAAGAAAAATGTATTTTATCATTTATAAGCTTTTAAATTCAAGCTTTAAATAGAGAAGCTATTAAAACTCCATGATAGAAATTCTAGAAAATTTTCAATCATTCAAATGGATTTTAAATGCAATTTTTTGGGAAAATTTTAACATTAAATACATTAAAGGAAGATTCTACATGAAAAAATGCATTGAAAAAAGCAAAAAAAATTACATAAAATGATTCGAGTCATGTGTGGGCTTGCAATCGGGTCGCCAAACCCAGATTGCAAACCTACTTCAAGGAAGAAGATAGTGAACAAGGATGAGCTGGGCAATGCTTATGCGAGTTAATGGCATATGTGCACCATACACTATCGTCTTGGCATTGTCTAGCAACAATGAAAACTATTCCAGCTCCACTTTTTGAGTTGGAATTTTTAGGTGTTCTTTCATATTTTTTAAAATTAAAAATATTTTAATTATTTTTTAACTATTTAATTTGAATCACTAATTGATATTATTTTGGGTTGAAAATTTTGCTATTATATTTTGATATATTAGACTTCCACATGAATTTTTTATGGGAATTTTTAGCAATGCTTGGCCTATTAATTATTATTCTATGTATATGTATGTATAGGAAAATAATTTTAGAAAATTAATTAGGCTTATGTTATACTATAAAATTTTCTATAATTATAAGCTTAACTCTTGTGAGCCCAATTACATAAAATTTTGTTCTTTTTTAATAAAATAGTATTTGGACTAAAGATACCCTATTGGTATACTATTATTAATATGATTTGTTAGTGATAATATAAATATAAGAATAAGTATTATATTTTTAAAATTTTCATCACCCTATCGGTGTTAAAATTTTTGAAATTTGATATTTAGCTCTTGTATTACATTATAAGGCCTCTAATACCTTATTAGTATTGAGCTTTATAATGTAATATTTAATTTAATTGCATAGTTTACTGAAGGGAATTTCTAGTATAATTAAGGTTAAATGTGCATTAATGTTTTAAATTCATTTCCTTGGCTCCTTTACTTATGTAATTAAATGCAATTAAGATGCTTGATAAGATAAATCATAAGGATTGGGCTGAATCATTGAAATTATATCTTATAGTCTTAAATCTATATCTAACAATTAAAAAAATAGGACTTTAGATCAAAGCTAAGTTTATAGAAAATCAAAAGAATTATCATAAAAAGTGAACCCACTCTAATGAAGTACATGACAAAGAAAACAATAAGAGAGAGCATTTCTAAAACAATAAATGCAAAAGAGTTCTTGAATTCTATGGCAAAAATAAATAAATAAAAAATTCGATAAGGCTATGAAGGAACGATATCTTTCATTGCTTGAAAAATCAGTGTATGATGGTGTGAAAGATGTTAGAGAGCACATTTTAAGATTGGTTAACTATTACAATGAGCTAAAAATTATGCAAGTTAATTTAGGAGAAAGTTATTTAACTTAGCATGTATTAGAGTCTCTTTCATCTCAATTTGACATTTTAAAAACATCTTATAATATTTAGAAATTAGAATGGACTATCAATGAGCTTATCTCAATCGTTATGCAAGTCAAGGAAGATATGAAGAAAGGTTAGGTACAAGCTAGTTAATTACAGATCACATAGCCTATATTCAAACCATGGTGGAAGGTCTAATAAAAAAGATAGCAAAGCTCATTATATTTATGGAAGAAATAAGGGTGAGAAAAGTGAGTCTGGTAGATAACAACGCTATAAACTTAACAAGGCCTAATTTAAGGGTAATTGCAGGTTTTGTAAGAAGTATAGCCATAAAAAAGTAGACTATGTTAAATACAAGAAATAGGCTAAGAAGAAAAAGGAAGGGTATCCATCTAGTTCTAGTTTATTTTAAGTTCAAACATTGTTGATATACTATTAAACTCTTGGTGGTTAAATATTAGTGCAACTATTCATGTAACTAATTATTTTCAAACATTAACAAATTTGAGGAAACCAAATGAAGGGGAACTGATTATAAGACTTAGAAATAGAGATAAAGTTAAAATGGAGCACTATAGGATCAACGAAATTGAAGTTGAAGATTGAACATAAGCTTTTATTCAACAATATAGTTTATATACCTTCTATAAGAAGGAATTTAATTTTAGTTGTTGCTTTAGATTTTGTTGGATACTTTTATTATTTTGAAAATGAAAAAGTTGAATTGTTTTATAAATCTTCTATTATTAGTACTATTTTTGTATGTGATGGATTATACAAAATTGATTTAGATGCTAATTTTGTAATTTCAATAAACTCTATTATGGGTAAGAAAAAGTGTTAAATTGATAAAAAAATCCTTAATATTATGACATAGACGATTAGGGTACATCTCTAAAGAAAGAATTTGGAGACTTGTGAAAGGAAAAATACTTCATGATCTAGACTTCTTATATTTTGAAACATATATAGATTGTATTAAAAGAAAACTTATAGTTAGAGCTAGAAAAAATGAAATATGTAGAAAGGAGAATGTTCTAGAACTGATCCACATTGATATTAGTGGGCTTATCACACCTAATGCTATAAGAGGTTACAAATACTCTATCATGTTCATTGATGATTACTCTAGGTTTAGTTAGATAGAGCTGCTCAATGAGAAGTTTGAATTACTAAAGCCTTTAAGTCATTCAAGGCAACAGTTGAACTAAAACTAAGGAAATAGATAAAGTGCATTAATTTTAATAGTGGTGGTGAATACTATGGTAAGTATGATGAAACAGGAAGATACCATGGTCGTTTTGCAAGATACCTACAAGACTTTGGAATTCAAGCAAGTTATACCATGCTTGGTACACCAAAGCAAAAAAGAATTGCAGAAAAGAGGAATAGAACTCTTATAGACATGGTGAGATGCATGTTGGTCTATACTTTATTACTAAAGTTCTTATGGGATGATGCATTAAGAATAGCGGCATACATTTTAAATTATGTTCTTAGTAAGTTAGTACATAAGACCCTTTATGAATTATTATATAGTAAGAGGCCTAGTCTAAGGCATTTTCAAGTTTAGAGTTATAAAGCTAAAGTAAAGTTATACATTCCATCCATAAGGAAACTTGATTAAAAAACTATTATTCGATACTTCATTAGTTATTGTAGTGACTTGAAGTGAATCAGATTTTATTATCTAACTTATTCAACTAGAGTAATTGAGTTTGATTAAGCCATCATATTTGAGGATGAGTTGGATAGTAGGAGTCAAGTACCATACATCATGGATTTCTTTAAAGATAAAACAATTGTTTCATTGGCACTAACATTAGGAGAGTCATCTTCTATTACTCCACTAATTGATCCAATATAGCCAACAGTAGAAGATGTTGAGCTAAATAAAGTAAATGAAGAAATTATATTAAGGAGATCTCATAGAGTTCGTAGATTGACAATTCCTAATAATTATCTTATATATTTGTAGAAGCATAAATATGATATTAATAATGATACTGATCCTACAATCTTTTCTCAAACTATATCCAATTTAAACTATTTTGATTGGATAAATGGTATGATAAATGAGTTGGCTTCAATGCATAAGAATCAAGTGTGGGATTTAGTAAAGTTTTGTATAGGTTATAAACCGATCAGACACAAATAGATCTTCAAGACTAAGAAGGATGCTCGAGGAGAAGTTAAGAGGTATAAGGCCAGATTAGTAGCAAAAAGGTACACCCAAAAGGAAGATATGGACTACAAGGAAATTTTTTACTAATTTCAACCAAAGACTCATTCTAAGTTATTATGACTTCGGTGGCTTATTTTAATTTAGAGCCGTATCAGATGGATGTAAAGATACCCTTCCTAAATGGTGATCTATTAAAGATTGTTTGTATGAACTAACTAGATGGTTTTTAAGAAAAGGGAAAGGAAACACCTTGTGTGTTAGCTTAAAAGTCCTTATATAGCTTAAAATAAGCTAAGCTTCTAGACAATGCTACCTAAAATTTGATGAGGTAGTAACTTCTTTTGGATTCAAGGAAAATACAGTGGATCGGTATATTTATATGTTGATGAGTGCAAGTAGTCTAGTTATTCTAGTACTATACGTGAATGACATTCTCGACATTCTCCTTACAAGCATGATGTGAATGTCATATCCTAAAAGTTAAGTTTCATAGATTTCAATACTTATGGATAATTAAAGTTTTATAAAATTCAATATTTGTGATTATCCATTTTTATTTAATATTTACTTAGTTAAAATTTAATTTTTAAAGAATTTTAAAATATTAAAATAATATGATTAAAATGTATATGGAGCATTTTGTACTATTATTCTAAAAAATCATACAAGTCTAAAGGAAATCTATTTATGGGCATTTTTACATATAGGATGCTAAGTTGGAAAAATAGAAACTTTATGATACAGATTGTTATAATAATATAGCTAGAATAAGTATAAAGCATTATATTCTAATATTTTTCAAGATACCATCGTGAACCAAGAAAAATCTAATTTTGTCCATATAATAGATTTTTGGTAAAACTTTTGAGAAAGAACCCTTTCATGTTACAAAATAAAGGAATGGTAGAATATTGTGATTTGAATAAGGATATAAGATTTAGTAGAATGAAAATAAGAAATGTTCATATAACTATAATTTATTTTCGTAAATGATAATATTAGGAGGGAAAAAGGGGAAAAGATGATTACAGATCCTATGGAACTTCCAAATTGATGAGGATCATTAAGTAAGCATATATCTCACCATTAATTTATATAAGATGATTTATTTGTACTTTTCTTATTGGTAATATAGATTTCATATTTATTATATAAGCTTAGTTTCATGATATAAGAGAAATTACCTGTAAATAAATGATAATTAATCAGAGTATGCAATGAAAGCGTAATAATAGTAATAACTATTGATAGATTGTGATTGAACTTGATGATATTGTATAGAAATACCTATATTGCTATGTGATTGATATTGTCTAGTGATAGAACAATAACTTTGTATTGCAATGTTATATATAGTTGCAATGTGAGAGTTGAGCTCTTCTATGTTTACTATTTGAGGATCATGATAATAATGACATTGGAATTTGTAAATGGTGATTGGTAGTAGGAAAACTAGATGGAAATGTCATAACCTTAACTTGATTAGTGATTGGTGTGGAACCCCTATACTAGTTTCTACTAGCCTATTTATACATAATTAACTTAATGTTGACTTATTAAATGTGATACATTTATAAAAGAGAGTAGTATTTCAAAGAAAGCATTCATCAAGATTTTGACAAAATATGTGAAAGTTAGGAATGCTTATAATCCTTCCTAAAATGAGAATAAGTAAGCCTAACTAACTCTTAAAAAATCGGTTCAACATTCCACCAATCCAACTTTATGACAGACAAGAGGCCCAAAATATATTTCCATGTACATGAGTTTATGCTATCAAAATACCATCAATAAGCTCCTTGAACTCTAACTCCGAGGAGGTGGAGGCAAGGGCTCAACTTGGGAGTCTGTAAAATAAAATATGGAGGAGTGAATTTGAGACTCAATGAATGAATAATCTATAGAAACAACAATAATTTATAATAACTTATCCATCGGATTATTCTCTTTTAACAAGTTATATCATTATCAAATGTATTAGTAAGCAAAAGCCATCAATATTAAGATTAACACATACTTATTTCATTTTTAATGTATCATATAATAATACTTATAACAAATGCACTCAACATCATGTTTCATTAAATGGACAAATAGCAAATGAAATACATTCATCATCTTTTTTTACTCCCGAGTTAACCTTATACCCTACTTGTCTGTTCCATCCTTATTCCTTTCGGGCCAACCTTATACCCGAACTTACCTTATTATTGAAAATTTCCTATTTGGTATTCATAATATCGCCCCTATCATATTTTTCACTTTTAATGCCACTCATGGCATGATTTTCAATGCAATTTAAACATTAAGGCTTAGTTCCATTCAATGCAATCATAATTCAATCGTAACGTGCATTATAATGCTTATTAACATTATTATATCCTCTTGTATAGCTACAAGCATTCTCATATCTCATAGTACTCAATTCATAAAGTGTATTTCAATATGTATATATCTCATCCCATGAATGATGCAATAAGTTCATCATATCACATATTATAACACATAGCTTTTACCTTATTCTATCACGATTATCCAACTCATGCAATAATCTCACATTACCATGAACCACTCTATTCTTGATATTTAATGACTAAATACTCATGGTGGTTGTTATGAATTATGAAAATGTAAAACAAATGGAGCATGGATCACTATATAGTCTTCTCATCTATGACCTCTGGGTAATCTTTTATGAATAACTCAAAAGTTATAAAGATAAATTCCAAGAAACTTATTTCACATGAAAATAGACTTAATTATTTTTTATAGACTAGTTATTTGCCTAAATCGGTTAAATTTTAAAAAAGTTATGCCCTTTTTGAAAATAGATGTAAAAAGTCCATTTTTGAAATCCTAAGTTTTTAACCTCTGTCTACTCTTTTGATAATATCTCAAAATATATACAAGATTTTAATTTGAAGAAAATTTCATTTGAAAGTAAATTTAATTACCTTTAAAATAATAGGTGATTTGTTTAAAATGAACATAAGATGAAGGAGTTATGTCTTTTCAAAGTTGACATAAAATTCTACAGTCGATGAATCAATTCATTTATCCAATTTTCACCTTTGGACCCTTAGAATTGATTAGTTACTTGATTTTAAAGCCTAGTTTTGCCTTTGGACCCTTAGAATCGATTGCTGAATTGATTTATTAACCCATAAACCCCTAAAATCGATTGGTTACTTAATTCTGAAGCCCAATTTCTCTTCTAGACCCCTAGAATCGATTGGTGAATCAATTTATACATGAAAAACTCAATTTTTTGTAAAATTTTTACAGTACAACCGATCCAAAACACCTTATAAACACATATAATGCACATCAAACCTAATTATAATAATCGATATACTTATCTAATATTTTATATTATCTCTTCCTATCATTTATTACTTTCATAATATTAAAATAAACTAAAATCAAGCAAATCACAAACCAATCCATATTTCATCTATATCCTCATATAACCTTAAAATCTATAGATTTAGCTAGGTTATCCATTCACCTTATATAGAAGAGGATGTTAGAAGGCTAGTTTAAAGATCTTTCAATCCTAATCATATCAAAATCCATAGTTTCTAGAGTTAGGGTTTAAAATGCTTAACAAAATCAATTAAACTTTAAATCTTTCATCAACCAAGAAGAAATAAGAGGGATTCTTAATGAAAACGTTGTTCTTACCTTAATTAAATGAAGAAATTGAGAAGATTTGAAGTCTTCATTACTTTATTGATGAAGTAGTGAAATGAGTGTGTAGAAAGAGTGGAAGAAATGAAGAAATGAGAGAAGGATGAGGTTTTAAGGCTGAAATAGGGAAAGTAAAGCCTTAGGGGCATTTTTGAAAAAATGCTCCTAAACCTTTTCCATACTTATATACTCACTTATATTGGTGTATAATTTATACTTCAGGATTCTAATGAACTTTCCCTATTAAAATTCACTTAAATTATATTCCCACATTCTTATTTTTTATTAATTATATTTTATTCCATAATTCACACATAATATTCTTAATTCACCTGAATTTATCAGTTGCTTTAACCATTCTTCTTCAAAGCATAATTTCTAATTTATTTATAATTAAGGAGGGTGTAACAAGAAAATTCCTAGCAAACAATTGTGAAAGATATGACATCGATTTGAGAGCTAAATGGGAAATTCCTAGTGAATAGTTAAGAAAGCATAGAAATTGCTTTGAAATTAGATAACAGCTATATGTATGGCTAACATAATTATCCTGTGATGTTATATGATATTGGAGTTTCTACTTGTTTCTACTTATGTCTAAATATCATTATTTGACATGATTGCAAATGCTTGATGTGATTGTGATGAATTATTTGTGTTTGAGTCTTAATAACTATTTCTGTGTGCGAAGCCTACTTGGAATGGGTAGTATATGATATTGAATTCTAACTAATTGTTGAGACTTTTGCATTTGTGATGTAAGAAACAGAGTTTAAGTCATGTGTAGGTAAACTCCCATTTTAGATCATGGTTTTACATATTTTAGAAGTTCAAGAATTGGATTTGATAATATATGATTAATCTATAAATATTATCTATCAAATTGATTGCTTGCAAAATATTGGTAGATATATGCTTACTAAGTCTTGTAATTCACTCTATTGTATCTTCAATGTCTATAAGTTAAGGTGAGCATATTTGAGCTTGTTATACCTATGGAGATCTAAGATTGCCTTGCTAAAAGGATTTGACAAGTTAGGGATTGTTTTGGATTAGAATTAGAAACAAATGTGATTGTGATAATGATTCTGTGTATAATGTGTTGAATTGATTGTACGTGTGTAAGTGTAAAATTACATTATACTGTGTGTATGTCAAATTTGTTGTAATTGGAAATTCACAGATTTTGAATTATAAGGCGTGTGGCCCTCGAGAAGTATATAAAACCAAATAAGACTTTATTCATTTTTTTGTAAAATTTTTAAAATAAAATTTCAAGTCCATTTGAAATTTGGTAATTCTCGTTAAATAGAAAAAATGAAAATTTTTAAAGTTCGTGGAAACCAGGTAACGGGATCCATGTCAATCACAATCAAGATAGATTATGATAGTGAATTTGTTGATTAAGACAAAATAAATGTTATCTAAACATTTTAATATTAACGATCTTGGAAATGTTTCTTATATTTTAAGGATAGATATTTGTTATGAAAGATCCTGAGGTTTGCTTAGTTTATTTTAGTAGACTTATATTAAAAAAGTGCTGAAAATATTCAATATGTTAACCCTACTCTCAAGTTTCCACACTCATTTTAAAAAAGAAAATTTTCTCTAAATCTCAGTGTCCTGAAAATGATGTTGAAATTGAAAGAATAAAAATACGCTATATGCATCGGTTATCAGTAGCTTGATATATGCGCAAGTATGTACATGTCTTGATATAGCTTATGCTATTAGTATACTTAGGACATACTTAAGAGTAATCTTGGTTAGAGATATTAGACTCCTACAAAGAGAGTTATGAGATACCTACAAGGTAGAAAAGATTATATGTTAAATTACAGGTCATTAGAAGATCTCAGTAGTTACAAGTTACTCGGATTTATGTTTTGCTAGTTATCCAGATGATCACAAATCTACATCTGGATACATCTATATGATGGCAGAAAGAGCTATGTCATGGAAAAGTGTTAAGTAGTCTTTAATAGTAACCTTTACTATAGAAGCAGAATATGTTACACACTATGAAGCCATTTGCATTGTTGCATTACTAAGGAACTTTATGGCTACTTTTGAGATTATTGAGAGTATCTTTAAACCTTCGAACCATTTATTGTGACAATATTGCTGCTAAAAACTTCTCTCATAACAATAAAAATTTTACTTGCATAAAGCATGTTGATGTAAAGTACTAGTTAATGTGAGAGAAGGTACATAAGCATATCATAAGTATTGAACATATTTTCAAGGATCATATGCTCGTGGATCCATTGACCAAAGGTTTTGCGATAGAAACATATCATAATCATGTAATCAATATAGGATTAGCTAAGTCTTTTAATATTTTACGTTAGTAGGAGTTCTATGATATAAAATGTTTTCTTAAGATGTATATAAATGCAATATTCATATTTTACCATATATTATGCACAATTTTGTTATAGTATATTTATAAAGATGTTTAGGACCTTATCTCAATACTATATTGAGAATTATGATTCTTATTAAGCATCTTAGGCGAATGCTTTAACCCAGTGTGCAAAGATTTACATATACTATCATAATTTTGTTATGTAAATCTTATTAAGCATAATCTTATTACACATATCCTTATTGAATATTTTATATGGTCAGTAAGGTGTAAATGTATGATATATATATTTTATTGATATCTTTATTGAATACTATGTTTTATATTATTGGATATTTATGATTTTAATTTAGACCAATGGGTATAAAGATGTCATATTTTTCTTTTACATCTTATTAAAGTAGCCACTTTTACTGAATTATATGATCTAAGTGAAAGATTGTTATATTTTCTATTATGGATCTATTAATTCAATAATAAAATAAAATACAAAAAAGATTTTGCCTAATATAAAATAACTAAATAGTTTAGGCCTAGTGATAATCTAACCTAATAATAAGATAATGGGTGGTCCTCGATGATAGGTCAACCTGTTGGTGTGTGTCCTAAGAGCTAATCATGAAGATGATTATAATAATGCACAATATATTATATTTTATTTCCTAGTAATGCAATTATTATATTTTATTTTCATTTCTTTATTATTATTATTTTGCACAATTTATAACTTAATATAATAATTGTCCCTAAAATAGTTTTACTTATTCTTAAAATGCCCCTAATAAAGTGTTATTATGAAAACGATAGTAATAATACATCGAGACTAGCATGTATAATGACTGATAATTATGAATAATGAATATGTGATATCAAGTTGATACATGAGTACATTGTTAGTGAACAGATGTACTGGACTAGCCTGCAATGAGAAGACTACATGGATTGTCATATGCTATTAGTTATTCTTATGTGACCATAATGCACGTAGTTCTTTGATCTGAAGTCAGTATGGTTCCCTACATAAGGAGTCATACACTTTGATGTCATCTTGTATCACCTTTGACCAGGATGTGTTGTAAGATGTTGATTAGGTGTATCATGAATTATATAGAGGGATGTGAGTGATGTAAATGAAAATTTTGTTCCTATTACATAGTAGGAGTGATATTTATGGGCCCCTTGATTGAGTGAGATTAAGAAATGCATGATCATGCTTAAATAGATCAATATGAGATATTAATCATTTACTTAAGTTAGTCTACTCAATATTAAGAAACATAAATTGAATGTCAACGAGGATGACGCATTCCATGCCTCTAGTTCGATTTAGATATCATTACAAAAGGGACTATGTTGCAAAGTGTTATTCACACATTAAGTAAATATTGAGTCATAGACATTTTTACTACTTGAGTGGCAGTAATATATTGTTAGATACCACTCACTATCTATGGTCCACAAATAGACTATTACTAACGTAGTAAAAACCTATAAAGTCACATAAAAGGAGTAGGAATGAGATAATAATTAATTGAGCTCTAGTTAGACTAAAATTTAATTAATTTAACTTATTTTCGTGCATATAATTATTATTGAAATAATAATTTATTTTCATGTAATATATATATATATATTATATGATATTATTTGATATCAAAGTAACTATCAAATAATTATATTATTGGATATTAGATAATTTTATTATGAGATAATATTATTTTCTGATATTTGATAATTATATACGTTTTTAATATTAGATATTTTATATTATGAGATAATATTATTATCTAATATTAGATAATTAATGGATAAGTCCTATTTCTCCTCACTCTCTTCATGATAAGGATAAGGTGATAGTTGTTAAGTAATTTTAGGATTTTAGAAGCATTATCCTAGTAGGATTAAGAATGTTGTATACCTTAGTTTTATAAAAGGAATTCAAAGGTAGCACCTTAAATATACATTAGCTGCTATTAAACTCTAAAATCACTCCAAAATGCACCAATTCTAATCCTAATCCTAGTGAGAGAGAGATGTATCCTAGCATATTCATGAAAGGTGAGAAGTTATCATTCATTCCATGTGGATACCTATAGAGACGCTGTACTTTTTGGCCAGCATTTATTTGTGATTCATCTTGCTCTCCCAAAGTTTCATTCAGAAAGAATACAAGTATACAAAAGATAAAATCCTAATATTGATTTATGCCCTTTTGCATGGATCCTAGTTAGAATTCGGATCAAAATTTTAATTTTTTCCCTGTGTATGATGATCCTGAAACCTAACGCAACTCACTAATGTTATTAATATAAATAAGAGTCATTACTCGTAAATCCTAAAATTAATTCTGAATACTTTCCATTGATATCAAAAAGCCTTCCTAATTAAGTTTTCATTTAAGTTGATAGAAGCAGCAAATCCTTAGTAGAGTTTGTAATTAAGATCGATTGTAAATAATTTGTAACCTATAACAAATCTATTCATTGCAAATGGATCCATCAGGTAATAATAAATTATTTTTCCCATTTAATATTGTTCTTTTCATATCATTCATTTGGGGTTTTTTTTTTATAAAACTTTGATTTTAGCAAATTATGTTAATATAATATTTGATAATACAAAGTTGATTGAATACTTTTAAAAATATTTACAAAGGTTTAGATACATATAATGAAATGCATACTACATTGAGACAATAAGATATTGAATATCTTTATATTATGATTGTCTCAAATGAGCAAAAATATATGAGAAAAATTGCTATCATTTTCTTTTAATATGTAGTACACAAATTACAAAGCTGATTGAAAGACTTGTGGACAAAAAATTCCCTGACTAAAAATATTTTCATTATATTTCATGATTGGATAGGTTATCCTAAATCAATAATGATGTTAAAAATCATTAGAAATTTACAAGGTTATTCATTGAAGAACTAAAAGATTCTTCAATATGATAAGTTTTTATTTACCTACTTGTTTTTAAGATAATTTAATTATTAGCACTAAGGGCATTGCTAACTAATTTTAAGACATGATTCCTAACATTTTTGGAATGAATAGAAGGTGACATATGTGGACTATTTGAATATTTTATGTTTTAATCATATAAAATCTATTGTCAATTCAGAACCTAATGTTTGTGAGATTTCTCTCTCAAATAATTTGGCTTTAACCACAATTTCTTAATTATGCTATTAAGACAATATGTCTTGGTAATGTTGCTAGATTTGTGTTGAAAGCCTTTAAGGATTTTCATATTCCAATGGGAATAATTGTTGAACATCTTAAAGTATGTTCATATGAAAAATGATGGCTAGAATGATTTTAATTTTTAATATTCTAAGTTATTGGTTGTATTATTGTTCAAAGAATAAGATTCCTTTTATCTTCATACGGGATATGTAACTTTACATATTACAATACTTATACATAACAAGCCTAAAAAGTATAGTTCCCCTTCATTTTTTATTAAAAGCTAAAAAGCTTTACATATAAAGAATTTTCAAATGTGTGATATATTTTTACTTCATCACAATGTACATAGATGATCTTGAAAAATAACAGAAAATAAGTTCATATGTGAAACTATATTAATGTGCAAAATATTAATTATATTATTTCCTCTTATTTTATATCTCTTAGTGTGTTACATATGTTTAATTTCATAAAATTGGCCTTATTATTTGACTACGTGATGGTTTATCAATATATTTAAATTATTTAATTATACTAAATTTTTATAGTATTTCAAATTATTTATTATAACTTGGGTTCTAGATGTTGAATTTGGATGATAGATAAAAGGAAGCTATAAAACTTTCACATTTTAGCTAAAATCTAATTTAAACATTTAGAAGGTCAAAAGTGGTTGTGAACTTGATGCTTTATTTTTATTCAAGCAAAACTAATCTCGATTTTTAAACTTTATCTGGAGCTCCAGAGGTTCAATTAAGATAAAACCAGTAGCCAAAGTTACCCAAGACTTATCCCACAACTTTCATGTTTAGGGTTTAGTAAAATTATGTTGTGTTAATAATCAAAATGGGTCAAAAGCTAACTTATGAAAATTATTGTAGTAAAACATCATTAGTAGTTTAATTTGTAACTCAGGTTATGGATTTCAAAAATTAGCAAAACGCTATTCTTTGTAACCCTAAGAAGCATATTTACATGGCCTGTTAGGTTTTGTAGTAAAGGAAATCATATTTAAGGGTTTTGTACCTCTAATACCAAATAATTACACACTCTAGATAGCAAACACTATTCTTTTTTGTTTTCTCTTGCAATAACAATAAGTAACTAATTCTTTTATGTCAATTCAAAGGTTTAAGAACTATAAGCTTGGTTTGATTTTGAGACTTTAATTTAATTAATATCATTTTTTATTCATCTATTTCTTGCTTCTCTATTTTACTCTTGTTTTATGATTATTTTGGGTGATTAGCTAATTAAGCTTATTAGTTAGTTACTCCTTATAATATGCAACTATATGATTGATTGTAATTAATTGTCACAAGTATGTTGGTTGTCTAGGTCATAATTAGTAGCAATTAGGTGTTTAATTTTTGCATGTAAATTTATAGTCACCTAGGAAAATTAGAGGATAAATTGACAATTTCTTGCATGTATGATTGTTGATTTAGTCTTGTTTATTTGTAAATTGATTGCTCTAACTAGTTAATTAGGGATTGATGTTAGTCTTGAATTAATTAATATTAGATGACTAATTCGCAATATTAATAAGGGTTACTACAAGGCGTTTGAGTAATTTTATAGCTAAGTAGTTGAATAGAAGTAATCTTATTGATGTCGATGATAAAATTATACTTGGAGTGTGAAATCCCTTGAATTGAACTCTTTATATTTCATTTCACTCTTTTTTAATTTTGTTTTCATTGTGAATTTTAATATATTTTCAAACCCCTCAGTTTACATTCTAATTTCATTAATTGAATTCTATTTCTTTGGGTGCAACTTAGACTTGCCACTAACTATGATTTGAGCAAGTTTGATATTTAATTTTGATATAAAATGACATGCATCATATATTCCCAAAATAAAGGGGATAAAACATAATTTTTTTTTTACAATTTAACAATGAAATTAAGCAATAGGTATTTAGTAACGGAATTAGTAATAAAAAAATGCATTGCAATTTAATTTCTAACCTAATTCCAAAAATAAAAAAAAATATGACCTTTAATGACAAAACATTCCTCATTCATTGCTAACTTTGTTGCTAAAGAATGTAAAAAGTTACTCACAGAATTAGCAATAAAAAATAAATTTTTAATATATTAATGAATTTAGTGACAAAAAATTGTACGAAATTTGGAACAATCCTTTGGTGGAAATTTCAAATTTTTACAAAAAAATCCAATAGATTCGGCAACAAAACAAAAATGATTCGATAGTAAATCCATCGCTAATGTAAACACACTATTTTAGTAAGTTCAAATTTACAACATAAATTGTAATTGTTGTTCTTGATATATAGCAACCATGCGACAGTAGCTCCCCTATTTTAGCAGAAAACATTTTCTCTCCTCAAACCCATTGCCATCTTGCCTTTTCTACCTCTACCACTATCCTTTGGCTTTTTCACCACCTTCTATTGCCTTTAGAAGCTTTCTTATTGCACCTTTTCTCTTTTAATTGATTGTTTTTCTATAAAAGGTGAGTTTTATTGCTTAGGGCCTGCTTGATAGTTTTGTAAGGAATTTTTTAGAATTCCCCAATAATTAAAGTTTAACATAATATTTTCATGTACTGTGTAAGTAATAGAATGTTTTAGAACTTTGAATGTAGGTTGAATATGTTAACTTGATGATTTAAAGTTTAATGAAACGAAATCCAAATTTGTATGTAATTAGGGGTTTATGTTTTAATTCAATTTGATACTATGGTGATTTAAGGTTAATCAAGGCATTATAATGTATACATTAATTTTTTTATTGATTATATTGATTTTGTTAATATTATAATTAATCTACTCTTAGATGTGTATATATATAAGTGATGTTTATTTGTAGAACTAGTATTATAATAGTTGATACTTAAGTATTTTAAATACATTCTTCACTCATATATTTTAACATAATTATATTTGAAAAGTAATTGATGAATTGTTAGATCACTTATATATGTGATGCAAAAGGGATATGGATGTACTTGAACATAAGCAGTGGATGTACAACAAGGTAGGTCCCAAACAATTGGAAATAATAGCTAAATTCATTAACTGAGTGAATAAGTTCATTACACATGCTTATACATAGGATTTTTTTTGGAAAAATTAAATGATAAGTGTCCATGTGCTAAGTATAAATGTAAGAAGATTTTTCTAATTGATACTATGGTTGAGTATTTTTATAGGAAAGGATTTAAATCTAATTATTGGTGGTGAATATTCTATAAAGAATAAATGCCTCAATTCGAAATTGGACCTAGCAATCCAAAATGGAGAGAAACAAGTGTTAGGTTTGAAAAACCATGTAATAGGTATAAGGCAATGGTAATTGATGTTGCATATATAAATTTTTAAAAAATATTTTAACATGAATATAGAAGAACCTTCTAACCCTAATGCTTAAAGGTTTCATGATGTGTTAGTCAATGCACAACAACCTTTGTATGAAAGTTGTAGCAAACACATTATGTTGTTCTTTGCATTTAGGCTACTAAATGCAAATTTTGATTAAAACCTTCTAGAGCAATGCTATAATGAAATCTACTAATTAATAAGAAAATGCTTGCTTGAAAGGGAACTAAATGCCCAAAGATTTTTATGAAATGAAGAAATCAATTTCCAAGTTATGCCTTAGGCATAAGAAGATAAATTAATTGGAAAAATGGCTATATGCCTTTTTACAAACACTATGGACAACCATCCTTACTACCTATCCTAATGATATATTTAAGGGCAATATAAGGAGATTTCCAATTATGAAATTATAATACTTGCCCTTTACTTTTAAACTCTAAAGGTTTTACATATCAAAGGTCAAATGTTTGTAGAATGAGATAGTATCATGAAAACTCTTATAAGCTAAGGTTTCTATCTCACCTATCAAATAAAGATGTATAGAAATACTTTGATTGCACCCATCCTCAATTTGCAAATAATCTTAGAAATGTGAGATTAGGCCTATGTGTAAATGGCTTCACTCCCTTTGCCTAATTAGACAAACCTATTAATGCTATCTTATAATTGTATCCCTTTACAATTTGCTTCCATAGATATGTATGAAATAAGAGTACACATTCCTTAATTTAATTATCCAGGTCCTAATAGTCTAAAATCCAACATCAATTTCTACATGCAACCATTGATAGACAAATTGAAAGTATTATGGAAAGATGGTATACATACATATGATATAATTTTAAAATAAAAATTTACTTTATAAGTTGCATTATTATGGACCATCAATGACTTTCATGCATGTAGGATATTGTTAGGCTGATAGACATATTAGAGGCTAGCATGTATCATTTGTATGGAATTTTCTAAGGCTTTTACATTAAAATATAGTCAAAAGAATTTATTCTTTGATAGCTATATATGTAGATTGTCTTAATATCAATAATTTAAGAGGAAAAGATATGCTTTTAAGAAAAATAAGATAGACAAATCATGTCCACCCTTAAAAATTGATAGTGTATACCTTTGGGAAAAGGTTATGTATATACCTAAGGTTACTATTGAGGGGTATGCAATACATACTAAGGGATAGAAACAAACCCATAATTGGACAAAGTAAAACATCTTTTAAGAGTTTCCTTAATGGCAATTAAATTTTATTTGTCACAATTTGGATGTCATGCACATTGATAAAAATGTGTTTTGACAATGTGTTCAACATGGTGATGAATGTGATTGGTAAAATAAAGAATAATGTCAAAGTTAGGATGGATTTAGTTGAGTTATGTAAGCATAATGAACTTAAGCTACTTCAACAAAGTAACTAGAGGACATTTAAGTCTAAGGTGTAATAGATGTTAAATATGAAGTAAAAAAGAGCAATGCTTGAGTGGATACATACCTTAAAACTTCTATATAATTATGCTTTAAGCTTGGCTAGATGTGTGGGCTTAAGGGATTAAAAAGCCATACTTGTCACATATTTATAGAATGATTAGTTCTTGTTACCTTTAAAGCATTGTCAAAATCCATTTAGAATGTGCTAACTGACTTGAAGTTTATTTTTTCAAGGACTTTTGCTCAAGCACCTTACAAAAAGAATAATTATTGCAAATGGAATAAAATATTTATGTCATCATTTGCAAGTTAGAATGAATATTTCCTTTAGCTTTTTTTAATTTAACGAAGCACCTTTCAACAGTACTTGCCATATGAAACTCTAATAGGAGGACCCATCTAGTGTTGTCAGATGTACTTATTTAAGAGTTAAATTCATTAATTAAGTCATATATTTAGTTATTTCTCCAAATTATTAGCAATTAATTTATCTTGTAGATAAGTGGGTTACTTCACACATTAAAAGAAGAAGGTGAAAAATAAAGCCTATGTGGAAAGGTCTATTTGTGAAGTATACCTTACTAAGGAGACATTCATTTTTTGTTTGTATTACTTTGAACCCTATATGAAATCTAGGAGAACTAAAGTTCCTAGGAATGATGATGGCAAAGACAGAGAAAATAGTGAGGATGTTTGTTTCATATTTAATTATCTTAGTTGTTTGATAGGGGGTGCAAGAGTCGTTATTTGTTAGACTAAGATAAATCCATAACTACAACATATGCAATGCTGAAACTATAATGAGGTACAACCATATATGAAGTAAGTTTCCAAGATAATGAGTTCAACTAATGTAATGATAAATTTGACAAATCTTTGATCTATGTCTAATGATATGGCATGAGTTACAGCCTATTTGAACAAATGTTATGACTTGGGTTCTCAACCATAGCCAATGATGACATGAACATGCACATGGAAAATGAATTCTTAACATGGCATCACAATTATATAAGTTAAGTCATATCTTATTTGATTAGAGTTTTGTTCACCTTAGACACTAATTTTATTGATACTAATAATGTAAACTTATTTAATAATTAAGTTCTAATTATAAAGAACACAATCATTGATTAAAAAATACTTGATATAGCATAAGGCTTGAAAAGAAAAATATGCACATGGCCCTATACATTTTACCCATGGTTATGAATTTCACATAAAACAATGGAGTCATCATAAGTCTACCTCTAGCTTTGGTATGTGCATCAAGGAATCAATGATGGGCACTCAGAAAATGATTATTACAGGAAACTTCAAAAGGTCATCGAGTTAGATTATAGGTGGATCTCCAATAAAGAAAGTAATCATGTTTAATTATAAATGGTTTGATCCCGACACCTAACAAGTGAACAAGATTGAATAAATAATATAATATCATTGAGGTTAGTGTGTCTTAATACTATAGTAAGTCCAATCCTTTTATTTTTGCTTAACAAGTTATGTAGATGATTTATACTCCATACCTAAGTTATGGGACAGATCGTAATGACTAGTCGATTGTCATCAAAATCAAAGCAAGGAGTATCAGCAATACTCCATTAACAAATGATGACACAATTGTCTTCTAAGATGATAAGTGACACACCTAATTGCCATCATGCTTTAACAATGAAGAGATACATTTATCGATAGATGAGTTGAGATATCTTGAAGTTATCCTCATTGGCAATATTGTACATCATGACTTAGATTACCTCTACGATGAAGAAAAAGCTTAAAAGGATAAGGAAAATGAAAAGGATGAAGAAAAAAATGATGGAGAAAAAACTAATGAAGATGAAAAAGAAATCTGATAAGATGATACAAAGTCTTCATCTTAGATTGAGTCATCTTTGGTATATATAGATTAGTGTTTTTATGTATATGTCTTACGTATCATTACAAATGATACTAATACAATATTATTTTTATTTGTTGTAGGTTACTAAATCTTTAGCAAGCCTAAATTACAAAATCTAACAAAGTTAGGGAGTCTATCAAAATCATACTACAAAATGAACCATTAGTGCCTTGTGAAACATTTACTAGCAATGTTTATTATTGTAAGCCTAATTGTGATATCAAAGTCCCACATAAGTTTCATGACATCTTTTTCAAAGTCCTCTCTTTTTGTAATCTTAAAAAGCAGGTCCCAAAACATGCACAAGATCTTGATAGCACAATTAGGCTTACAATAATAGACGTTACTAGTGAAGGTTTCGCAAGGCATTAATGGTTCATTTCGTAATACGATTTTAATGAACTCTTTAATTTTATTGAATTTTTACAACAAATGAAGTTTGAACAAGAAACTCAAATACATGAAGGATTAAGAAAAAAACAAGAGTTTTTTTCACACAAAGATAAAAGGCATTTAAAAAATGTCGAAAAGACATAATAAAAATCCTTAAGTTCCATATATTAAGGTTTTTGTCATTTGTTAGAAATATTATACTCAATTTTTTGTTTGTATATAAGTTTCACTATTTTATATTACAATTTTTACATTAAGTGACTAAGCAATTGATATTCAATATTATGAAAATTTAATTTTAAAATTTATTAATTGAATATAATGTTATTGTATTTAAATTGTATTTATGTAAGGATGTTTATTATATAGATAGCCTTAAATAAATTGTCATTATTTTCTATATTAGTGATAAAATTGCCAATGGATTTAAATTTCTAGCATTTCATAAATTAATGATAGATTTAGTGATGAATTTAAAATTAGCGACGAATTTTTCTATTGCAAAATTAAACTTTAGCAACAGAAATGGTGACAAGAGATTATTAAATATCCTAATTTATTGATGTCAAATCCATCAATAAATACTTGGTTTAGCAAAAAACATGGGTGTCACTAATTCCATGTCATTCATTTTATTTGTTATCATTTCCGAAAATTAGTGACAAAAAATAGTGACAAATGTTGACTATCTGTCACTAATTGATTTATCAACACATTATTTACTAATAACCTTTGATCCATCACTATTTTTATTACTAACGGATTTTTTAAAATTAGCAACTAATTTTTCTATTGCTAATCAACTTTTTTATGGTGAAATATGTAGTTATAGAAGTAATGTGACATATAATCATTTTGATCTTTGCACAAAGCAATATGAATTAGAAGTTTATAAGATAATTGATTTATAGGGCATAGAAAAATTGCTAGATATATTATCAACCTAAAGATAATGAATAAATATTATATGTCAACTGTTAATGCTCTTACTCAAATTGATACCTAAGTATGATAATTTGTTTTTCAATAACAATTGACTTTTGAACATGTCTGAAGTATGATAAACTTACTGGTTCTAAATATGAATATCCTTAAGATAAGGAATAAGTAAATAAATAAATGACTTTACTCATAAATCAAATACTCTTGAAGAAATTTGAGACATAATAAAAAACTTTTGGAAGAAGTTCAATACTTAAAATTTATGAAATAAAGATATCTCAATTAATTATGTTTCTAATAAGAAAGATAGAAGAAAATGAGAAATAATTATCGATAGTGTTTACTCTTATATATAATGTAGTGCTCAAAATTATGAAAAATAGTAATTTATAAGAATCTTAAAATTATAGAATGATGATTATTGATCAAAAGAAAAAGAGAAAAGATGCAATTTAGATAGAAATAGAAAGTTTAATTTTACTTGTAAAGTGAAAAAACACCCTTAAGGTGATAAAGTACAAATGTATAATTATGCCCAAAAAGTAAGCAAATTGAAGTTACAAAAAGAAAGTATAATTTGTAACATAAAGGTTTTTACAAAGATTATCATTGGCTAAGAGAAATATTTATTTGGTGGATACAATTTTTTTTACAATATATCAAAAACTTAATATGAGTGTAACGGATTTAATTATATTTTATTTCATACATGACAATTGACAATGATATGATAATCCTTAAAGGATTTTAGATGTCAAAGCATACATTTAAATATTTGACAAATACATTCAATTTAATTAGAAAGATCTTTGTATAATTTCAAGATGAATATATTATAAACATCTTAGTGAATATTTGTTGAGTATATATATGTATATACATGTGTGTTGTGTATATATATAATCATTTGTGTTGTTATCTAAATGTGAATTAGTGTATATGTTGATAATTTCATTATTATCAAAACTCATAAACAGCCTCCAAATGTGGTAGAGTATTTGAAAAAAGGGAAAGTTTTGCCTTGACCTACAAATCAAGTATTTAAATGACAAAATATTTATTTATCAATCAAAATGGAAAAATCTTAAAATATTTTTGGATATATCACATTCATTGAATATCCCAATGATTGTTCAATTAGATGAAATTGATAAAGATCCACTTCAAAACTCTAATGAATAATGAAAATTTACTTGGCTAAAGTACTCATATCTTAGTGCAATTAATACACTAATGTAGTTTGCTAACAATACATGTTAATATAACTTTTCAGCAAGTCTACTAGCAAAATATAGTTCTTTTTCAATAAAAAAATATTGGAATAAAACAAAATGTACATTTTCATATCTTTGTAGAATAATTGATACGAGATTATTTTATTTCTATGAATTTTAAATCATAACTATTTAATTATGTGGATTTGAGATATTTAATCCACAAAAAATTTGATTTTCTATTACTATTTCTTTACATAATGCATTTGTATCATGCTTCTTGATATATTTATGAATTTCATGAACGAAGTTTCAACAAATCCATATAAAAATAATGCTACGTGCAAAAGTTCCATTAAAAGGATAATGTATCAATGATCTCCTTCTCATGCTTACAAAAAGATAATGATAATTGATCATGACAACAAATTTTTTTAAGTGGTTCCTAATTAAATTATTAGTATAGGCACTAACGCAAAGAACTTTAATAATATCTTAATAAAAAGAGTTATGCTCATGTTGTACTCTATTTTTTTATCATGGTTTTTTTATTAATTTTTCCTATTAAGATTTTTAATGAGAGAGATCATTTGTTGAAAGAATAATGTATTTTTTTTTCAATAACATTTTTTTGTTGGATTTTTTTTAGTGGAAGTTTTAATAAGACATTTTTTACAAAATGAATATTTAAGGGGGAGTGTTGTAAAAATATATTATGTGGTTGTCTATCAAATCCTTTAGTTATCAATTAGTTATTATAAATTTAAGTTTGATTTAATATATAATTGTAACCAATAAGATATAATTATCAATGAGTGATAATTATCAATTAGAGATATGCATAGAGAATCTATAAATACAAAAGCTTGTAGAAGAACTCTCTATACATCCATAAATAACAGAAACTCCCTTTTTTTGTTATTATATTCTCTTCATCTATTTTTCTATTCTTCAGTATTATTGTCATAGCAGGATGATGTCATTTACCAAAAAATATATGGAAAATGTCTTTTTGTATTCCTAAACATCTGCTCAAAAAAAGAAAAAAAATTACTGTCTATCTGTATGTTTTCTAAACTTTCGTAACACAGAAAAACATTGTTGAAAGGAGATGAGAGTTTTCATTCCGGACATGCCTGTTTATTTTGATCCGCAGAATCTAATGTTAATGTTCTGTTTAAAATCATTTTTTCTAATTTGAATCCATTTCTTTTCAATAAAAATAATTCCAATCCTTATATATATAATTTGAAAACTAGGTCAAAACAAATGATTTCAATTCATTTGCAATTTATTTTTGCTTGAAAAATATTAGAAAAGTAAGAAATTAATTAAAAGGTTAAGCTTCTTAATATCTTTGTAAATGAAATATTAAAATATTAATAAGTTTTTTTATGTAACATATATTATTCCAAGTAAAATAAATTCTATTGAAATATTTTATATAGCACAATCTTCTTAAAATAGTAACAGTACATGATGAGATAAAATCTTCTTTAACTTATTTCCAAACACGATTTTTTCAAAAAAAAATGATATTTATTAAAAAATCAAATGAAATATTAATTTTAACCATTTCAAATACAGGCAGACCGTAAAAGTCGAATATGTAGGATGTGAATTTCATTTAGTATGAATGCTGAAAATCTAACAAGGTAAAATCATTACCGTTAACATTTTGGCGTGGAATATCATACTTGTGGACAATTGCTAGCCTATGAACTCATAATCAGAAATAAAATACATTATAGCTATTATAGAAAAGGTATGCTAGATTTTCATTCTGGAGAAAATTGTTAGATTTTGTTGCTGGGTCAACCTATTTGGTGTAAGTGGCAAGTGAAACATTTAATTTACCAGTAAACTAAATGGAACATTAATTTACCAGTAAACTAAATGGAACAAAGTCAATTTCAATCAAGAAAACCAACTTTAACCAACACATTGTTGGTTTCATAATATTTCAACATAGTGAATATAGCAGTCACTATAGAGAAAGGGCAAACGACTATATTCAATCATATATAAGATATTGTAGGAGTCATGTAATTTTGATTTTCAGTGTGATTAAAAATATCTATGATTGAGAAATCTATCTTATCACGTAGATGAAGAAAAAAAGAGCTGGTGGTATTTGTTGGGATTTCTACTATTTCCAAGCCACAGAGTCAATATCATCCCTAGCTTGCTTGTATAATTCAAGTCTTTTAGCTATTTGAGTTCTCCGTTCCATAAGTGCTGGGTCTTCATCCAACATTGCACCCAGTTGCTCTTTCTGCACAATAGAGCCAATAGGCTATTATTATAAAAATATTTCTTAATACAAAAAGAAAATGTTAAGAGGGGAAAAAAAAAGGAGAGCATAAAAAAAGACTGAACAATCCTCAAAACGAAAAAAACCTTTAGAGATTAAATGGAAATATATGGAACCGCCCAATCAAATCTTTGAAGCAGATCCAATCTCTTGGAAGGATGCATGCGCATTATGTCATGCTGACATCATACATTATTGCTGCTTAAAAATTCTAGCCCTTCTTTCCAACCCGCCCACACACCCAAAAAAAAAAAAGAGATGAAAGAAAAAAGAAAAAAGAACCATGTAATCTTATCTCACACCAAAAATATTGGCAGAGTTTATTCTTTTTTTGGGTCACTTAACGATTGGTTTGGTGAGTCTACACAAGTTTACATCTACAACCTATACGAGTAGCAGAGCAAGAAAAACAAAATTTAGTACAATCCCTATAAAATTGGTGAGTTATCTAAGGGAGAAATCAAAATCAAGATTAGACCCACCCTAAAAAAAAAAAAAAAGAGAGAGAGAGAGAGAGAGAGAAAGAGAACAGTTCACTGAATTATCATCATCATTAAGGCCCCCATCTCTCCATGTACATGTCTTGATGACCTAATTTAGACTTCCTCTGACAATATAAAGATAACAGATTCATACATCCAGCATTTGTTACATTTCATGATTATCTATAGACAGACAATCTTTTTCGACTCAGACCAAGGATGTCATCAAGTTTTTAATTGGACAGAACAGATGCACCGTAATTAAGTACACTTGAGCAAGCACCACAAAGCTTAAAACTTATCCTCAGGTCAATCATACAAATAACAATGGGAAAAAGTATAGACAAAAGATATGAAATCATACCTCTCGCTTCCCAACTTGAACATAGAAGTTGTTAAGCAATGATCTCTTAGCCTCTCTAACTTGACAATAGACCACAGCCTTGGGTATAGAATTTCTAAGTGTATCACAAACCATGTTGATATAAGCACTCACATTTGATCCTGAGACAAGGAAAATGGTATATTTTAACAATATCATAATTGTTCCTTTTGTCTTAAGGAGGAAAAGCAAATATAAAATTTGGAGTATCTGCTCTAAAACTTCGTAGATCCTAAAAATGTATAATTTAGATCAGACTTTGAAATATAAGTATGAAGAATAGAAGATGATATCTAATCTAATCTGAAAATATAAGATGAGACCTGAGAGGGATGAATCTTCAGTATAATTAACTATTAATCTAACAGATACAAGAACACACACAGAAAAGAAAAGATTTGTAGTGAGACTTAAGGATTTTTTTTTTTTTTTTTTTTGGGGGGGGGGGGTGCACTAGAGGCTTGTAGGAACTAATTACCAATCTTTCTGAGGTGATTATCTGAGAAATTGTCCACATTTGGATTTGGAGCATGCCGGTTTGAATTTTGATTTGGATTTGGGGGTCTCTCTGGTTCAAGAGCAATCTTCCGGAAAAATTCCACTGTCAGATAGCTAGACTCCATATCCACTAGCCGTAAAACTGTCTTCCTGCTTTCATCTCGAAATCTTTCCAATGCCTCATTTGCAGCTGCAGCTATATCAGACTGAAGTGTTGGAAATCTTTTCAATTCCTGCATGCGGTAATTAGCACTCCTGTAAGATTATCTCTCTTGGCTTCCTAAGAGAAATATGATGTCCTTCCTATAAGGGTCCAATTCCCATAACATACAAACCAAAGTTGCCTTGAGATGTTAACTAGCCAAAAAGAAAATATACATGTCTATAGGGTATCCTAGCAGACATCCTTAATGGGAGAATTCTACATGTTATCCTAGTTCTATATTTTAATTTTAGGCTATCACCGTAATATGCTATAATTACTTCTGTTTGTTGTCCTAGAAAGACAGAAAACCGATCATAGCCTCAGCATACCTTAGGTACATCATACTTCCACCATTAGTGTTGAAAAACTACCCAATAAAATTTCAGTTTTGTAAGAAAAAAATATACAATATTTATAAATTATTAAAAAAAAAAACTAAAGAAACAAAAATATCTCCATTTTCAAGAATAGAAAGTTTTAGACAATGTACTTGAACTCACAAAAATCCCTCCAAAATGAGAAAAACAGATACCTATGGCTGCAGGTTTTTTATCAAATTTGTACCATTTCTCTTGGAGCATATGAACTTATTTTAACTACTACTCTTTTTGGTGATAAAAAGGGATTTCAATCATAAGAAATCCTACCAACACTACCTACCTATTTTACTCCCTTTTAGTAAATCTTTCTTTTTCAATCAAAGAAAAGAAATTCTAACACTACTGGAACCTTCATAGTTACACCAGTAATAAATTGGAGTAAACTTATAAGCAATTTTTTTTTAAATAAAAAATGACCTCATTAGAAGAGAAGTGGCGAAACAGGACAGGCAGATTAAGAGTCCTAATCTAAAGAAACCAGACAGAAAGGAAAGAGGAAATAAATAAAGTAAGAGGAAAACCCTTTCATCAAAAGATTACTTATCATTGTCTATTTTAACAACCATACCAATGCTTATAATATTTGCCTTTTATCATACATATGGCCTGGACCACTTCATTCCCCCACATTTTTCAGACCCTTAATTAATTCTTGAATAATTTAAGTCAATTTCATTGAACAGCAATTGCTTATATATAGCCAATTGCCAACGTCAATGATTGCATAAAAAGAGCTTCTACAAGTTTACAACTTTCATCTACCCTTCTCCCTTGGAAGAAAAAGAAATATTACTACCAATGGAGACCACTTCCAATATGGTAAATGGAATGAACTACTATTTTATACATCAAGTCAATTAGAAGATTAAAGCTACCACTCCAAATAAACTTTGTTTGCTGCTGATCAACTTTGAAAGACTAAATTTTCCTTTGGCTACCATGTTTGGAGCCAACTATTAATTTTAGTGGAAGGCTGGAAGCCATCATGAGATGAATTGAATTTAAAAGGTATAAATCCAATCCAAAGAAACCTAGAAAGAAAGGAACATTAAATAAACAAAAGTGGAAAATCCTTTCATGAAAACTTCTTTTATTGATTGTCAATTTTCATAATCATACCAATTCTGATGTAGTATTTGGTACAATAGAATGGAATGACATTTCTATAATTATGTTTGATACAACAAATATTGAATGAATTGAATGGAAAAAAATGGATCAATGAAAATTATACCCATAAAAATAAAAAGGAAGTGTAAAATTGAAACCAAATTTATACAATTAATCATATTATTATTATTTTTTATTTATAGCTGACATGTTTATAATTTGCAGTCAAATATGTATATTAAATTGTAAAATAATAATATATGTAAAAAAAAATATGATATGATCAATAATTAAAAACTACTATATTTTAAATTTAATTATCAAAATTATAATTAGCAATAAATTTTATATCATAAAACAATAAAAAATTTAATTTATCAAATTTTTTATATTAAATAATTTTTATAAAGAATACAAAAATATTTTATTTTAAATTTTATTAAAAATATAATTACTAAAATATTTTTATAACATATTGAAAAATAGATGTTTTAATATTTATTAATAAAGAATAATGTTGGAATATATAAAAGATGCAAGGGATAAGAGTGTAAAAAATTCATCTAAAAAATGATGAAATGGCGATTCCATCACTTTTACTATAGAATGGAAATTCCATCATTTGATAGAATGATCATTCCCCAAGAACTAGTCATTCCCATTCTTTAGTGCTTACCAAATAAACGTTTTTCATTCCTTTTTATTCTGTTCCATCATACCAAACATGTAATTATAGTAGTTGCCTTTTTATCACAAATATTGCCCGGACCACTTCATTCATCCACATTTTCAGATCCCAAAGATTTATTTTTGAACAATTTTGAGTCAACTTCATTGAATAACAATTACTTCTATATTGTCATTGCCAATGATAGCTTTAAAAATAGTAAAGGTTGACAACATTCATCAACCCTTCTCCCATAGAAGAAAAAGAACAATTACTACCGATGGAACAGAACCACTTCCAATATAGTCGGTAAATAGAATAAACTACTATTTTATGCATTCTCAATTAGCAGATTAAATCTGTTACTGACTAACTGCAAAGATTAAATCTACCACTACATATAGATTACATTTGCCACTGATGAACTTCAAAAGACAATTTTCCTTTGGCTACCATGTTTGGAACCAACGTTAAATTTTAGCCAGAGCCATCATGAGATGAATTAAAGTTAATAGGTATAAATCCAGTGTTATGAAACAAATACTAATACGGAGCTGAAAGAAAACTAAAAAATAACCAAGAAAAAGTCTTGGAATCGCAATTATAAACATCCACAGAAAGTGTTGGGTTTGTAGTGCATAATCTGTGTAGAGATCTGTTCAAATATATTTCTTAAAATTTTGACCGATGGCCTTCACAAATTAGTATGCATAGGACCATATTGACACAGCATTCACTTGTTACAATTAGTTACTACATTTATACAATGCTAATGAATGATAAAAAAAATGGGACTCAACCTAACTTGAGACATAAGCCACAATGAGCACTCAGAAAATACCAGCAAGGGCCATATGTAAAAGGAATTCTAAATATACATTTCTCAAAAATATTTCAGGTGTTAGTGTTGGGCTAATTATGAGAAAGAGCCTTCTCAATCTCTGCCTCAAGTTAGAATGAATACAATGAAAGTTGTAATGTTTTTCTGTTTATATGCCTCATCTCCTCCATGGGCAAATCAGAACATTCTTATCAAAGATACATTCCACTTTTCCTTTCTCTAAAAAATAAATGGCTTCTTGTTGGATGAAATTAGCAACTATTTGTTCAATAATAAGCAAATCCACTTACACGTGTTTTATTTGAAAATCATAGGGTTGTCACGGAGTTATACCAATTGGATATTGCTTACCTCGGTTTCAGCAATGGACTTCCGAACAAGTTCCTTTAAAATGAAGTGAACCTGTGGAAGTGAAAAAGGCATACAGTGGTCAATGCATAGAACTAAAGTTGAAAAATACTGGACAACTTAAACCAAGGAGGCAAATAAAGGAAAATAAGGAAAATTAGCAACTAAGAGAAGGATGAACTGACAAACACAATTAAAGTCAGTGAGAGCTATAAGTCTTCAAATGCGTGGACATTATGGTTGGGAATCAAAGCAAAAAGGACCTCAAGCTTTGCAATTGATTCAAGTTTACAAATAAATTTCAAAAAGAAGATAGTCAAGAAATCAAGAAGATGGTTACAGCAACATGTCTCAGATTGATTTCCTAACAATGCAGCTGATTTGGGAGCTTCATTGCATTGATAAGCTTGTTTGTTTTCACAAACTATCATATTTAGGCTTTCCTAGAAGTATATCCTATCCTCTTTATGCTAACTTAGTTGTTCTTCAAGATAAAATTTCTTCCTCCAAGGAAATAAACTGGCCCAGTTTTATATTGATTTGGTGGAAATGCGTGAAAACTACAAAAGAGTTAAGATAGATGAAATTGATATGCTATTAATAATCTCATTTATATCATGGTTCTTGCTAGAAATGACCTCACTTTGGCCTTAAAATCCTTCACAAATTCTTCAATATGACCAAGAATGATAGGTATAAAATATGGATCTTAAAAATAGAAAATGGTATAGCAAAAGTTGAAGAATGTCTTTTCCCAATTAGAAAAAGAGAGAAGTAGAAGAGCAGACAATAAGTCATCCTATCTAAACAAGAAAACATAATAAAGAAAGTCGAAGAACAAAAACACATCATGCAAGCAAAGCTTATCAATCCATCTACATGCCCCCCATTGAGACTACTATAAAGAAACCATTTGCTAAGCATCATAAAGAGACAAATATACCAATTTATCCCATAAAAGACGCAAATGTGAATGATACCAAGACAATCAAATATCATATTGATTGGCTATAATAAACAACTAGGTTTGATGTGTATCGAGTCCAGTAATTCAATCATATATGTTCAATGGACCAGGTCACAGAATGTAACAGAATGCATTATTTTTAGCCTTGCTAAATGCAGGTTTAGACATGATATAAAGTAATGAAGAAATTACAGCATCCACAGAGGCTTCAGCTGGGCCCTTGAAGTAGCCAATAGATCCATCAACAAGTCTTCTGTACCCTTGCTCTGGAGCAATGAGATGGGGCTGATACCCATCAGCTTCTGTAACAACTCTCTGGACATTTTTAACTGAGAGATGACGATCAAAGGGGAGTTTTTTCAAAGCAGCAGGTAATTGATGGTCAAAGACTCCATATATCCGATCCCCACCAGGGCGTCTGAAATACCAGTTTGTTACTTAAATGAATAGATTAACTACTAACAAAAAATTACTGAAAGAGAAAATTCAGTTATATAAAATTCCTTGGTTAGAAAACAATTGTTCACAACAACAGTGTATATCAATGAAGTCAATTCTTTCACGTTTGGAGATGTTCTGTGCTATGGAAGTGTGATCTAGTGCCTTTGTCCCAAAAGAGAAAATGGGAAGAGGTAATTCTTGTATCATAAAAGTGTAGCTTAAGTTTTCCATTTTAGCTGTTAATAATCAACAGAAGTACCAGGAAAAATATTTCATGTTCATGCATTCATTGCCTTCATCATATCTTTGTTGTTTGTCAAATCAAACTACAAAGCACAAAAATATAAACTTAAAGAGCTAGTGCCATAGTCTCTAGAAAAATATTTATGATATATATACATGAAACATTTTGCCGACAAATTAAAGGTCTAAGGACCTATTCTATGCACAACTAGGGTTGCTCTCAAAATCCAAGTCTTTATCAGAATTAATACAATGTAACAACTTAAAAATCCCTATCCAGTACACGATGTACAGAAATCAATTCTCATTAACAAATTAATGTCTGAATTATTGAACTTACAAGCATAAGCTTTTAATCTTAAATTTTCAACAGTATTCTGCCAATGTAATTTTCATAAGTGTGCCTTTCATGGATATTAATGGGGCTGACAACCCTATCAATTTGATGTATTCAGTTGTTTTTGTCTTCTGCTTCTTTATTTCTGTTTTTCTTACCAAAAGGATATGTTATTCTTGTGTTTTTTGCTACCTTCTCTCTCTCTCTCAAATAAAACTTACCTCCTCATAAGATAAAACACACAATGAATATACCACAGGTCACTAAAGTTTTATAAACAACAAATGTTCGTAAGCGTCAATTGACTATCTAGGCCATCCACACTTTGTAAATTAATAACTTCCATTTTTTAATTCTATCACATTTTGAAGAGGATCAATATCCTCTTGAATTTAAAAAGACAACTAGTATAAGTAAATGCTATTTTGTCCAGTAAGATTAAGAATTTAAGACTTCCTATATTGGCTAGAATACAAGAGTGGAAAGATTCAATAGCAATTAATATAGTATAGAATGTGAGAAATAACTAATGCTTTATTTGGTTGGAGTCAAAATAAAGAGTAAAGAAAATCGGGTGCAATGAATAAAGGAACAAAAGAAAATAATAAAGAAAATTTTTCATCTTGTGTTTGAATGAAGTGAAAAATGAGAGCTAAGAAAGTTCTTTTCATTTTCGCATTATATAAAAAATAAGAAAAGAAAATTGAATGAAAACGACAATTTAAACTTTATAAAATTTGCAATTTTAAAGCACCTTTTTGATGTTATGGGCATTTTCAGATAGGAAATTTTCTATTTCCTTCTCACTAAGTTTTCACTCCACATGTGGAGTATTATTTTGTGGCCCCATGCTTATTTTCACTCCAAGTTCCCTCCTCCATTTCACTTCTTCATCCAGATCAGTGAAAATGTGTTCACTCTCCCATTTTCAACCCCCCTCAAATACTTTCCTCCCGGTTTTGACTCCAAACAAAGAAACCGTCAAAACTACAGCAATGTCAGGTTGCAGTAAATTTAAGTTGGTCAAATTTCTTTAAACTATTGACCTATTGTAATGCTACCAAAAAAGCACAAATTCAAGCATTGTTTATTATTTAAAAATGAAAATTAATATATAACAGCATCCATTAACAGAGTTTCGGACAGGAATCAAACAGAAAACACACAATGAAAACAATGTCTTCACAGAAAGTATAAGTAAAAACCCCTAGCCAAAGACAAAATACTTGTTTATGTACCAGAAGGATAAAACATTAAATCTATATACTATCTTCACTCCAATACTTTAAAGGAGATCAGCATAAAATAGGTCAGCTTTGGAAAATCATAAAATAAAAACCAATTAACATCAGATGCTACATCTTAATGACAGCACTTACCCTCCTTCCAGGTGCTCCTTAAACACTTTGTCAAATGCACGACACAATTCTAAGATAGTGTATAGCTGGGCCTATAAAAAGAAGTAACACAACTCAATTCAATCGGGAATTGAACTGTTTTAAATCTAAGAAATCAATTTCAGCATAAGTCTCAGTTCTAACCCCCGAGTCTACTGCTATAGGCCTGCCAATACGGTCCAACTCTGCATTAAGCTCATCGATGGTCTTATTTATTAAGGCAATGATACTAGGTATTCTCTGCCTAATAACCTGCTCCAAATGCTGTAGTGATAGCCCAGAACAAGCAAGGAAAGGAAATGTGTCATTATAGGATAAATTAGAGATTAATTAAGATATTAATAGCACCACAATCACAATGTTGTAAAGGCAAATAGAGACCTGAGATAATAGTTTTGCAAGATATTCTGAGCCCATTTTATGGGCCAAATGCCCATATTCAGGGCTCGTCTCAAAATATTCACGCTCCTTCCTACGAGCAACTATCATGTCAACATTTTTATTAATATCAGCTTGTGAACGGTTCACAATTCCAACCCACGGATGCTGTAGCCTGTATTGCCTTCCTTCAAGAACCTTCAAGAGTCATGTAAGAACCAAAAATAAGGATCGCATTCAACTCAGCAATCAATTACAAATGCAAGCAAACTTAACAACATGAACTTGAAAATTAAATTCACAGGATAACCATGCAATTGTAGAAGAATTCATACATCAACAGCATTTGTTCCCTTGTCCATAAGATCAAGTTTTGTCAACACTCCAAATGTTCTTTCACCTGAAACAAAAATTTCCTTAGCGAATGTTGCCTAAGAAATAAAATCTTTTGACGGAACAGTATCAACCCATTAGATTTCAACATGTTTCAGCCTACCTGAAGGATCAACTTCCCTTGCAAGTTTTATAGCATCCGAAGTGGCAATATCTTGATTTGCAGGAGAGATAGCCAATATAATGCAGTTTGGCTATACAATCAAAAAACTAAATTAGAAAATCTGGAAGAAATTGAGAATGTAGACTCATTGCCTTCTTTTTTGTAAACTGGCAATGCTTGAAATGATTTAACTACAGCTGATGATAAGCAAACAGTGATAATCTATCTCAACATGGGTAAATTTGTGTAAGAAACATCACTCAAAGAAAAAGTTCTTGTAAATCATTCATCCAGAAAGTAACGGATAAAAAGTGTTAGATAAGACTTAGCTACAATAAAATGCTATGGTTGGTTACCTAATAATATGTCTTGCTCGAAGAGGCATATGGTAAAGGAATAAATCTCCTCCTTTAGTTAGGTTGAATAGGCTAATTTCTTTATATCATGCTTTTCTCATATATTTACAATGATATATGACTAACCTGTTTTACCTTTTATAACAAGAGAAGAGAAGCATTACCTTCTCAACATAAGAACGGACCATATTTTCAATATCTTCAACAATGGAATCAGGCTGTCCCTCTGTAAAGAAAATAATAAAAGAAAAGAAAGCAAAATCCTATCATCTATTAGACACTCAAATGATTCATTCCAGAAATATGATTATTCACTTTGAACAAAAACCAGGAAAGAAGTTGAAGCTTTACCTATTGCAACCTTTGTCAACCCAGGAAGATCTATGAGGGTTAAGTTCACAACTGCAGACAGCAATGAAAAATTAGAATACAATCAAAACCAATATGCCATATGAAAAGAGAAAAATAGTTACTTAACACACAATTATATCTAATTACATATCTGACAAAGAAGGCATAGATTAAAGGATAAAACCCATGCTTCTTTGTTTACACTTGTAAAAGATGTCTGCATGTGTTTGCTTTCTCTTGACTGACGTGCAAACATGACGAGAAAGCAAAAAAGGCTCCTAATGTACCGAAGCCCATAGAGATTGCTTATGTTGTTTGCCAAAATGTTAAAAGAAGCTAAAAAAGGACATCAGAGACGGGCTAAGAAAATGTTTAGTGTGAAAAGTATGCTATACTGATCTGAAATGGAAACTATATCAAAGATTTCATGTTAAAAAACAATTACTTTTGCAAGTCCACTTACAGTAATACAAAATATAATCATCTCAAACTTTTCTTTTAGCCTAAATTGAGAATATAAAATTTATACAGAATCTTTTAGCAAGACTTTAACCATGACTGGGGCTTAGAATAAAAATCTTCACCATCTCTCTTAATTTTGGGCCGGAGGATAATTCTAGTTTGTAGATTGTTCTCCTAGTAAACACAGTGCAAATGAAAGTAGAAGTTAATACCTCAATTGGTGCTAAGAATTTTCACGTTGGATGAACAAGAGAGATACAACCTCTGGGTCAGATTTGAGGGGGTAAATAATATCAATATTTCGATGTTCATCAAAAACTGATTGAAGTAATCGAATCAGATGAAGGACGCTGAACAATGGACCTTCTCATTGAGAAAGAAATGGAAAGGGATAAACTAACACTTGGGAAACCGAAACTAATATATAACATTTTGTAGAATGTGATTTTCATGAATCCAATTATTGAATTACAAATAGCTATCATGCGAATTTTGTATGCCATATATTTGAAAACTAGAAAGAAACCTGTGCGATGCACTTGTTTGTACATAATTCATTGTTTCATAAAAAATTATACAAATTCAATAAATTTTAAAAAATATAAATCATTTTGTTTTATGAAGGAAGCAAAATTAAAAAGTTGAATTATTGTTCTAAATTGTGTATTTAATATAGTCTTCATAATTGAATATTATATTAATAAATAAATAAATTTTTAAAAGAACTTTTCATAATCAATTAAAAAATATCTGGTTTAGTAATTAAAAATTTATTTTATATAATTAAATATAGTATACAAGTACAGAAGTGTTTTTTTTTTTTTCTAGATCATATATGCACGATTATTTTAGATGGATAATTATCTTATTTTAGTAGATGAACAATTTCTTATAAAAAAAACTTCTCAATAAAAACAAGTTTCTATTATATATCTGTAATCATAACCAATATTCAAATTTTTTTTTAAATATGACAAAAATAACTAGAGCAAAATTACTACACACCAATCTTTATTTCTTATTTTGTATGGGTTTGATAAAAAGCAATACCATATAACCTCCATAATACAACCTTTATACAATTTTAAAACATAGGACACATTAAAAAATAACAATATTGGAAACCAACAAGTGGATTGATTGAAAGTACTAATATTAGATAAAATTTTAATTTGTTATCCAACATAGTATGATATTCATTATTATTTTAAAATCTATTTCAAATTAAAAAATATGTTTTTATAAAGTGAGGAAAGAGATAGTTACAGAGGTAAAAAGAGAGGGGCGGTTAATCGAAAAATAACATTAAAAGAAAAACAAATAACAAATAAGGTAGTTTCTGACAAAGAAAGAGAGAGAGAGAGAGGGTAGGAGTGGTTATAAAAATTAATAAATTTAAAGAGAAAAAAGAGCCACCTCTGAGAGTGTAAATAAAAAAGCTAATCTCTTTGTAGAAGCAGTTTTGCGAAGAGATTTATATAATAAAAGATTTGAAACACAACAAGTACAGGAACATATGGTTGACATTTTCCTATGTTTAAAGACTATATTTTACATTAATTTTAGACAATAATAATGGAGCACAAAATAATTTCATAATACCATGAAATTTTACGCATGTTATGTATACGATAATTTTTTTTGAACATACACTGGATTTTTGAAGAAATTTATTCACAATGTTATGCAATGGTTTCACCAGTGGCGGTAGATACTACTATGAGGAAAAAAGAAGTCAAAAGAAAACGTGAATCTGAAGGCTGCATGAGGCCCATATTCTGCACTCTCTAAACCTGAACAGAATAAACTTTTGAACAATCCAGAACTTGACAAAGGTTGAATAACAATAGTAATGAAATTGAATTACAATCTGACATGGATTCCCAGAATTCACGGCAACCACAATAATGTTCTTGTTTTACTTGACAATGAATACAGTTGCATTTTCACCAAGTAAAAGTTCCAAACAGAGAATTTTCAAGTTGGTGATAATTGATAAGGTTCCCTAGATCTGTCTTAACAAGAGACAACTACCAGCAAAATAGTTTACAGAAAATTGAATGAGACAGGTAAATCTGAGTAGTATAGGAAAATTGAAGAAAAAGAAAGGGCAAAACCTTTATCTCCAAAGATCAACATAAGAGAAAATTTTCAACTACTCTACTAAAATGAAAACCACTTAGCTGCCACAATATCATGTTCAATAAGCGAGAAATGTTTGAAAATATACACATAACAATAACGTAAAATTTCTAACTCAAAATTTGAAACAGAATCGGAATTTTATAATATTATTAATTAATAACGCAAATACAAACCATTTGGAGAATATATGCTCAGATGAATTGGAATGTTAGAAATCTGCTTTGTCTTCCCAGTTAGACGATCTGTTTCATCTGCAATTTCCTTCCTAACAACAGCTACATTGGCAGAAAAGGAAAATGAAATTAGTATATAAAGTTGTAACCTTCATTTAGTCTTACTACTCAATATTTAAAAGAAAGAAATTACACAAACACTACTTTGTTGAATTTAGAGTCTTCCAAATAAGAAAAAAATTGAGATGAGTACAATGATTTTGATACAGGGTTTAATATTTCTTATATCACATTAATTCAACTTAGTGTTTTTGTTTACAAGTGACTTCCACAATTCACTCGTATTTTTGTTTCCATCACATAACTGTTTGTTTCATATAATGTTAAATTTAAAAATGAAAATAACATTGTCATGTACAAAAAGCAGCCATAGTGCTACTCAGCATATTTTATGGTGTTTTCTTTTTCCTTTTTTTTTCAAGTTATTATCAATGATGTTTTGTTTATAGCCAATTATGCACATCTGTATTTTCTAAAAATATCAAGTGCATGATGTCAATTGGCAATTCAAAAACGTTTATCTAAGTACCAGGTGACATGCTTGTTAAAAGAAATTTAATATTTCAATGTTTTCATGCCTAAGGAAAACTTAATTGCAAGGCACAATTCTCTTGTAGATTGTACATTACAATCTAGGGGCCTTCCTGAGTTATATTCTAACTTTCCAGAACACAACACCAGAATTGAAGCAAATTCTGTTAACTTTATTTGGGTTAAATTAACTTCTGTCCTATAGTCAGTTTCCCAGAGGGGCTATTTCTACAAAATGTATACACTTATGGAAGCTCAGCCATTTTTATGTCCAATGTTTAGGAAATAGATCCAATAGTCTAGTACTAGAAGCTTCAACGATTGTAATAAACATATATCTAGATGGATGCACCAGTTAAAATGGAGGATTCAGAAACCTATCTGTAACTAAGTTTAAGATGTAATGCATTTTTCTAGTTAACCACAACCAAGAAAAATAAAAGAAACTATTAGATGACAATATACGATAGAGCTAACTCTAATAGAAACTATGTCAGAGATAATAAAAAATGGACATATACACTGACGTCATAACTCATAAGCCCATATACTGACACAAGTGCCAGAAGAGTTTAAATCTTATCATCTACAATTCAATTTAATCTCTAATATTTTCAGGACAATAAGCTAATGCAGTATATATAGAAAGTTATATAACAGTATCATTGTAAGTTCTAAAGAACAACGATTCTGAATCCTCTAAATTGCTGAAAATCAAATAAATTTTGTATTCACATATCGATCATTAAAATCTACAGAAAAATCAACCACTGTCTTTGGGAGGACAGGGCTCCCCTAATCTCAAATAAATTTAACTCTCAACTTCTAGATACCAGCTACTCTGAAATTGGCTTGTTGACATAAAATGAACTGAAGACCATATAAGCATATCGTTCTCTCGTTATTTTACTATGAAAGAAAAGTGAAATTTTCATCAAAAACTTCACATACCAAAATCAGTGAATCTCTTTCTTGGTGCATGAAGAAACTCTGCATATTCAGGTTGTCCAGCATCTGTCTTATGAAGTTGCAGCACAAGTGGCCTCCTTGTTACAATACCTTACAAATTGCGAAAGACAATATCATAAACCCATTCATAAGAAACAAGAAAATATTTTTCACTGACATCAACAGCAGAATGTTTGACTTCCAACTGTGGAACCAGAAAGCAAAAGAAGCACCAAGGAATTGCTAATCCGTTTCGCATCCAGCTTAATGATTTGCTATCACAATTCATACTAGAAATCAAGTTTGAATGGTAAAAAAAAAAAAAACACCATTTAGTACTGATGCATACCATTGCAGCAACATACTTCTTTCTGCTACCACTTACTTTCTCAGCTACATTGGTTATATATTAATAACACAATCAATCTATTAAAATAGATCAAAAAGAAAAGATCTGAATCCTTACCAGATCCACGAGGCAGAAAATCCCTTCCCACGACACTTTCCAACACTGATGATTTCCCAGAGCTCTGATTTTCAAGAGCAGTCACAGATTCAGAAAACCCATTTTTCAAAAATCATTTGAAGTGAAACCCACAAATCATAAGATTAAAAATAAATGAACATGATGAGATGGGTACACCTGGCCTCCAACCACAGCCACCGAAGGAAGAGCCTCCCAGAGGGACAATCCCTCGCCACCATGGTCACCTAACACAGTACAAGCTCGTTGAATCTTGTTTATAAGACCGATCAAACTCGTCATTGTCGCCATTTTGGATTGAAAAAAAGAATGAAAAACAACAAAAACTATGTATAAAAAAATGCTAGATTTGAATGAAATAATGGATTTCGGATCGAGATCTGAGAAGAAAACGTGAGATCGTCAGAAAGGTTTTAGATCAAATGAATGAATGGTTTCTTCGGATGCAGAATGCGCATCCGAAGAGACACCGAACGTGAGCAAAAAGAAAGAAACAAACGGAGAAACCAAACAGAAAAAACGGTTGTTGGGGTGCGGTCACACGTCTATATACGTGAAGTTCGATTGAAGTTGGATCCAGTAGAAATTTTGAGGGGAAGTTCCAACTAAAGGCAAATTATGAAATTAGTTAGAATATCAAAATTCGAGATTAAGATCTTGATTAAAGTAATCTCGAATTCACTTTACCTATGATCCGGCATAAAGTATTTAATTTAAATATTTTAGCTTAAATTTGATGTGCAATGACATTAAAAAAAATTAAAAGTAATAAACTTTCAATGATTTTAATTATATGGTAACACAATTAATGATAATGTAAATTTGTTTACCATGTATCGAAATTAAATCTATTTAAATTCAGGAAAACGAACGTGGAATTAAGATTCAAGGAACAGAAGCTAATGGTGTTTTGTTAGGAGAGGAAGTAGATTATGAAGTACAAAGAAGGCAAAGTCATTAGAGAATGCAAAAGCCACTATGGATGTATTGATGTATGAAAATTGCAACTGGGTCTCGTCTAAACATGTCCCACAAGGAAAAACTTCTATCAATGGTGCACACAATGTAGATCAACGGGATGAACAAGTTTGGTGGGAACATGAAATGGACAACGAAGAAGATGATCTTGTGATTCCAACTAATTAACGGGATCCTTTATACTCAATTGTGAAGGTTACCTTGGAGGAAAGGAAGGAGTGGAGCAAACTATGGTGGTCCTCTCTTATAATATACCTTATGGGGAAGAGGTTGGGTTTTCATTTCTTGAAAGCTTACTTGGAAAAGATGTGTAGTTTGAAGGGGAGTTTATAAATGATTGATATAGGTAACAATTACTATGTGGCAAACTTTAGTGAAAAGGAAGATTAATTCAATGCTTTAGAAAATGGCTTTTGACTTATTGTTAAGTATTATTTAATTATTCAAAGATGGAGATCAGAATTTAACCCTTATGATAATCATTATAAGGAACTTGTTGTTTGGTTAGGGTTTTGGGTTTACATCTCAAATATTATAATGAGCATTTCCTCTAGAGGTTAGGTAATAGAATTGGAATAACATTAAAGGTTGGCATGCACACATTGAGAAACCAGGAGGATTAATTTCCTATGGAAAGAGATAGGTTTGAAAAGATTTGTGCAGAGGTAGATCTTCATAAACAATTAATCCTAAAAATAATGCCACAAAGGAAAGTTTTTCTTATTCAATTTGAGGAACTATATATGATATGTTTTAAATGTGGTAGGTTTGGCCATAGGAAAGACTCATGCCTAGTGGTGTTTTCTTAGAGGCAAGAGAGAGAGAATAGTGAAGCAGGATAAGATGGAGAAGACACCACCATGGTGAATACCAAAAACTAATAGTTTTAGCTATAGAAAAATGACACCAAAGTGGTCAACAATAGGGTTCTAGCCAGAGAAGACACCTTTGGAGGATGAATGATCCCCTAATGACTAATATAGAAATAGAAGAATAAAAAAAGGTCAAAGAATCAATCAATGGATAGAATTAAGGGTGGAAAGACAAGTGCTAATGATGCTATTTTAAGATAGCAATTAAAATTTATTGTTTCAGAAGAAATGGACTGTGTTATTTATAATGCACAAAATTTGGAAAAATCTAATGATTTGAGTCAACTTATTGATGTAGCATTGATTAGTGCATGTGATGGCAAAAGCTAAACTAAAACAAAGATGATGTAAACCAAAGAGAAAAGGCTTGCAAGTAAGAATGAAGTGACCTGAGAGGATAGTGTAAAGGGCTATAATTCTTCTCTTATGATATTAGGTCCTACTGCTCAAAGTAAAGGAAAGACCATGATATGCAGTAGAACTACAAAGAAGTCTTTTAAAAGGAAGAAAATGAGATAGGTCAGTTATCCAAAGATGGCCTAAATTCACTAATAAAGATTACGTCATAGGAGTATGCAAGCAAATATACTCTTATGCAAGTCAAAATGGATTCTCTATTGCCTTCATGTGCCCCAGAAACACAAGGTGATAATGGTAGGATCAAACTGAAGCCACCAGACACTATTTTTGTAACTCAACTAATTTATATGTATGCCTTATCTCTCTCTAAGGAGGAAATGGTTGGAATGTTGGCAATGAATATTGAGCAACATTATTTTAGTGGAAGTATTTAAAAGAAACATTGCTTTTTCTATTTACTATTTACATGAATATTGCTTACTAGAATTGTAAAGGTGCAGAAGCACCTTATTTTATAGCTCAAGTGAAAGATTTAATATCCCTTCATTCCATTAGGATTTTATTTTTGGTGGAAACTTAGATCAAAGGATAATAAGGTGATTAAGGATTTTTTGGAATATAGATCTTCAAGGGGTGTTCGCTAAGGTGATGCTTTATTTCCTTATTTATTTATGTTATGTATGGAAAGACTTGCCCGTAGGATTGACTTTATAGTTCAATAAAGGATATAGAGCCTTATTAAGTTCACTAAAAATAAGACTCCAATCTTTTATTTATTCTTTGTTAAAGATTTTGTACTTTTTGCTAAAGCTTCGGTGGACTAGGCCTAAGTAATTAATTTCTATCTAGATCTATTTTGCAATAACTTAGGGCAGAAAGTCAATAAAGAGAAAATAAGATTTTTTTCCTTTCAGAATATGAATCATAACAAAGGTATACAGATTGCTAATTGCCTAGGATTTTCAATTCCCTTTAATTTTGGTAAATATTAAGGAATTCCTCTTCATCATATGAGGGTTTCTAAGTATCTTTTAGGTTTATTATGGATAAAGTTTCACAAAGATCGAGCAACTGGAAGGTAAAGTCTTTATCACTTATAGGTCAAATTACTTTAACCAAATTGATTCTTACTTCTCTCCTTTAATATTCCATGCAAACTAACTTTCTTCATGCATTGGTTTATAATGAAATTAAGAAGCTTTGTAGGAACTTTTTGTGAGTGTCTAATGAGGAAAGTAAAAAACCTTATCTAATTGCATGGAAAGAAGTATGCTTTCCTAAGGATATGAGTGGCTTAGGTGGTAGGAGAATGAAAGAGTGCAATGAAGCCTTCTTTTAAAAGAATGCATAAGGTTTAATTACTTAGAATGGTACTTTATGGGTTAAAGTGATCAAGTCTAAGTATAATTATGGCTTGAATTTAATTATTGAGGTAAGAAAAGCTAATAGAAGCTTTAACCTTTAAAGAGGTATTTGACATGTGTGGGATGATTTTTGCATATGTCTTAAATGGAATATTAGGGATGACTTGTGTAATATCCCTAGAAGACTTTTTCTAAGAACTACTCTTAAAGTATCAAAGTAAATTAACACTTCTTAGTTAAGCGTGCTTAGCCTAGGAAAATTTTAGAGATGGGTAACCTCTTGAGAAGTTTTCCAAAATCTTTGAAACATTAATAGAGATAAAACTTGAGTTAAAATATTGTTAAAAATTTGCCCAAAAGATTAAGAAAATTTTAATAAAGCTCAACTTGATTTTAGGAGCTGAATAAGTTGAAATTTGGTAAAATAAGATGAAATTGTAATAATTTAGTTTAGTTTTTTAAAATTATTTTTGGATTAATTAAAATATATTTATTAAGGCCCAAATATATTCTTAATAAGCCCAAATTGAACCCAAGGACTAAATTGAAAATTGATCAAAGAATTTTGGTTAAGAATGAAATTTTAAAAAGTTTTGGGGTTAAATTATAATTTTTTAAGAAATTGAATCTGGCCCACTCTTTTTCTATTAGTTTTGGACGAAATTTGGGCTGAGAAAAGCCCAAAATTTTTGACTTTGCTGCTGCAAAATAGCAAAGAAAATTTCAAAAAGAGTCCATGGATAATTTGGGTTTAATTGCAAAAAGGCCCATTTTCATGAATTATGTAGAAAACCCTACAAAACTTGAGAAAACTCCATTCAACTTTTCTCCTCCTCATTTTGCATGAAATTGTAGCTGCCATAGGATAATTTTTCAAGCTTTTAACACAATCAAACACACAAACAAGCTAAATCAAATACAAAATTTCAAATTTTTCCACTTGCTTGCTTGAATACTTAAGGAGAAATCATCAAAACTTGGAGCTTTCATCTTCTTCTTCTTCAAATCAGAAACTCTTTCATTTAGGGAGAAACTTAAAGCTTTGAAATATAAAAGTTCATAGATGAGTAATAGCTCACTTTATTTTTCATTGAATTTTGATTACAAATTTGCCAATATTGCTTTCTAGAATTGTGATTTCATGAAGTTAGGTGTGTGGCCATGCAATGAAGGCGTGGTGCTGAAAACTAGTGTCCTTATGTTGTATTTGAAGATATTAGAACAATATTAGCATGAATGAATGATTAGATTATCATTTGTTAAGCCTTAAGTGTAGATGGATTAGAAAGAGCCTAGAAATTATTTTGCTGATTTTGCTTCTAGAATTCTTGAAAATTCAGAACCAAACCATGAATTTTAGGGACATGCTAGGACCTCTTAAAAATTCAAAACCACCCATTTCCTAGCCTTTTATGATGTCAGTATACACATAGAATTTATTGATAATTTTTAAATTTTTTTATAAACCTGAACAAGGGACATTTTTGCACGAAGGTGCAACTCACCCAGAAAACAGGACGTGAATAATTTCACTTTTATTCTTGAATTAATTAGGGTACTAAATGATAAGTAAAAATTCTACAAAAATTCTTGAATACCCTTCCATATGTTGGTTAAAACATAGTCAATTTTCGTGATATTTGAAGCTCATTTGCCTAGTGAATAAATTCATACAATTTCAGAACTCCAGTACTAGCATAGATTGAAATTGTTTTGGAAAGGCATGATTCACAAATTTTCTAGATAGAATATCTTAATTAATTATGAAACCTAAGGACCCATAATTTCAATTAACATGTTAAGAATATCATATAATTTTTTAAGAAATTTTGGAGGTGTTTTAGAAGTCATAAAAGGGTCTTTTATTGTAACATACCCCGACTACCCTGTTCTGAAATCTGAACTTGAACAGTATTGTTGAATGAATATTTGTGAAAAATACTAAGTATTTGATGCTCAAAAATAAATTGTAATGATATTAGAATATGATTGGAATAATGTATTGAATTATTGTAATTATTTGAATATTTTTAAGGGTATAAAATATAGTGATAGATTAGATTGAGTTGTAAAATGTTAAATGTATTGAAATTGTGATACATTATAAGAATATACCATGATTTACACTCTTTAATGTTAAACGTGAAATCTGTACTTTTTACATTGATCAAAGAAAATAAATTAGGATGCTAATGGCTAGTTGGTATTAACCATACCTTTATTCTATCAAATTCACATGATTTTATCTTAATTGACACGAAAAGTCTTTCATGGCTCATATGATATTTTAAATGTGATATGTGGAAGGAAGAATTTGGCCTAATGGCTTCCAACATCCTTCTAAAGGAATGAGAGGGGTGGCAAGAAGTGGAGGGAAAAAGTTGGAGGTGAGTGGGATAAGATTGGCCTAAAGAAATAAGAAGGAAACCTGTATACCATACTAGCCATATTTATTAATGTAATGTTAATATATAATACATAAGATAGATGTTAGTTATTAAATGCGAGTAAAGCTAAGTATATGGAAATTTATCCAGTCTTTTTAATTTTGTATTAAAGAGAATTGATTATGGAAAACTATGGGAATAAAGATTGAGTAGCTACTCATTGAGTATTTTGTACACTCACTCTTCTGTGATGTTATTTTGTTTTACAAATAAAGAACATGGAGCTCAAGTGGAGGACTGATATGCTACATAAAACTTTCTAATCTCCATGGGACATTGTGTAACAAAAGATTAATATATTCGAGTTATCCTTTGTATAGTTAAAGTTTACGTATGTGATCAATAGTTTTATTATGTTACTATATATTAATATAATGTATTAACTTTTTCATTGCACGTGCAATGCAATTTATTTTACTTATATTATTTAATGCTATCATATATTCCCCTTTTATTATAAAATAGTCAAATATAATTTCCTACAGGCTTGTAAAGATGTCTAATTGGTCGGATATTAGTTAGATGTCTTTACACTGATCACAATACCTGAAATTGGGTTGTGATAGCTTAGATGCTAAGTTTTAGCTTGACTCATGCCTAGACATTAAGTTTTGGTCCTTACCAAGTGTTATTATTCATAGGATAGAAGAATACCTTATGGTTACTTTGTATATGAAGGAGGATGGATGTTGGAATAGATAAAAATTCCAAAGTGTATTGCTAATAGAAGTCATGAATGCAATTATGAATACTTTGCCTCCAACAAAACACTTAAATCCAGATTCAGTGTCTTAGAAACTCACAACAGATATCAATTTTATTATGAAATTTGCCTATAATAATTTGATTGTTATTCTTACTTATACTTGAGCTAAGTTTTGGAAGGAGATTTAGAAGTGGCCTACACCAAAAAGAGTCTAATCCTTCCTATGGCTACTAGCTAAAGGAAGACTTCTTATAAATAGTTATAGGAAAGTTAGGAAGTTGGCTAATTTAGACTTATGCTTGAGATATGGGAGGTATAATAAGCCTCCTCTATATATGATTTGGGATTATATGGAAGTGGCTAATATGTGGTCCTCCTTAATTAAAGTTGAGCATAAGCATGCATTTTTTAGTTTAAACTTGTTCAACTAGCTTTCATGGAATAGCTCTAATCGAGCTGGTGTTAGGGATAAGTTTAGATGGAAGAGCTTTTTTGTATTTCTGTACAAGCAAATATGGATGAATAGGAATAGGCTTATCTTCAAAGGCAAAATTGAAGCTATGTTCTTATTTATTTTTGTGGCTTCTTCCTTTATGGATAACTCTCATATGGCTTTGAAAACTTTGTAGAGCTTTAATTAAGGAGTGGAAAGAATAATGATTTAGGTGGGATGGTCTCCTTTGAATGGAGTTTGGTTGAAATGTAATATGGACAATATGGTGAGAAGGAATAAAAATGCTTACTATTATGGGATTTTTAAGGATTCAATTGGAAATTACATTAGATGATTCAAAAGAATGTTAAGTGATTAAAGCATGGTGATGGCAAAGCTTTAGGGTCTATTTACATTAGCTAAGATTGTAGTAGCAAAAGGATGGAGAAAAATTCACTTTCAAATGGACTCTCAAATTGTGGTTGATTTGGTTTTAAAAAGGTGTAGTATGGTTCACCCTTGCAGCTTTCTAGTTCATTCTATTGAAATTCTCTTAGATTAAGTGAAACATTTCAAGTGAAGTCATTATTTTAGGGAAGCTAACTAAACTACCGATACCTTGACAAATTTGGCATTCTTAAAGTGCTCATCAAAATTCCAAAAATGTTCTATGATAACCCTCATCTTTTATTATTGTTGGTATTTTTTAGTGACATGATAGGAACTACTTTTCTTAAAGTTATAGTGCCATAATTTGGCTTTTTATCTCTTAATGTACCAAAAAAATTAAATCTATTTTTTTTATAAATTATGCTATTATAATATTTTAAAAAATTATATAAATATGCATCCTTAAATTTTTTTAATAAAATCATAATTTTAAAAGATTTTTTATTAAAAGAAATAACTTGTATAAAAAGAATTTTTTTGAAAATTTTTATATACAATTTTGATGGATAGAATTGTAGTTTTCTTATGTATTTGTTACATAATTTACATCGATTTGTGAAAAAAAAATATAGGACCTATATATAAATTATAAACTTTTAGAATAAATAAAAACTTGAATATGTTTTGAAGCATTATTTTTTATTAAATAAGATTGGAGTATTTTCTAAAGTGTTTTCTTATTTATAAATAAAAAATTATTAAAACTTTCTTATAAAATAATATTGTAATAGTCTTGGCAATGAAATGTTCAAAATGCAATGGTTATGACACTTTTTTTATACAAAAAAAAATAGATGATATAATTTAGGAAAAGCAATAGCAAGAAAATCAGCTGTCTAAAGAAAGCAAATACCATGATGTCAATAATCCCCTAAATAATGGCTTTAGCAATAACTTCTTCCTAACTTAGCTTATTATCACAGTTTGGCAACTTAGATTGTAGAACATGTGACACTTAGACTCTTACCACTTAAGAATAAATCAACCGATTGGTTATTTACCATTTGAGGTTTTAAAAATGACAAGCAACAACATAATAATAAGCACATTGAGTCAATTTTAAAGCAATACATAAGATATAACAATACAGCAAGCAATCACAAAAACATATATTAAGACAAGGATAAACATGTGAGTAATACGGATTAATGTGATAAAAAGTGAATAAAACTGTGGGCTAATTTTATTAGAAGGGAGGCTACTTCTTTTATTCATAATATGCCTCATTACATATTATAAAGTGTGTAAGGGAGGTGATAAAACTACACATTTTAACCTTTAGACTAGTGTTAAGTGACCATCAAGGTCATTGGATACTCTTCCCTAAAGAGCATTCTAAGCTAAAGCCTTATTAACATGAGTAGACATATTTTTTCTCAACTATCATAAGGCTTTTTCTTAGAGCTCAGGAAGGATTTAAAGTTCTATAACACATCAAAATGAAGATAAAAACCTAAAGATTATGGCCATGTACTCATTTATTCACACTAGACAAGTTATGTTGGTTAAAATTATAAAAATACCCCAAAAATAGGGAAAAACCCTAAAAATTGTACACAAATTGGAATCCTCCTAAATTTGTGCTACAAGACCTCCGCATGATGCTTGATTTTTGTGAAAAATTTTGTTTTAATTGGAGCTTATTTGTCTTGTTAACTTAAGTCACAAAGTCGACTTGTGACATTCTTCCCCATTTAAAAAATGTCGATATCTTCATTGATGATGCAGTCTGACAACTTCCTAAGAAGCTTTAGTTTGCTTTCTAGAACTTTTCCATTGACTTCTTTTTAGCTTGTTTATTTGCCCCTTGCTAATGCTTGTCTTTAACACTTTAATCTAATGCTACTATCATAAAACTTCTACTTATTGCTTTCGAATCTTCATGCTTGTCTTGCAAAACCTGTTAATGACAATGAAACTTTCCTTTCTAACTTTACTGAGCTTGGTGAATTGCCTTGACAATTCTCGAGTTATTTGTTTTTATAGTTATTATGCAAGTTTAGTGTCTTGAAATTGCCTACTACTAAATGTCTTACACCCAATGATGTATTGCACCAATGTAAGAACTAAGACTTATGCTTGATCTACATACAGGTCCCATAACCTTGCTATTCAAACAAAATCACTTCTCTTCTTGAACTTAAGTTTAACACCTGCCTAATGTTTCTAAGACATTTGAACAAGACACTCATGGCATCCCTCTACCACAACTAATAGGGTTAAACAAAGTGTCATCCATACTTTTGTTCTAGCTTGCACACACTCATGCATTCTAAGTCTTTTACCATAAGTTGCTATTGTGACTAACCACTAGCACTTTTAAAGCTATGTGAGCCATTTGTCATTATTACAAGTGAAGACTTATGACTATATGATTCCTTGCATGCAAAGAATAATCATGACAAAAGAAAATTGTATATGTTAGGTAACGACTCTTTAAACACACACCTACACTTTCTAGTAACTTAATAGACTCCTTCTTGAAAGGATTTGTCTCTTTATTACATTTAATGAAACTTATACAGAGGACTTCTCCTTGCTACCTCCACTATCTAACTTGCTTATTATATGGGCTAGTACTAATAATCCTACATAATTCCTTGCTTAGATAGACCCCTAGTAGGGAAAAAAGATATATTTTACCATTTTATCTTTGGCTACTCTTAGGGTGCTAGGATTTAGAGTACACCAATCCTAGCATAAGTTTTACCCTCTACATCTAAGTCATGAGCTCCTCGCTTGTTACTTCCCAATCCTTCTTAGATTCTAGCTTGTAAGGCATTGAGGGTAGCTCTTTATGGACACTCTACCACCTTATATGCTATAGGGCATAAGAAGTAAGATAAGATCTTTTTCCTTTTATTGTTAGATGGTTAGGAAAATGCTAAGGTTTGTATATGGGTAGGCATTATTGGGATTCTTCTTATACTTTTAGGCTTACACCCCTACTTGATTGTTTGACACCCCTACCAAAATTAAACCTATTTGCTCTAGGAGACTTCAAATTAGAATTGGGGAAATCATAGTCAGAGAAGCACTCAATAGTTGTCATCACTTCAGAAAGGCTTTGAAATCTTCTCCTTTGAAGCTTTATAGCAACTTTCCGTGAAAGACCATTAACAAAGTAAAAGAGTTTCTATTTCTCAATCACATCTTAAATATCCAACATCATCACTATGAACTTCTTCGCATATTCTTGCATAGATCTTGTCTATCATAACTTTCTTAGCTTGCATCTGGCCAAATAGTCTACATTCTCGGATAGAAATATGCCTTTAACTCTTATTTCAACTTTCTTGGAGTGTTGATGTGACACCTTCCTTCTTGAACCTCCTAATACTTAGTTTTTCACCAAACCTTTGTATTGTCCATGATGAACATAATAGCATGATTTAGTTGAGTTTCCTCTGACTCTATATTGACAATATGGAAATATTAATTTAATTCAAACATGAAGTTCTTCAGTTTTTGTGCATCTTTTTCACCTATATATGGCTTTGGTTCAGGGATTTTTAGCTTTCCCTTCCGCTTTGAGGCACCACTTTTTTATATATTGTTACAAAGAACCATCATCATTACCTTTACCGAGGTCACCAGGTCACCAAACTTCATTCGAAGAGTTGCTATAACATCCTTCATCTTATTACAAAGGCCTTTCAGAGCATTCCTTAATTCCATTTGGGTGGTTTTGATACAAGTAGCTCGCTCACTTGTGGAGTACAATTACTCCCCGAACTTTTAACCTTTTTACTTATTTCAAGAGTTTTAACTCAATGTTTAAATGCCTCCCAATCTTTGGCCTTTTGAAAGAGTTCAGGGATTTCCTTAGTTTGTAATCCTTTCATAATATCAACATAACCTTCAAAATTCTCGAGTGCATTCTTAATAGCATCAAACCGTTTAACAATAGTTATTTTCTTTGACATCATTTGTTAACTTGAAAAAAGTGTAATGGAATAAAGAAAAATATAGCCAAAATGATGCTTTGACACCAAATGTAATAGTTTGGCAACTTAGATTATGGAACATGTAGTGTTTAAACTCTTACCACCTAAGAATAAGCTCGCCAATTAGTTATTCACTATTTAAAGTTTTCAAAATGATAAGCAACACCCATAATAACAAGCACATCGAGTTAATCTAAAGGCAATACATAGCACATAGTAATCGATAACCAATCATAAAAGCATATATTAAGGTAAGGATGGGTAATGCGGGTAAATATGGTAAAAAGCAAACAAAACTGTAGGTCAATTTTAGTAGAAGAGGAGTTACTTCTTTTATTTATAATATACCTTATTACATATTTTAACATGTATGGTTTGCTACTAAGCCACACACTCCAACCTTTGGATTAGTTTCAAATAACCACCAGGGTCACCAAACACTTTTCCCTTAAAGAACATTTTAAGCCAAAGTTCTACTGCCATGAGTAGATATACTTTTTTCTAAATTGTCATAAGACTTTTTCCTTAACCTTAGGAAGGATCTAAAGTCTGATAATACATCAAAATGAAGATAAAAACCCAAGGATCATAGTTATGTGCTTATCTACTAGCACTAGACAAGTTATCTTAGTCAAAATTATAAAAATATTCTAAAAATGGTGCACAAGTTAGAATCCTTCCAAATTTGTGCCACAAGACCTCCACATAATACTTAATTTTTGTGCAAAGTTTCATCCTAATTAGATAATCGGAGCTCACCTATCATGCTAACTTGGATCACAAGGCTAACTTGGGTCACCTATCCATCTACATTTTGCTTGAACTATTACGTTAATATTGAATAAAATGGAGTAAAAGCAAAATCAATAAAACATTGATTTAGTGAAAAGTATGTTGATATCAAGTACAATTAACCTATCAATGGATAGTAATTTGAATCTTAAAAAAGACTTTTATTAAGGGAAGAAATTTATTAATTATCTAATTTTTAAAATAATTTTCCTACTTGACTACCATTTATTTACCAAAAAAGGAGTAAAAAGGAAACAAAACAAAATATTGTATCATACCAATAACACATCATCTTATAAAAAGCATTTTGTACTTGGCTCACAAGAACCTTGAAAGTAACTTTTGCTAAAATAGAAGAAATTTATTGATATTCTAATTTTAAAAGTGATTCTCGAATTTAGCATCTCATCCAATATTATATCATACTTTAATTTTTACATTGAAGCTTTAATTAAATTAAAAGGATATAATTTTTTATATTTAATAAATTAACCACTTTGATGTTGAAAAAATAAAATAAAATCCTTTGTTACCTTTCGATGCTCATTGAGGATCCTAATATAACATTAGAATATTACTCGCAGAGATTCACTACATAGGTGATTGAAGACATCCCAATGTACCAAGGGAATTCAAACACAAAAAATTGCCTTTTAGGATCATTCAAAAGATGTAAAAGGCCAGCATGACATGATGATGGTAATGCTTTAGGCGTCACCATCAAAGCAATATTGGTTTGAATCAACATTCACTACAACAAAAAAGAGTATTAACGACGACATTTTTAGCGGTGACAAAATTTCGGTCGTCGTTAAAGGTATTTCCGGCGATTATTGTCGTCGGAAAAAATAAAAACATTTTTGCGAGGGAACAAAATTGGGGGGCGGGAAGAAATAGGCTTTTAGCGACGACAAAAGTCGTCGCTAAAGGCCTTAAAAAATTTGGGCGAGGAAAATCCGGAATTGGGCGAGGAATTTTGCCTTTCAGCGACGACAAAGTCGTCGCTGAAAATTCAAGGCTTTCAGCGATGATAAAGTCGTCGCTGAAGGCTGACCCTTCAGCCTGACCCTTCAGCGACGACATAGTCATCGCTGAAAGCCTTGGATTTTCAGCGACGACCATGTCGTCGCTGAAAGTTCATTTTCAGCGATGATTTTGACTTTTAGCGACGACATTGTCGTCGCTGAAAGTGAACTTTCAGCGACGACAATGTCGTCGCTGAAGAAAAATTCGGTCGTCGCTGAAAGCTTCAGCGACGACCGAATTTTTTTGTCGTCGCTGAAAGCAGGCGCGCTAATATTTATTCCCCGCGCCTCCTCCCTCCTCATTTGCGCGTTTGAATTTTCTGGACCTGAGGTAAGTTCCTGAATTCTCTCTCTTTTAATTTTTTTTAATTTTAGTATATTTATTTTTTATTTATGTTAATATGTATTAATTTTGTATATTATATCTTTTAATTTGTTAGTTATTATTAGCACTTTGCTTAGTTCGTGGAGAGTATTCAGAGTTGATCAGTAGATTTTTGCCATTGAGGTACGTAAATAGAAAAGTATAATTTTTTTTTGTGTACTAATATATTTAATTTATTCAAATAGTTTACAATGAATTAATGAAATTGATAGTATGTTTAATTTAATATGAAATTTTGTATTATTTAATTTTGTATATTGTAAATTTTAAATTTATTTATATAAATTTAACTTAGCATTATTAATTTTATAAATATAAATTTAATTATTATTATATATGCATCTCTCAATTTACAATTTTGAAGTATATAATATATGTGTAGATTATTCATTTAGAATAATGTAAGATAAAATTATTATGATATTTTATTCACAAAATTTAAAATTTGTGATGCAATTTAAGAAATTTCAAACTTACTAGATTTGATGAAATAATGTAAGATAGAAAATTAGAATAAATATATTAATCTATCTTAGAAAATAAAAGATTACGATAATATAATCTCTTTTTTAATTGAGATTGAAACATAACAATTCAAATTGTATTATTTACACCACATACTAAGAAAAATTCAATTAAACTAGAGACTATATAAAAATAAAATCCTAACAATCCAAATTATGATATTTACATTACATAAAAATTAAAAATTTCAAAACACTAGGAAGTTCGCATGAAAATCACCCCCTCTTGGATAAAACAACATTTACTTAAATAAAGAAGCTGAATTGTGCATCTTATAAATTGTTATACACCTTATAAAACTAAACTTACTTAAATTTACAACTAGGAGGTCCGTACACAAAACATAAAATTTATGATGCAATTAAGGAAACTTCAAACTTATTAGATTCGATGAGATAATGTAAGATAGAAAATTAGAATAAATATATAAATCTATCTTAAAAAATAAGAGATTACAATAATATAATCACTTTTTTGATTGAGATTGAACCTTAACCTTTTGTAAATGTATTATTTACATCACATACTAAGAAAAATTGAATTAATCTAGAGACTACATAAAAATAAAATCCTAACAATCCAAATTATGATATTTGCATTACATAAAAATTAAAAATTTCAATACACTAGGAAGTTCGCATGAAAATCACCCCCCTCTTGGATAAAACAACAATTACTTAAATAAAGAAGCTAATTTGTGCATCTTATAAATTGTTATACACCTTATAAAACTAAACTTACTTAAATTTACAACTAGGAAGTCCGTATTCATAGTATACACCTCTCTATTGAGAAGCTGAATTGTGCACCTTATCAATATAGTAAAGTAGATGATAGTTTTGAATTCCCAAAAGTTTATTGTGAAATATAACGGTTGTTATGAATATTTAGAAAAATCAATAATCTACATAATAAACTACGTAAATAACAGTACTGACACTTAAACAACGATACTCATAAAATGTTGTATTGTTAATTTTAATTATTGTAAATATATTTTTACAATAATTTAAAATAGAACTGCATTTGCATTTAAATTATAAGCTTAGACCCGTTCAAGGGTTGGATGTTTTCTGAACATCAATCAACCCTTGAATTGTCCTGAAAAGTTGGATAGTTTGAGATATTATCATGTAGTTATTATTAACAATTTATCGGGCTCTTGTTTGATATTGTGGAAATATCTTAGCATCCTAACTGTTCTCCGGGTATAAACTATGCACGTGTATAGTTTAGGCACTTGGAGAACCATAGGGAGATGCTGCCGAAATTTCTGCACGAGTCAATCGATGAGCGTGGATAAATTGAAAAAAATAATAACTATAGAAATATCTCGAATGGGATAGGATCCTACCTTTTTAAATTGGAGTGATACGGTGCATTTAGGGTGACTGTCAAATATTAATCAACATACTTTATTTCACCGGTAACAATTTCCTTCCTGTTCAGTGATACAATGTCTGTCGATAAAAGTTGGATTCATCTACCAAATCGATTGTCGGATGAGTATTGGAATGGTGCAGTAAGATTTGTTCAAAGAGCCAAAAACTTTGCCGATGAAAGGGGTATGGTAAGATGTCCATGCAAAAAGTGTGTGAATTTAATATTCCAGCCATTACTAACATTGGAGGCGCATATTATAGATAATGGATTTCATCCATTATACATAAATTGGGTACATCACGGTGAAGCAGATGTTTCGACTTCTAGAGGAACTAGTGGGATATCTCCTAACAATAGAGATGAGCTGGCAGATATTATACATGATTTCATTGGCCCTGAGGCAACTGAAGTTGATTTTCACAATGACGAGTACAGGTGTGAGAACGCGGGTGACGAAGACATTGGAACAAAATATAGTAACTGTGATAACCTATTCGAGCAAGTAGAAACAGAGTTGTATCCAGGTTGCATAGCATTTTCAGCATTGAACTTCTTGGTCAAACTTATGCATTTGAAGGTTCTGCATAAGTGGACAAACAAATCATTTGATGCTCTTCTTCGATTATTAAAAGAGGCACTTCCAAACGATAATAAATTACCTGATTCGTACTATGGTGCAAGGAAATGGCTCAACAAGTTGGGGTTGGGGTATGAATCAATCCATGTATGCAAACATGATTGCGCACTTTTTTGGAAAGATCATGCTTCTAAAGATAATTGTCCAATTTGTGGGGAGAGTCGATGGGTAAATAAAACTACAAAAGGAAAGAAGGTGCCCCAAAAAGTGGTTCGATATTTTCCTTTAACTCCTCGACTGCAACGTCTATATCGGTCGAGACATACTGCAAAAAACATGATATGGCATCACACTGGAAAATCAAAAGAAGATGGAGTAATGCGACATCCCGTGGATGGAAGAGCTTGGCAGGAGTTCGATAAGAGGTATCCTAATTTCTCCGCTGACCCACAAAATGTCAGGTTAGGTTTAAGTGCAGATGGATTTAATCCTTTTGGTGATAGGAACCTATCTTATAGCATGTGGCCAGTGGTTATGACTACTTACAACTTGCCACCATGGATATGCATGAACTAATCTTTTTTCATGTTGACCCTATTAATCCCAGGGCCGCAATCGCCAGGTAAAGATATCGATGTGTTCTTACAGCCGGTCGTAGAAGAGTTGAGGGATCTCTGGGAGAGAGGAGTTGAAACTCGAGATGCAAATACAAATACGGTGTTCAATATACGGGCAGCATTGCTCTGGACTATTAATGATTTCCCTGCTCGAAGTAGTCTATCCGGATGGAGCGGGCAAGGATACAAAGCATGTCCTACATGTAATTCGGATACTCCGTCGATTCGAGTTAGAGGAAAAACAGCTTACGTGGGTCATCGTCGTTGGCTTCCAAGAAGTCACACATGGAGAAATATGAAGGAATTCAATGGAAAGTCAGAGAGGAGACCCCCTCCTCGACCTCTTACCAATAATGTTATCATGGAACAGTTGGCTAGAGTGCCACAGAGACTTCCAGGAAAACATGCTGAATTTGGTGGTGTAAAGCGAAAGAGAGGTGCCGACGAACTTAATTGGAGCAAGAGAAGTATATTTTTTAATCTTCCTTATTGGCCAACAATGAACCTAAGGCATAACATTGACGTCATGCATGTCGAGAAAAATGTATGTGATAGCATCTTGGGTACGTTATTAGAGATTGAGCACAAATCAAAGGATACAGACAATGCAAGACAAGATTTGGCAGACATGAAAATAAGGCCTGACTTGCATCTGTATGAGCAGAGGGGTTAACTTTTCAAGCCACATGCTGGATATACGCTTAACCAAGAAGAGCGGAAACGATTTTGCCAGTATATAAAGAATGTGAAATTTCCAGATGGCTTTGCTGGGAGTCTTAGTAAGAATGTCACAGATCGTGACCTGAAGTTAAAGGGGTTGAAATCACATGATTGTCATGTTATTATGCAAAGACTGTTAGGACCAGGTGTCCGGGCTTTTTTGCCAAAGGAATTATCATATCCACTTGTTGAGTTATGCAATTTCTTTAGTCAAATATGTGCTAGAACTCTTAACAGGGAGGATGTTCAAAGAGCCAAACAAGACATTATCATAATTTTGTGCAAGCTTGAGAGGATATACCCCCCAGCATTTTTTGACATAATGGTTCACTTGGTGATGCATCTGCCCGACGAAGCATTGGAAGGAGGACCCGTTCATTTTCGATGGATGTACTCATATGAGAGGTATATAAAAAAGTTAAAGGATTACATTCGAAATCGTGCTCGACCGGAGGGTTCAATTGCAGAAGGATATATTGTTGATGAGGCGTTAACGTTTTTCTCCATGTATTTGGAAGGAGTGGAAACTAGATTCAACTGCTCTGATAGAAATCAAGATGTAACACCTAGTCAAACAAGAAGGACATTGTCGGTGTTCCAGTCCCAATGTCGACCGATAGGGAAGAAGACAATTTCTTATTTCGATAGGAAGGATCGGGATATTGCAGTATGGTACATCTTGAATAATTGTACTGAGATTGAAAAATATCTCCAGTGAGTATCTTAAACTTCAGTTATGTTCTTCTCCCTTTTGTGATTACAGTAGACTAAGATTGTTATGTTCTACAGTGAGAATCAATTGGAACTCGAACGAAGTGGTGCTGAAGATATTGATAACTTACAGAGAACCAAATTCCCTTCCTGGTTTTACTCGAAGGTAAGGATTTTTTTCTTCCCAAATCCATTGAAGGGATATCTTAACTTAATTGTTCATTTCTCTTGTTGATATTTCAATTTGATTCTTGGAATAATTGCTACTTTTGTAGATGTACTATTTACATAGGAACGGTTCCCCAGAGGCCACCGAAGAGTTACTGTCATTAGCATCCGGTCCCAGTTTCACTAACATGGTATACTCTGCGTGTATTGTGAATGGAGTACGTTTTGTAGCTAAAGCTCGGGATGAGAAGCATAAAACGCAAAATAGTAGCATTTCTGTTCCGGGGATTGATGGCAACATATTTTATGGTGTACTGGAAGAAATAATTGAGTTGACTTATTTAAATAAGTACAATGTGACTTTATTTAAATGCAAGTGTATGACACTGATCCTACAAAGAAGAAATTTTATACCGACAAGAATATCACAAGTATCTCCATCAACGGACAATGGTATAAGGATGATCCTTACATACTTGCTACTCAAGCAAAACAAGTGTTTTACATTGAGGATCTCCTTAATGGACCAAATTGGAGGGTCGTCCATGATATGGTGCATCGCGATATATGGGATCTACCCAGTGATGGAGATAATGCACAAGACTTGTTATTTCTGCAGGATAGTAACTCGTCCAACTTCAACCTCACAGTTGATTTGGGAGATTTCGATCTAGTACATCTACGTAATGAAAGAAATAGTCCTTCAATTGTTCCAACGCACAGGAATGTTGGACCTGGTGCTCATGGAGAAGACACCTTCATCGATGATGACGAGAGCCTTGAAGACGAAACAATTGATGATTATATGGATGAGGAGCCCACACAATCTGATAATGAAGGAGAATCTGATGACCATCAGTCTATTAGGTTCACTGACACTGATTCTGATTAGGAAAAAAATAACATATTCAAACTACAACTACAACTCATAATTGTGTAAGCATGATTATTAAAATAATAAATGTGATTGTAAGAGATTGAACGATTTCATCCTTCAACATGACATTGAGTTTTTTTTAATTACTTATATGATGTGTATTATTTTAGTTATGGCGGATGTCGAGGCACGATACCACGGAGGTGACGCTGGAGGCGACCCACCGGAGCGACCCAGCCGTATTCCAGCTCAGTGTGAGGGCTCAGGTATTTGACATAAATTGTGCATACCTAAGCTTGATTAAATATTATGTTTATTTTGTTAATATTTTTCTTTATTAAATAAAGTAGCACCTGCTAAAAAGAGGGGGCCGAATAGGTCCCTAAGACTGCATGAGAAGATTGGCAGGGGTGGAGGCAGACCGGTGCCTGTACAGTTTGATACAACTGGTACATGGACATGCGGTTCGTGAGAATGCCAGTCATCTCCCTCGTGATATTGACAGCATGATCCGCGCCCACGTGCCGCCCTGTTATAAGTCATGGCGGGCTGTACCTCAGGAGATTCGAGATAGAGTTGTGCAGGAGGTTTGCGTAAGTATCCATTTCCTTTTGAATTAATGTCTTTGAGATTGAAATTTCTAAATATATGACTTATAAATTTATTAAATGTCTTATAATGCAGTCCCATTTCGAGTTTGAGGGCATCTCCGAGGGTGATCGGGATAGAGCACTCTCTGGATTGATGCGGACTGCTGCCGACCTGTACCGAGATTGGAAGTATAGGTTGAATAAGCATTTCTTGGAGCATGGAGGTGACCGATACGAGGAGTATGACTTGGATCGAGCTCGACGTTGTGTCCCTCGGTCTGTCTCACCGCAGACATGGCAGAGGTGTGTGGACTTCTTTGATAGTGACGAGTACAGGGTAAGTATGACATTTTATGGTATTATGTCAGCATTTCATAATTAGTTGATTGTGAACATTAAAATTTAACTTTTTTCTCTTAATTTGCAGGAGTTGTCTGCAAGAAATACAAATAATAGAGCACAGAAGGTCGTGAATGATCGGCATGGGTCAAAGTCTATTGCTGCACATCGCTTTGATAAGGTAATTTAAATTTTTTCTATCTTTTTTAAATATATCTATTTGTTAAATAACATTACTACCCTTCATCCTTTTTTTTGTTGCAAAAATTGAACAGAGAAACAGAGATACTGGTGAGCTACAGTCGGTGCCCGATAACTTTAGGGACCGACACACATACAGGTCGGGGGAGTGGGTGCATCCGATCCCTCAGGGGCAACATGTAAGTTATTTGAATTTCATAATTTAAAAAAAATTTTACGAATGTATCTTCTAAGATAGATTTCTTATTACTCTTTTTTAATAATTTAAGGCGAGGATGACTAAGCTCATGACTCAGCATGTACAGTCTAGTGTGTCATCCACTAGCTTGCCTACGACTCCTGTACAGTTAGATGAGGCTGCCATCGCCGATGAGGTACTTGGCACTCGTCGAGGGTACAGGAAGGCTGTTGGGCGTGTACTTGCTGGTCAGACTTATCGCTCAATGGGGACTTCTAGCACGGCGGCCAGCTCACAGACCGTGTCTCAGGTCGGTGAGTTGCAGGAGCAGTTACACCAGAGTCGGGAGCAGGTTGAGCAGAGCCAGTTATTGATTCAGCAGCAGCAGCAGCGGCTTGATCAGCAGCAGGAGATGATGCAGCAGCAGTAGCAGATGCAGCAGCAGTTTGGGTCTTATCTCACTGAGATGACCTCGATCCTTAGACAGCAGGGGATCGTCCTACCGCCGCCTCCATTTGCTGCTGCTACACCGCCTGGGCCGAGTAGATTTGCGCCTGCACCTACCGCTCAGCCGCCACCGTCATTTTATCATCCTCGTAGTCAGGATGATGATGATGATGACGACGATGACGACGACCATGGTGCTCTGTGATTTTGCACCTCCCTACTTCCCCATAGTATATTTTGTTTATGTATTTTTATATTTTCTATGTGTGCACATTTACATGGATGATGTATATATATATTAGTTTATTCATATATATATTATTTTTACCATTGCTTTATGAGTATTCATTTTTAATGTTGGATCAAATTGTTATATATTATTAATAATACTATTGATATATTATAATTGTATAATTTATATTAAAATAAAATAAATTATTAAATGGGTCAAGTAAATTAAAATAACATTTAATTTGAAATATACGACAATTTGATTTTAAATTTTAAAAAAAAAATTAAAAACTTTTAGCGGCGACAATTGTCGTCGCTGTAGGTCATAAAGTCGTCGCTGAAGATTGGGCCTTCAGCGACTACAAATTGTCGTCGCTGAAGATGAGGCCTTCAGCGACGACAATTTGTCGTCGCTGAAGGCCCAATCTTCAACGACGACAACTTGTCGTCGCTGAAGGGCTGACCTTCCGCGACGACAAATTGTCGTCGCTGAAGGCCTCATCTTCAGCGACGACAATTTGTAGTCGCTGAAGGCCCAATCTTCAGCGACGACTTTATGACCTACAGCGACGACAATTGTCGCCGCTAAAAGTCAAATTTCAAATTTTTTTGAAATTTGAAATTATTTTCTGCGACGACTTTGTCGTCGCAAAAGGTCCATATTTTAGCGACGACAAATTGTCGTCGCTAATGACCTCTTCAGGCACGAATCTACACCGACGACATTTTTAACGATGACTTTTTCTTTAGCGACGACCGAGAACTTTTTAGCGACGACAAATGTCGCTGCTAAAAGTCTTTTTTGCTGTAGTGATTTTTGAGAACTTTTAGTTTTTGAATCCATTTTGAAGACAAAATAGGATGTTAATTTGCAAAAGTAATCAATTGGAATTGATATTAACAATATATGATGCTAAAATTAGCACTCATCGATCTAAAAACATGTATTAACCTTTACAAAATCATTCAAGTTATTTTAACATTTTAATAGTACAATAATATTTGATATTATTTCAAAAATTTTATTTTTCATCATGAGTGAGATTTAAATTCAAAATCTTGTATATATACATTAAATATATCATCACTAGGAGCAGAACTAAAAGAAAAAATTTGAAAGAATTAAAATAAATTTCATTAAATTTTTTAATTAAAATTAAAATATTTTAAAATTTGGAGGACTGCACATAAATTTTTAAAAAATTCAAATTTGTTGGGAAAAATTTGAAAATTTCCCAATTTTGGAGTGGCTCCGTCCAACGCTCTCTCATGATAACTATTTATTTGGCAATTCGATGTAAGCAGTCCACCGAGTGAAGCTCGGCCACTGGACGATTACCGCCGCCGCCTCCTCCTCCATGGTGTCGAGGCAGCTTTGAGGTATCAGCCCGAAAACCTTAATCTCATTACCAGCATACTTAAAATACTCCATGACAACATTGGACCTCGGCAACGCTGCTGTGTTGCTTTTGCAGTATTTCATCGGAACCAATCAGACTTCAACGATTTCTCGCCCTCGTCAAAACCTTCGGGGCAAGTTCAAGTACTAGCACCATATGCATAGCTATGCGAATTTGCCCTCCAATAAGCCATTCGAATACGAAGGGGTTTTCAATATGAAATTGCATATTTCCGTCGAGACGTGGATGTTCCAGGGAAGTAACAACGATTGTTTTGTAAGTGTAATATTGTTGCTGCACCGAGATTCGTAATTGCAAATTTTGTAATCATACTTTGCATGTTTTTGTATCCACCCACAAATGTATTAACAACGTATCTACAATTACACTATCAAAATAATTTACATGATATTAGATTATTATTTTATTTTAGAGGCTAGCGAGTCAACTTATAGTAAATAAAGAAATAAAGAGACTTTTAAAATTATTAAGTGAATTATAACGATAAATTCATTCTAATAAGAAATTTTATAATAAGAAAGTACTTTTATAATCTAAATAACTATATTATTGTTTGATTGTCATTACTTTCCTTTTTGTTTTCCCTAAAAAGAAAAAAAAATCACTATATCAACTACATCGACAATTGCAACAGGGAGTTAAAATCACGTTGGGAATATATATATGAGCTGGAGGAGCTATTCATGGATCATCCAACAATGAAATTGAATTCACATAATTTCCACTTCACACGGACAAAGCTCTTGCCTTTTCCTCTTCCATTTTTATCCCAAAGTAACGGACTATTCATTCCAAGGTTAGTGCAGAATTTTAATATAAGCCACATGACTTGCGTAAAATACATTTGCATGTGCTTGTTCAAAAGATGACCTTTTCAAGAGGACACAAGGTTTGTTTGGTTTCGTTTTTTTTTTTTCAATAAAAATGGAATTTAATTTATAAAGATAAAATAAAAAATTATACCTGAAAATTTGTTTTCTATATTTTGTTTTAAAAAACTAAAAAAGAACAACTTTTATATGCCTTTTTAATTATTGTTTTTGTTTTTAAAATAGTATGGTGACAATTTTATAATTAAAGAAAAACGCTTCATCTAAGGATTTGTTTGGATTTTTTAATAATTATTTTTTCAAAAATTAGTTTAAAATTTTAGTAAAACAAAGAACAAATCAAGGTACCAAATCAAATAAGGAAAAGTTTTATTTAATCACAAAATCATTATTAAAAAAATAAGTTAAAAATATTTAAAAACTATTTCTGTTTTTCAATTTTTAAATATATTTATTTGGAATTATAATTTTTAAAAAATTAATTATAGAAATAGCAAGCCAATTAAAATCATTTTTATAATCAGAAATAAAAAAATGAATTAAAAAATCTAAAATTTATTTCTATTTTTCACTTTTTAAATATCCTCATTTGGAATTATAATTCTTAAACATTAATTATAGAAATAGTTAGCCAATTAAAATCTTTTATTTTGAAAATATGAAAAATTAAAAATTACTTTTAAATATAGTAAATAATCGTGCCCTTAATTTCTCGCCCTTTTCTACTTTTGCAAGACACATTAATTCTTCATCCTTCTGTAAATCTTTTCAATCATAAAACTACGTACGGCTGATCAACCGAAAAAACAAAAAAACTACGTACGGCTTCCGCTTTCAATGGTGCCAGATTGTGTCAAATTGAAGAATAATAATAATAAATAAAAGGATGAGTGGGGTCAATATTCTAATAAATATTAGATTAGTTATTCAATTATAATACAAAAGAATTATAGTATAGCTATCAGAACTAGCATTTTGACCCGTGCGCAATTTTATTTTTTAACATAAGAATGTTAATGTTAACTACATAATAAAAAATTATAAAAGTATTAAAATTTCATTTATTATACTTATTTTATAATTATATATATTCAAATTTGAAAATAAAAATTTTTAAAATGTAATATAAGAATTATAAATATAATATGTAGTAAAATAATTCTATTGAATAAGATCTTTAACATATTAACAATATTTTTATAATGAAAAATTTGGTATTTTGTTTTACTCTTTGCATCTAAATTATAATAAATGGAGTGAATAAAAATAAATAAAAAATATGTGATAAAATGGATAGAAAGAATAGAAATAATATATATGAGTCCTAAAAGAACAAAATCTTAATTGTTATATAGTACTTAAAAATTGATATAAAGAATTTATTGGCAAAATTTAATTAAATTTCACTTCCATTTTCAAATATTTTTATAAAAAATAAAATATATAATTATATACTTTATTAATGTTTTCAAAATTAAATTTCTAACTATTTGAAAATATTTTTATACAAAAAATTAAAAATATTTCATGTTAATAGTGATATTAACATCTAATTTGCAATAATAGTAATTGAGATGAAAAAGGAAAAAAGATAAGTATACAACTGAACATGTAAAAAGAATAAATATAATGGATGAGTTATTATATGTAATATAAAAATTAAAAATAGTATATGCAATTAAATAATTTAATCAAAATAAGTTCTCAATTAATTTAAAACAAAAATAATAAAAATTTTAAGTATCTCATACACTTCTTAATCTTAATGATATCAACATTTAACTTATAAATAGTAGTAGTGGTCATGAAAAAAGATAAAGAAATATGCAATGAAGCAAAGTAAAAAAAAGACAATATATAGATGAATTATAAAGTTATATAAGAGTTAGAATAAAATATGTAGTTAAGTAACTTAATCAAATTAAAATTTTAAATTATTTAAAATATTTTAATAATAAAAATAAAATAAATCATTGTATATCCATACTATTAAATGATATATATTTCTAATTATAAATAATATAAGTAAATATTAAAAATATTAAAAAATGTAAACATATGCAATGAAATTGATGTTAATTTTTCTATTGTGGACTTATTAATTCAATAATAAAATAAGATATAAAAATATTTAACCTAATATTAAAATAACTGAATAATTTGAGCTCAGTGGTAATTTGACTCAACTAATGTGATAATAGATAGTTTTTAGTGATAAATCAACTCACTAATATTATTAATATAAATAAGAATCACTACTCATAAACTTTATCATTGATTCTGAATATTTCCCATCAATATTAGAAAGTCATCCCAATCAAGTTCTCATCTAAGATTGATAGAAGTAGGAAATCCTTATTGGAGTTTGTGATTAAAACCGATCATGAATAGTTCATAACCAATAATAAATCCTAATTTTACATTCATCTTATAATGATAGATCAACTCACTAATATTATTAATATAAATAAGAATCACTACTCATAAATTCTATGATTGATTCTGAACATTCTCCATTAATATTAGAAAGTTACCCCAATCAAGTTCTCATCTAATATTGATAGGAGTAAGAAATTCTTATTGGAGTTTGTGATTAAGACCAATCATGAATAGTTCATAACCAACAATAAATCCTAATTCTACATTCATCTTATAATGAATTCATTAGGTAACAATAATAAATATTTTTTCATATTTAATATCAATTTTCTCATGTGATTCAATTTGAGATATTATTTTTATAAAATTTTATTTTAATAATTGGTATTAGAATCATGTAAATTATATATATTATTACTTGGATTTAGGAATCAAATTTTATCTTTTGAATTATATTATATTTTGTGATGAATTGTTCTCAATGAAAATTGCTATGAATTTTAAAGTTATTTCATAGCACTCATATTATTTATTTTGTACTTATATATGAATTATTTTGTTATATATATATATATATATATATATATATATATATATATATATATATATATCTATATCTATATATATATATATGAGAAATTTTATATGATTCATCCATATAATATATGTTTTTAGATGAATTTTATTTTGTTGGATGAATTGCATATAATTATGTTTTTCTAAAAATTTATTTATTTACTTATTTTTTGGCATGATAAATATCATGTTTTATTACTATGGTTTTGAAATTGTTTCACTGTAAAAACCACACATGATCAGGAACCATAATTCACATTCACATTTATGTTTTATTTATGATTATTTCCACGTTCACATTATGGAATGAAATTAATAGACAAGCACTAACCTTAGAACCCATCAAGTAAAAGGTTGATTTGTCACCTTCATGATAAATTATTTTTTTTTATTTGTCTCTTCGGATTAATAGTACAATAAAATTAACTCTTACACGACGGAAGTTCTTCCTGAAGCAATTCTTGCACAAATCATCATATAAAATCGTATATGAATAAAATTTTATCTAATATATTTTTTATTTTGGAAAATTTACAGTAATTTCAAAATTAAAAGTTTAATTTTCAAATCATTCTTTTGAGTGTATTTTCTGTTTTAATGATTTCTATCATTAAGGAAAATATATTTGACATTTATAAGTGTTTAAATACAAAGTATTTAAAGGAAAAGCCGTTAAAACTCCATGGTTAAATTTTGGAAAATTTTCAATAATTGAAGTGAATTTTAAATACAATTTCCTTGGAAAATATTAAGGCATTGTTATGTGTATAAAAAAATTGCATCTAAAATGCAATTTTATGCAATTTTTTTGAGCTTCCCTCTTTGAACTATTTCTTTTTGTATTTTTTAGCTTTCTTTAAATTAAAATATTTTAATTATTTTTTCCTATTTAATTTGGATAGCCAAATAATTTTATTTTAGATTGAAAATTTTATTGTAATATTATTGCATTTTGGGCTCTTATATATATTTTTATGGAATTTTTGGACATTGTTTGGTCTATTAATTTTATGTATATGTATATATAGAAAAATAATTTTAGAGAATTATTTAAACTTATGTTATATTGTAAAATTTTGTATAATTGTGAGCCCACATTAATTATGTAAAATTTTGTTCATTTATTAAAAAATGGTAGTTGAACTAAGAAAAATCTTATATTAATAATATTTTAATACCCTATTAATATAATTTATTAATATGATTTGTTGGTGATAACATAAGTATAGGAATGAGTGTTATGTTTCTAAAATTTTCATTACCCTATCAGTCTTAAAATTTTATGAATATAATATTTAATCCTTGTATTACATTATAAGGCATTGAATGCCTAATAGATATTAGGTCTTATAGTATAATATTGAGTTTGATTATATAGTTCATTGAGGAAAAATTTCTAGCATGGTTAAGATTAAACATGCATTAACATTTTTAAAATTTATTTCCTTAACTCCTTTACCTAAGCAATTACATGCGATTAAGACACTTAATCGGACTAATCATGAAAATTGAGTTGAATCAATAAAGTTATATCTAGTAGTCTTTAACTTTGACCTAGCAATTAGAGAAACAGAATCTCAAATCAATGCTAATTCCATAACAGATAAAAAAATTATCATGAAAAGTGGACCCACTTTAACAGAGTAAGCTTGATGGTAATAAAGTATATAATGGACAAAATAATAAAAGAAAGCATTCCCAAAATAACAAATGTTGAAAAGTATAAGAAGTTTGCTAAGGCTGAGAAGGGATAATTTTTTTCATTGCTTAAAAAATTAGTGTACAATGGTGTTAGTGGGGTGAAAGAGTATATTCTGAGATTGGTTGACTATTACAATAAACTAAAAATCATGTAAATTGATTTAGGAGAAGGTTATTTGACTTAGTATGTACTAGAGTTTCTTATGCCTCAATTTGATATTCTAAAAATATCTTATAATACTCAGAAATCAAAATGAACTATTAATGAGCTAATTTCAATTATTACATAGGCAGATGAAAACCTGAAGAAAGGAAAAGCTCAAGTCATTAATTATACCTCTCATGGCTTACATTTAGATTATAGTGGGAGGTCTAATAAAAAAGACAATAAGGGGCATTATAACGATGGAAGGAAGAAGGGTGAGAAAGGTGAATCTAGTGGATAACAATGCTATAAACCTAATGAGGCCTAATTTAAGGGTAATTGTAGGTTCTTTAAGAAGTATGATGTAAGAAAGTAGATTGTTTTAAATGCAAGAAATAGGTTGAGAAGAAAAAGAAAGGTATCCATCTAGCTTTAGTTTATTTTAAGTCAAATATTGTTGATGTACTTTTAAACTCTTAGTGGTTAGATACTGATGCGACTATTCATGTAACTCTTTGTTTTCAGGCATTAATAAATTTAAGAAAACTAAGTGAAGGAAAGTTAATTGTGAGACTCGAAAATGAAGATAGAGTTGAAGTGGAGCACATAGGTTCAATGAAGTCAAAGTTGAAGATTTAACATGAGCTTTTATTGAATAATGTAGTTTATGGACCTTCAATGAGAAGAAATTTAATTTCAATTATTGCTTTGGATTCTATTAAATATTCTTGTTATTTTGAAAATGAAAAAGTTAAATTATTTTATAAATCTTCTATTATTGGCACTGGTCTTGTGTGTGATGGTTTATATAGAATTGATTTAGATTCTAATTTTATGAATTTAATAAACTTTGTTATGGGCAAGAAAAGGTGTGAAATTAATGAAAGATCCTCAATGTTATGGCACAGATGATTAGGACACATCTCTAAAGAAGGAATTTGGAGACTTATGAAGGGAAAAGTACTTCATGATCTAGATTTCTTAGATTTTGGAACATGTATAGATTGTATTAAAGGAAAACTTACAGCTAGAGTTAGAAAGGGTAAAAGAAGTAGAAAGCAGAATGTTTTAGAACTGATTCACACTAACATTAGTATACCTATCACACCTAATGCTATAGGAGGCTATAATACTTTATCATATTCATTGATGATTACTCTAGATTTGATTAAGTGGAATTGTTTAGTGAGAAGTCAGAATCACTAGAAGCCTTCAAGTCATTCAAGCAATAGTTGAACTAAAATTGAGGAAACTAATAAAGTGCATTAATTCTGATAGAAGTGATGGGTATTATGATAGGTATGATAAAACAAGAAGAAACCCTAGTCCTTTTGTGAGATACCTATAAGATTGTGGAATTGAAGCAATTACATCATACTTCGTACACCGAAGTAAAATAGAATTACAAAAAGGAGGAATATCACTCTTATGGACATGATGAGATGCATGTTGCCCATACTTCATTACTAAAATTCTTATGGAGTGAGGCATTGAAAATAGTAGCATACATTCTAAATCAGGTTCCCAGTAAGTCAATCCTTAAGACCTTTTACAAACTATTATATAAAAAAGCTTATCTAAGGCATTTTTGAGTTTAGGATTGCAAAGCTGAAGTAAAGGCATACATTCCATCCATAAAGAAACTTGATTCAAAGACTATTAGTAGATACTTCATTGGTTATTATAGTAGCTCTAAGGGAAGCAAATTTTATTATCTAACTCATTCAACTAGAGTAATTTAGTTTGATTGAGCCATCTTCTTTAAGGATGAGTTGAACAGTAAGAGGTAAATACCACATATTATGGATTTCTCTAAAGACATAACAATTATTTCATTAGCACTAACATTAGGAGAGTCATCTTTTGTTACTCCACTGGTTAATCCAATACAGTCAATGATAGAAGATATTGAGTCAAATAAAGTAAATGAAGAAATTCCATTAAGAAGATCTCATAAAGTTCACAGATTAGCAATTTCTAATGGTTATCTTGTATATCTGCAAAAGCATGAATATGATATTAATGATGACATTGATCCTACAACCTTTTCTCAAGCTATGTCTAGTTCAAATTGTTCTAATTGGATGAATGCTATGAAAGATGAGTTAACTTCAATGTATAAGAATCAAGTATGGGATCTAATGGAACTTCTTGCAGGTTATAAGTTAGTCAGATGCAAATAGGTTTTCAAGATCAAGAAGGGTGCTCAAGGTGAAGTTAAGAGGTATAAAGTTAGACTAGTAGCAAAAAGTTATACCTAGAAGAAAGGAATAGACTATAAAGAAACTTTTTCACTAATTTTAACTAAAAACTCATTCCATGTTGTCATGTCTTTAGTGGCTTATTTTGATTTAGAGTTGCATTAGATGAATGTAAAGATAACATTCTTGAATGGCGATCTAATAGAAATTATTTATATAAACCAGCTAGATAGTTTCCAAGAGAAGGGAAAGGAACACCTTGTGTGTCAACTTAAAAAGTCTATCTATGATTTAAAACAAGCTTTTAGATAGTGTAACCTCAACTTTGATGAGGTAGTGACTTCTCTTGGGTTCAAGGAGAATGCAGTAGACTAATGTATTTATATGTTGATAAGTATAGGTAGTTTTATTATTCTAATACTATATATGGATGACATTCTGCTTGCAAGTAATGATATGAACTTGTTGACTAAAATAAAACAAATTTATTTAAACATTTTGAAATGAAGGATCTTGGAGATGCCTCTTATGTTCTAGGTATAGAGGTCCATCATGATAGATCCTTAGGTTTACTTAGTTTATCTTAGCAGACTTATATTGAGAAAGTACTAAAGAGGTTCAACATGTCAACCTACTCTTAAGTTTCCACACCTATTTCAAAAGGGAAAATTTTCTCTAAGTTCCAGTATCCTCAAAATGATGTTAAAATAGAAAGAATGAAAAATGTCCCATATGCATCGGTTCTTGATAGCCTAATGTATGCTCAAGTATTTATACGTCATGATATAGCTTATACTATTAGTGTACTGGAGAGATACTTGAGTAATCCTTATTAGAGATATTGGACTGTTGCAAGAGAGTTATAAGGTACCTAGAAGATATAAAAGATTACATGCTAACCTATAGGAGATTAGGAAATATCATAGTTACAGGCTATTTGGTTTCAAATTTTGTTGGTTGTCCAGATGATCATAAATCTACATCTGGATACATTTTTATGATGGCAAGAAGAGTTATGTATGAAAAAGTGTTAAGCAATCCTTAACAACAACATCCACTATGGAAGCATAATATATTGCATATTTTGAAGCCACTTACACAACTATATGGTTAAGGAACTTTATGACTAGTTTTAAGATTATTGAGAGTATCTCAAGACCTTTGACCATTTATTTTGATAATATTGCTATTATAAATTTCTCTAATAAAAATAAAAGTTCTGCCTATACGAAGCATTTTGATATAAAGTATTAGTTTATACGAGAGAAGTATATGAGCATATCCCATGTATTAAACATATTTCCACGAATCATATGCTCGCAGATCCACTAACTAAAGGCTTAGTAGTAGAAATATATCATAATCATGTAATTAATATGGGATTAGCTAAGTCTTTTGATGTTTTGTGTTAGTAGGAGTTTTATGATGTAAATTATTTTTTCAAGTTGTATATAAATGAAATATTCATGTTTTACCATATATTATGAACATTTTGTTATGGCATATTTATAGAGATGTTAAGACCTTGTTTCAATACTATGTTGAGAATTATAATTCTCATTTAGCATCTTGGCCAGATGTTTTGATCTAGTGTGTAAAGATTTACATATATTATCACAATTTTGTTATATAAATCTTGTTAAGTACAATCTTGTTATGTATATCCTTATCAAATATTGTATATGGTTAGTAAGGTGTAAGTGTATAGTGTATATATATTCCTTGATATATTTATTGGATACTATATTTTATATTACTGGACATTTGTGATCTCAATTTAGACCAATAAGTGTAAAGATGCTTTAGTTTTCTTTTACGTCTTATTAAAATAGCCACTATTATTAAATTACATGGTTCTAGTGGGAGATTGTTATATTTTCTATTGTGAACTCATTAATTCAATAATAAAATAAGATGTAAAAAGGTTTAGCCAAATATTAAACTGACTGAATGGTTTAAGCTTAGTGATAATTTAACCTAACTAATGTGGTAATAGGTGGCTCTTGGCAATGAGTTAAGCTACTAATATTATTAATATACATAAGAGTCATTACTCCTAGACCCTATAATTAATTCAAAACACTCCCTATTAGTGTTAAAAAGTATTTCTAATCAAGTTCTCATTTAAGATTGATAATACTAGCAAATCCTTATTAGAATTCTGTTAGGAATTCGGATTATCACATGCAGTGGAAATTCAAAAATTGATATGAATTCTTCCTAGGATCCATGCAAAAAGCATAAATCAATGGTTAGAGTTTTACCTATTGGGCACTCGTGTTTCTATTGATCAAAACTTGAGAGTGGATGAATCAAGCACCGGTCGGAAGATACAGCGTCTCTACGATATCTACACGGAGTGAACAACAACCTCTCACCCTCCATGAATCTGCTAGGATGAGTTTTTCTCTCTAGAATCTAGGATTGGATATTTTCTGAGTGATTTAGGATTTTATGGAAGCTTATGAGCGTGTGCATAAAAGTGTTGCCCTCAAGTCCCTTTTTATAAAATTTAGGCAAGCCACAATCCTAGTCCTATTAGGATAATACTTCCAAAATATTAATCACACTTAACAACTCATCTTATCCTTATCCTAGAGATAATGGAGAGAGATAGGACTTATCTATTAATTATCTAATATTAGATAATAATATTATCTCATAATATAAATATCTTAATTATTAGATAATTGCATATAGTTATCAAATATCAAAATAATATTATCTCATAATATATTTATCTAATATCTTATAACATAATTATTTGATATTACTTTAATATCAAATAATATCACATAATAATAATTATATTTATTACGTGAAAAATATATTATTATTTAATAATATATATATGCACGAAAGTAAGTCCAATTAATTAGATATTAATCTAATTAAAATTTAATTAATTATTATCTTATTTTTACTCTTTTTTGTGACCCTGTAGGTTTTTACTACATTGACAATGACTTATTATTGAGCCATAGACAGTGAGCGGTATCTAGCAATACATCACTGCCACTTAAGTAGTAAGAATATTTGTGATTTGACATCCACCTAATATATGATCAACGTTTTGCATCATAATCTCTTTTGTAATAATATCCAAATTGAACTGGAGGCATAGAGTGTATCATCCTTGTCAATGTTCAATTTATATTTCTTGATATTAAGTAAACTTAAAATAAATTATTAATATCACATATTAATTTAATTGAGTATGGCCATGCATTTCTAAGTCTCACTCAATCAAGGGGCCCAAGGATATTTCTCTTTTATACAAGAGTAACAAAATCCCATCTACATCACTCACTTCCCTCTGTATGATTCATGACACACCTAATCAATGCCCTATTTGTCATCCTGATTAAAGGTGAGATAGGATAATATTAAAGTGAGTAATTCCTCATGTAGGGAACCGTAGTAACTTTAGGTTAAAGGTTTATATGTAATTGTGATCATATGAGAATAACTTGTGACACGTCTATCCATGCAATATTCTCATAGTGGGTCAGTCCAGTACATTGTTCACTAATAATGTACTCATGTATTAATTTAATATCACATATCCATGATTCGTAATCATCAGTCACTATACATGCTAATCTCGATGTATTATTACTATCCTTTTCATAATAATATTTGACTAGGATCATTTTAGGAATAGTGAACCTATTCCAAGGATAATTATTATATTAAGTTATAAATCATGCAAAATAATAATAAAATTATGAAAATAAAATATAATAATTAAATTACCTAAAATAAAACATAATACATTGTGTATTATTTCAATCATTTATATGATTAGTTCTTAGGACACACACCAACAAATTCATGATTAAGATTGATCGTCAATGGTTTGTAACCTGTAGTAAATCTTAATTTCAGATTCATCTCATAATGAATTTATCACGTAACAATAATAAATCTTTTTTATGTTTAATATTATTCTTTTCACATGATTCAATTTAGGATATTATTTTTATAAAATTTGATTTTAGCAATTGATAAAATGAAGGAAAAGAATATACAATTTTTAAAGTGTTAAAAAATTTTAATTAAAGTCTATTTAATTTAAAATATTATACTCAAAATTTAAAACCAAGAATCCATTGACAAAATTTAAATAAAAAGGTCAAATTTGATTTTTAAATATTTTATTAAAAAATGAAAAATATAAATAATTATTCCAATTAATACCTTGTATATTAACTTTTTAACATATTTAAAATATTTTTATAATAAAATAAAATTAAATATATATAGTATCATATTTATATTAGCATTTAAAATATTAAAAAAACTTAGAATGCAACAAATGTAAAGAAGAGAAACAATAAATGCGTTATAAAATAATATGAAAGAATTAAAATAGAATATATATTTATATATATAATTCAATTAAATCAAATTTTATACACAATGAAGAAATAAAAAGAAGAGAAATAGTTGATAAGATACAAAATAATATAAAAGTAAAAAAATGAAATATGTACTTAAATAATTTAATTAAAATGAAATCTATAATCTATATGAAATATTTCTTAATAAAAATAGAATATATTCTATTATATTTATATTATTTACTGATATTGATAATTAAGTAGTAAATAATATAAGTAAATATAAAAAAGATATGTGATAGAATAGATAAAAAATGTGAAATAATGTGTATAAAATCTTGATAAAAATTGAATTGATTTATATTTAATTTAAAATAATAAATGAAAAAATAATATAAAAAAATATTTGCAAAATTTAAATAAATAGATTTTATTTTAGTTTTCAATTTTTTAAATAATAGTGGATGTAATTAATTTTTAATTGATTATTTAAAATATTTTTATAATAAAATTAAATACATATCATATCTATACTATTTTATGATATTATTATATAAATTATAAACATGCAAAATTATAAACATACAATGGATTAAATAAAAAAAGATGATAACTAAGCTAGAAAATAATATAATAATTAAAGATAGAATATTTAATTAATTAATTTTATTAAATTAAATATTTAATTTATTTAAAATATTTTTATGATAAAAATTAAATGTATCATATTATATCTATATTATATAATAATATTAACATCTTAATTATAAATAATAGTAGTAGACATAAAAAATCATACAATAAAGCAAGTAAAAAGAAGCAAATAATATATATTTTGTAAATTAATAAGATTTAAATATTAAAATAGGCTATACAATTAAGTTCAATCTTTAACTTGTTTATAATATGTTTATAATAAATGAAAAATATATTATATTATGTCTATACTCTTTAATAATGGAGTAATGATACTTACATTCTCGCATACATAAGTGTACAATTAAAAATAAAATAGAATGGAGGTGAGTTTATATAGAAACAAAGGTTAGTATATAATTTTAAAAATAAAAGAGATATGAGTATAATTATATTCAACCTTAAGAGAATCAAATGTAATTTGCCTTATGAAAAAAAGGTAAAAAGAAAATTATATAACATAGCAAATAAAAATAAAAGAAACAACAAGTGACTTGCAACTTATTATAAGTATTAAAAATAAAATATATAATTAAGTAATTTAATTAACTAAAAATATTTTATAATAAAAATAAAATATATACTTCTTAATAATATTAAAATTTGAACAGTAAAAAATAGGAGTAAATATAAAAAAAGTAGGAAACATATAATGGATTAAAAGGAATAGTACAATAGTACAATAGATGAGTTATAAAATAATATAAATGATAATTATTATACGTATAGTTAAGTAATTCAATTAAATTAAAATTTTAATTTATATAAAATATTTTTAGAATAAAAATAAAATACATTGTATTATATATATGTTGCTCAATGATATTAGTATTAGAATTATAAAGAATAGAAGTATACATAAAAATATATAATAAAATAAACAAAAAATAACATATATACATATTATAATGTAATAGAATAATGAAACAAATAAAAATAAAATAAAAGAAATTGTGTAAAAGAATATATGCATAAATAAAGTCGGAAATAAATGTTTAATCATAATGTCACAAAAATGGCAAGAAAATAGCCAAAAAAACAAGCCTAAAAAATGGCCCATTATTCTACTAAGAAAATTAACCCAACAAAATAGAAGTAATGGGCAGGAAAATGAACATGTCAAGCTTTATAGAGTTGATACCATAGTAAAGAAATATAATATAATAAAAAGAAACAAAAGGTTTGTATTTATTATTAATATTAGTATTAGTATAATATAATATTATTAGTATTAGTAGGGGAGGCAGGGAATTTTGGAGAACTCTCACTCTCAGGCGTTGTCCCTACGCGCTCAGAGTGAATGTTTAGATTGCAATGATTGGTTAGTTGACTCATGGTAAAGTTTCACATCGCTTTCAAGATCCCATAAATAACTTGGAAATTGATTTTTAGAAGGGTTTTTATTAGGAATTTCACCACCCACAAATTTTTTTAATATACCAATTTATCTATCTATTTATTTATTCTAATAAGTGCGGTACCATTAATAAACACATAGCACTATGTCCTTATCTCATTTGGCGTAATCCTTTGAAGCTTCCTTTCTTAATTTTTCTTTTCTTTCCCCCATCCTTCTTTCTTCTTCTTTCTTTCTCTAATTTTTTATCTCTTTTTCATTCTTTTTTCAAATTTAATATATCAAAATATTTAAAATAAAATAATATTTTAATTTCAAATATTGATGTAATTGAGTGATTATATATTTTATTTTTAATAAAAATAATTAAAATAGAATTATTTAACTATATATTATATTTTAAATTCTTATATTATTTTAAAATTTGAACAAATAAAATATATTTTATTTTCTTTATAAAATTATTCTTTTAAAAAATAAAATTTTATTTAATTGGAATACTTAATTACAAATTTTACTTTTAAATTTTATCACTTTATAGCTAACATAATGTCTCTTTTTTTTTAATAATATTATTGCATAATATGAATATAATAAAATATATTCTATTTTAATTGGAAATATTTTAAATAATTTAAAATTTTAATTTAATTGAATCACTTAATTACATAGTCTAACTCTTTTTTTGCAAATCACTATTCGATATGGATAACCACTCAGGAAAATATTTTACAGCTCATATACTATTTTCTTTTTATTTGTTTTATTATATGTTTTTCTTTCATCTTTCATGTCAAATCCTATTAATTGTAGTTTAAATGTTAATATCATCATGTAATATAAATATAATATAATATATTTTATTTTTATTATAAAAATATTTTAGATAAATTATAAATTAAATATGAAGAGCATTATTCTGCTATTTACTCTAATAAGTATTATGTAATCAATGAACACGTGGCGCTTTCTTTTTATCTTATCTTATTTCTCACCTAATTCTTCGATACTTTTTTTATTTGTCACAACCCAAAACTAAAGGCCCTGACCAATACGTGACCTTAAAGAACATTTGTATGATTTAGGCCATGTAAGACTTTATTACACTTAGTCACTTGATATTCACATTTAATCAAACATTCACATGTTTATTTATGCATTTGGTAGCTTAATATGGACTTTCATACTTTCATTATCAATGTACTATGCACATTATTAATATTCATTAATCCTATTATGGGCTTGCATAATTCTATCCTCATTTAAACATAGAATTGGTTCTTATGTATAAACATAATCTTTTTACGTACTTAAAATCAATTATGACATAATAGAAGCAAGATCTTGCATGTGGGCTTGGAGCATATCTAAGAGTTTAATATATATGCTTAGTATAAGATGGAAAACTTCAACTCTTTGCCTGCATGAAGAATGTGTGTGGCTTACCACTATATGATACTTCTTTATCTATAGTGTTAAGGATGATAGACTTAGAACTTCACTCTTCTCTAAAAAAAATAGAAAATATTTGGGTGAGTAATTGACTCAATAAGTAGATAATATACACTCCAATAGAAATAGGATAACCTAAGACGCGAACTTTTCATAGAAACTTATAATTTCAAATTTTGAGCAAGTGTAATAAGAATAGGTTACAATACGAAGATCATGGTTGTCAATTTATAATGAAACATAAATTAAGAAGTTTCCAAATAAACAATATAAAGTTAAATACAAGTATTTAAATCATAGAAATATAAAGAAATATAAAGGTTTAACATAATTGTGAACTTAAAACATGGCACTTAAACTAATTGATGCCAAAACAATAATTAAATGAGGTTTCTAATCTATTAAACACACAACTCATAAGGTAACTAACCATTTCGTCAAGACTTAGCATATCATAGCTTGTCCTTAGTGTGAGACATTAACATTCCATCACCTTTAGGCATATCATAGTCTATCCCTAGAGTGATATCTATTGTATTCTTATCTTTAGGCATATTATATTTTGTCCCTAGGTGATATCAATTGTCTGAGGATTATCCAAAGTGCACCAAAGATAGTTTCGAACTAACCTTCTCGCAAAAACAAGTTTATAAAAGAATAGTAATAAGAAAAAGCATTTCTAGAAAATAATTAAATTAAATAAAATATTTTTAGTAAATTATTTCAATTGACATTGTTATGGTTAAAACACTTTTCAATCCTATATAAATTCTATCCATTTATAGTCCATATAAATTTCATTTGTGTCCTATTCATGTTCAGATCATTAAGGTTTTCAACCTTATTATCACTAGTCATTGCCAAACATATTATTCATTCCTCATTCATAAGGTCCAACCAATTTCATTATTGATAAATCATAACCTTCAATATTTTCAACAAACATATTCCATAAATATTTCACTTTCAATAAAACAACTCACATAAACTATTCAAATTATTATATCCTCATATATATATATATATATATAAGAAAGTAAATGTAATATCCCAAAATAGGATAAAAAATTTACATAAGAGTTTTCTTTAGAAAATACCCTAAGTGAAGTAGAGATTTCAAATAGAAATTTTATTACGAAACACTTGAATTAAAAAATTTGATAGAAAATTTAGGTAAATTTTGGAAAAAATGTAAAGGTAATTTAGATGTGTGGCCATTTAGAAATTTTATAAAATTTTTATTAAGTATCAAAATAGATCAAAATCTAATTAAAAATCTAATAATAGGTTTAAAAAAATCCATGTAAGAATTTATTAGAATTTCAAAAGTTGAGTATGCTAAAAGCGAGAAACTAAGTTAACAATTAAATAGATTAGTTTAAAAACTTTTGGCTTAACTTAAATTAAGTTTCCTAGGCCTAAAATGCATATGACAATTAAAAAATGAAATCCTAAAACTAGGCCTAAAAATGTTTAAAAGGATTAGGGGCAAAAATGTAAGAAGTAAAAAATTAGTGTTAATTTGCAATAAACCTTTTTTACCTTCAAAGTGGCTTATTTTTATTGGTTTTAAGGTAATAATTTTTTAAATATATAGGGCCATTTGGATGTCCCAAATTATTAGCCATATGTCCAAGATTTTTTCAATATAATAACTAGGAAATTGAAGATTTTTTTTATAACTAGGGTTTAAGATTATATATATATGTGATTAGGCCATTTTAAAGTAAAAAATTTGCTTTCTTTGACCAATTGAAAACCATGAGAATGAGAGAGGAATTAGGTGAGAATTCAAGTCTTCATTAACTATCAAAAGGTGTTACAAGAAGATTCACAAAGAATTTTAATAAGTAACCAAGTGTTTTTAAAGAAGGACTGACAAGGATTGGATATTAAAAATTTAAAGTGAGTGGAAACTCTCTTTTACTTTTAGGGTTATCTCATAAAAATGATGGTATGATCTTGGTATATTAATGTTTAAAATGTTGGAAAAAGGATACATAAAATTTTCCTAGGAAAAATGAAGATAAAGATTAGTTGAAATAAAAAACAAAGCTCTTAAGTGAAATTGAATAGATGTTTTGGTCATTCAATGTATTTGGGGGTTAGAAATTTTTAAAATTCCAATTCTTGGTATTTTAACATTATAATTAGTGTTAGGATAATTGTAGAAGAAATTATGAATTTTTAAAAATTTTTAAATATATGAAAAACTAAGTTATAAGTGAAATACTTAAAATTGCCAATTTTAGAACCTTGTTTTGTTTGGTCTTGAGTTTTGAATTATTTAAAGTACCAAATGATTGAGAAAAATGATGAAACTTTTTAAATATGATATTTGGGATGTTAGTAAGTTCGTATCAAAATTGGTGGTAAATCGAGTTAACTTAATTGTCTAAATGGTAGTTTTGTTTTTACAGTTCTAATATTGTTTGAATTTGGTAACTTTAGGTATGTGCTTTTAGTTTATTGGTAAAGTCACAAAATTTATTGTATGATAATTAAGTTATTTTTCATTCAACATGTTAAGCATGTCATGACAAAGTTTAGAATCAATTGGTTTCCATTTGAAAGATGAAAAGTGCATTGAATTACAAGTATTCATATGTTGTTTTATTCCGAAAGCCTTGTTTTGTTACTGTGTAAAAAGTAACTTGAGGTTATAAAACTTGTAAAATAAATAATGCTTCATGTTTACTAATATATTAGGAATATGAGAAAAAATTTTAGTAAATAATAGAATTATTTTGGAACTTCTAGGACTCTAATCAATAATATAAATCTCTAATTTCTAACAAGTAGAATGTTAGTAAAACTTGTAAAAAATATTATTAATAATGATAAAAACTGAAGAACCATTCACATGTCTAAGAAATGTTACCATTGATGGGATGGGAAAAGCTAATCTTGATAATAATGCTTTAAAAGATGAGAATGAATATGAAAGAATGATAAATTACATAAGGCATTGATGGCATGGTTGGTATTTGGCCATACACATTGGTATAAATTTAATGGTTGATGTTCTAACATCCTATTATTGTTTATTATGAATTGTTAGAGGGAATTTAATATATTTCGTAGAGAATGAGAGGTGTGCTTAGTAGTAAAGGAAAAATTTTAGTGACTTTAGGCTTAGGGTAGCGAGAGATAAAGTTGGACTGAAAATATAAAGTGAAATTTGTATACCTATTTTGCCATTTTCTATAATAAAATGTACCAATGATATATATAAGAAAATTTCTTCACAAGACATTAAATAGTAATTACACACAAAAACTAATATTTTATAGTGAAAACCCTTTGAATAAGGTGATCAGTAGCTAGTCATTGAGTATATTTTATCCTCACTTTTTTATTGAACTAAATTATAGGTATTGATCATAGAACTGATGGAGTAGATTGATATTTATATTAGGACCTTTTAGTCTTCCCATGATACCTATGAGATACTTTTTTAATACAAAATGTAATTTACACTTGTAATTAGAAAAATAAACTCAAAATCTAATCTTATTATAATATATCTTACATATCGAGTTCCCCCCTGAAAGCTTCGCCAATAATGAAGCTTTTTCATCCTTCTTGGAAATAAATCTAGAGGAAAGGAACCTTGATGGATTCAACTTAGAGTTTGCATCATTTAATATATTATGTAAATTATATTTTGATATAAACAATTTTTAAATGTGTATATATATATATATATATTAAACTCCAAAACTTTAAATGTATATAGTTTATATTTTGATTCTAGATATCTACATCCTTTAATAATATTAATTTAATAAAGATATCAAAACATTATAGAGGTTTGTAAAGATATTTATTTGGCATATTAGTGCTTATTAGGTATAATTAGGTATTTTTACACTGGTCACAATAACCGTAAGATGAGTCATGATAGTCAAATACATGTAAAATATGATAATTCAATAAATAATGAAAATAATGTTTCAAAAATGTAGGGGCAGTTGAAAAACATGAAAACATTTAAGAATACATATTATTTACTTATAACAATAATCGCTTCACTTAGTTTCAGCTTTACAACATTTCATATATGATTGAAGTTTGTAGGTGGAACTTTTGGACCTTTTACAAGGATGAAATGATATTCAAATCATTAATAAACTTATACAAACACCAAACTTTTAATATTTATCCTCATATCAAAAACTCTTAAATCAATCCTGAGCTTGATCATGATAAACATTGTATTATCATTACCCATCACCTAAACTAAGCTAATCTAACTTTTAATTAAGAGGATGAACCTTAAGATTACCTTATCAGAACAAAAGAATAAGAATCTCAGAATGGGTAAACTTGGGGTTTGCTATTTAACCATTTCATGAGCTTAACCTAATAAAATCCTAAAATTTCTTATGGTTTTAACAAGGAGTATTCAACAAATTGGAGAATTCATAGAGAAATTTATTTGGCTTTAGTGTTGTAGGGTGGGAAAAAGGAAAAGAGAAGGACTTCATATGGTAGAAGTTTAAAGTGTTCGAGAATGCTTTGTTACTTAACAATTTGAGGAGATAAAAGGGGGGAAAAGGGTGTTTGGATTTTGGATAGAATGTATTTGGTTGACAAGCTATCTTATTATTAGCTTGCACTATTTTAGATCTAGGCTAATCTGGTACCTTATATCCATTTATGCCATTTAAGTGAATATCCTCATTCTATTTATGTTTAAGTAAAATATAAATTAAATAGAAATGACGTGAGGACATTTACTTAAATGGAATAAATAGATATAAAGAAATACATCCTATTTGGATTCAAATAAAACATAAAAAAATTGAAAACTTCAAAGAATTGAAATTTAGATTTTAGGTTCTAGTTTGAAATAGTTTAAAATTATAAATTTCAGCATGTTTGTAAATTTTCACCTCATTAAAAAACAACTTAAATATGTTAAAAAATTTATTAAAAATCATGTTTAGATCAAGAAATATCAAATCAACTATTAATAATATTTTTCTTTTTCGAATAACATATATTTTATATAGCCCCCTAATAAAGTTCTCCAAACAAAAAATTTAAGAAATTCTAAACAACTTAGCTTATTGACAATATAAGCTTAGTAGAACAAAAAAAGCATCTTAAGGTTTTTAATAAGACTAAGAAATAACAATGATTTAAGATTAATTAAGTTAATCCTAAGCTTATAATAAATTTATTTATCCATCTACTATATAATAACATGTCTAAGTTTACTCATTATAATGTCATTACATCTTTTCTTAACTTTTTTTTCTTTTTCTTCCTCCTGCTTTCTTCTATTTTCTTTCTCCAATTTTTTTATCTCTTTTTTATCCTTTTCTCAAATTTAATAAATAAAAAAATCTTAAATAATTAAAAAAATATTAAGTAAATTAACTATTTATATATATATATATATATATATATATATATATATATTCTATTTTTAATAAAAATAATTAAAATAGAATTACTCAATCATATATTATATTTTTAACTTTTATATTATTTTAAAGTTCAAGCAGATAAAATATATTTTATTTATGTTATAAAAATATTTTTAAAAAATAAAATTTTATTTAATTAGAATACTTAATTAAATATGTTACGTTTAAATTTTATTATTTTATAGCTAACATAATGTTTCTTTTCATTTTATGATATCATTAGATAATAGATATAGCATGATATAGTTTATTTTGATTATAAAAGTATTTTAAATAAGTTAAAAATTTAATTTAATTGAATTACTTAATTATATATTTAATATTTTTTTAAATCATTAAGTAAGATGAATGACCATTTTGAGAATTACCTTATGGCTCACACATAATTTATTTTCTTTGTATTTGTTTCATTATATGTTTTTCTTTCATTTTTCATGTTGACTTATTATTTATAGTTTAGATGCAATATCACCAAATAGTATAAATATAATATGACATATATTTTTTATTATAAAAATATTTTAAACAAATTATAAATTAAATGTAGAAAGTATTAATTAAATTAATTAATTACTTTTTATTTTATAATTAAAAAAATTAAAATTATAAACAAATTCATTTATTTAAATTTGATCAATATTTTTATAATAATTTCAAGTATCAGATTTCTAATTAAGTATACATCAATTAAGATTTTGTTAAAATTTTACTGCTCTTTGATGTCTTTCTTTTTTATTTTCCTTTTCTTTTATCTTCTTCTTTTTTTTCCTCAAAAAAACTCTTTCTTTCATTCTAATACGTTAAATAGCATAAATAATGTAATATATTTTAATTAAATTATTTAAATATATACTTTATTTTTAACTTTAATCATTTTACACCTCACACATTGTTTTTTTTCTTTTTATTTTTTTCCTTGCAATTTTTTTAATGTTCATTCATATTATTTACGATTTAAAAACTAATATCAATAAATAGTATAAATTTCACACAATATCCTTCATTTTCATTATAAGAATATTTTAATTGAATAAATTAAGGATTTAATTTAATATAATTATTTAACTATATATTTTATTTTTAACTTTGAATCTTTATCCAATCCAAGTTTTAAAATATTACTATAGATATAACACAATACACTTAACTTTTATAATAAAAATATTTTAAATAAATTAATAGTTTAATATAGAAAGGACTAATTTAATTTGCTAATTATATATTCTATTTTGAATAAAAAATTGATAATTAAAGTCAAATTTATTTATTTCAATTTTATTAGTACTTTACTAATATCAATTTTTAAGTGCTATGTATACATTAATTCATTTTATTAAAGCATTTGTTACATCTTCTTCCAAATTTCAACTATTTTAGAATTTAAAAAATTTTAAATTGTAAAAGGATATAATTAATTTTAGTGATGAAATTTTAAAATGAAAATTTTATATGAAACCAATAAATTCCAGTAAGGAGAAGGTCAATGAAATTTAAGGAAAAGAAAATTAATTAATTAAATGAGCCTTGAATAAAATCTTACAACAATAATAACAAAGTCTTATCCTACTAAGTGAGGTCGGCTACATGGCTTGCACGCCGTCGTTGAGCTCTATCAAAAACTAACTTTTCAGTAATATTATTTACCAAGAGATCTCTTTTTATAACTTCTTCTAAGGTCATTTTTTGCCTCTTTCTGCACTTTTTCACAGGATTAAAAATCATATAATTAACTCTTCTTACTGGTGCCTCCAATGGCCGTCTTTGCACATGACCTAACCACCTTAACTCTTTTAAAGTAAATAAAAATAAATTATTTGTGTGGGCTTGGAATAAGAAACTTAAAAGGTTTAGTTAAGGGAAAGCATATTAAACCAAAGAATTAAAGATTTCAAGTGATTGGAAATGAGTACATAAGTAAAATGCCCATGCCTTTGTTTAACCAAACTCCAACCCCCTTTTTCCATTATTTCTCCTTTTCCCCAACCTTAGCTCCTTTCTCTCTTAACTTTTCTTGTTCCACATCTTTTTCCTTTTAATTTCATCTTCAATTAAGCTATAAGGTAACTAATCTTCGTTAAATCCTTCAATCAAATAAGGACCAAGAGACCACAAATTCAATCTTTCAAGTCCTTTTTTATACTAAATAAGTGAACATTCTTACCTTATTTATAAGATTAAGATAATTTTGTTTAATTTGAGTTAAAGTTTAGGTTTTCATTTGAATACATGTGGAAATATGATGACTTATGATGTTTAGTTGTATTTGATATTAGGAATAACTTGAATGAGTGGGTTTCAATGACAAATGATTAATGAAAATCATAGGGAAATTTATAGGGTTCTAAGAGAATGGTTGGCCATTGGGAACAAATAGTCAGCTATTATCTTGAAAACTTGATGAATTTTCTTTCAGTAGTAAATGGTTGATTGTTGTCTACTATGTGATAGGATTATTCTTTGAGGTCATAAAGGTTGATTAACTCACCCTATTCCTTTACTTTCATTCATGTCATTTAAGTAAATATCCTCACTTATCTTTGATTTATATTTTAATCTCTATATCATTTATGTTTTATTTACTTAAGACATAAATATAAATAAGGAAATATCCTCCATTTGAGAATAAATGTAAATAATGAAAATCCCTAACTTAGATTCAAATAAAATATCAAAAAAATAATAACTTGAAAGAATAAAAAAAATTTAGATTTTAGATTCTAGTTTAAAATGATGAATTTTCTAGATTTTGTTATTTTTCATTTCTTTAAAGAGCCACTTAAGGGCTTTTAGATTTTTATTAAAAATCATGATTTGATTAAGCTAGATCAAAATAACCAAGACTGGTATTTTTCCTTTTCAATTAATATGTATTTTATATAGCTTCCCATGGTAAGGCTTTAAACATAGAAAATTTTTAAAAAAATTTTGGACAATGGGCTAAATAGAAACATGATATTAGATGCTATTCTTGTATTATGCAAAAATTCAATCAATTTATTTGGATTAACAAAGCAAAAGAGATCTTGTTTATATTTGATGACATGAATATTATTCTTTTTGTGATCATTTGATATTATGCTTACTATTTATATGATATATGATGATGAAAATGATATATGAGGCCATATAATGGAGGCATGGCATTTCTATACTTAATTATTATCATTATCATGCTTGAAAATAAATTGTTATCATGAATTATTTATTGTAATGTACGTATGAGATCCAATATCAAAAAGACATAAAGCAATAATGGAAATTGTGATAAATACTAGATGTATGAGATTTTGTATTAAAAGAATGTAAATTTGTGAGATGCAAATTGAGATAGGGGATGTCGCAACATGTGAACACCAAATCCAATACAACTTGTGAAGGGTATAAAACTAACTTGGAATGAACAAAGATGGACTTTTGAAGGGTATAAGGTTTACCCGAAAGTCATAAGAAAGTTTAAATGCTTTCATTATTCTGTTGATATGTGCATGATATGATGAAATTGTGGTATAAAAAATGTATATGTTTGAATAATGGTATCAATGAATGTTAATGATTATAAATATCATGAGGGTAAATCTAATTAGTAAGTTATGAATATTGTTATGAAAGCTTTTACTAAATTGTTCATTTACTAAATCTCAGACCTCTCTCTCTACACGTTTATTTTTATAAATGCTCAAATTGAATTATCTTTACCGTTATCTCAGAGTTAGGCTTATATGAACCTACATGGTATGGCTTGGGCAATTTAAGACATTTTTCTCTAGGCATTTTTAAGGCCTTATCTTTGTATCACAAAAAAAGAGAAAAAGGCTAATACCTACTCCTTTTGTAAATGACTTTTACTTTAAAACTAAGGAAATGTCATTTTTTCCTTTGAATGCCTAACATCTTCCCTAAATCCCTTATACACATTTATGCATGATAGTGTAGGATGTGAGTTTGGTTAGTAGAAACTAGATAATGGGCTCTATATCGATCATTAGTACGATTAGGTCACAACAACTTTACACCTTATGCTAAATATATGGGGTCTTAAAATTTTTTTATTTACAAATTTTATTATATGGTGATAAAAGAAATATAAATATTATATTTCATTACTTTTATACTTTTCTTTATACATTTTTATTTATATGTTAATAATGTAAATATAATCAGTATCATACAAATGCATGGGATAAAAGCTAGAAAGAATTTATAAGGTGAGAAAATTTGGAAAAAAATATATACATTTTATTTATGAAGGAGTACAATCTTTAATTTTTTGTAATTTTAGAAGAAATATTTTAATTTTTCTTTTCAACTTGACTCTAATTGAGGGTTTCATGGAAATTGATTTGAAATTAAATAATTTTTTTTATTTTAAAAAAAGGATTTTGATAAAGCTTAATCTTAAATCAAATAATGGTTTTGGTTTTAAAAGAAGGCTATGAGGAAATTTAATCTTTAATCAAAGATTAAATCTTAACTTCAAGTGGTCTATGAAGAAACTTGATTTCCCATCGAAGGTTGAATCTTTCTAGAGAGTTCATGCTTGAAAAAAAATTGAAAAACTTAAATATTGTAAAAATCTTCACCTTGGAATGGATTTTTTTTAAATTGAAGTTGAAGTTTTTGAATGCTTTGATCTTTGTTTGTAGAGTTTTCAAGTAGCTTCATGTAATACCTTGAAAAAGTTCAATAAACAAAATTTGATAGAATTTATTTGCTAGTAGGTAATTAGTAGAAATGCTCATTATTGCTAGTAAAAGTATTTATTATTTTTAGTAGATGAAAAATTTATTAGTATTTATCTAGGAAAATTTTTAAAAAATTAGAAGTATTCAAGATCCAAAGTTAAGAAGATTTAGAGTAACTTAGTGTTTTTACTCTAGAGCATCCTAAACTAAACTCAAGATGTCAAAATTGTAATTTTGGACACATCCAAAAGGGTATGGATGACCATCAAGAGAAGGAAAGGGATTTTGGACTTAATTTAAGGGCATTAGGGTAATTCCTAAGTGAATTTTATAATTATAGATTTGTTGAATAATTAAAAATTGGTGAATAGGATGAGATATTAATATTTTAATAAATTACTTGTTGAGAAGGGTTTGGAAGATTTTTAGGAAGTTTATTCTCAAAGTGGATGATGATTAAGTGGAATATTCTAAGCATATATGCCAATAAGATAGGATTAAGCTAATTATGAGAATTGAGATGGAATTACCTCATTCTTAGAGGACAAAATCATGCTTCATCTGTTAAAAAATGAACTAGATGATGTCACTTTAAGTTACTTATAGGCTATTCTTATTTTCCTTATAAATAGCTAAGTTAAGTCTAAATCTTGCCATGTTAAAGCATACTCATGGTTAGAGTGAGAAGGAAGTGAGAAGAGTTGTAATCTTGAATATTCTTCCTATATCCTAGTAGGATTCCATTTGTTGTTTAAGTGTTTTTTAGAGTCGATTAAAGATATAAGCTCTTTTGATCTTCTAGTGAATGTAAGAGCCTATTAACTTCCATAGATTCATCTCTTTTCATAGTTCTTTCTATGAAATTTTCATTAACTCTATGTTATTTTGGATGTTAGACTTTGAATTTTAAGTGAAGGAAAATAAGCACTACAAGCTTCTTTAAGTGAGTAGAGATTCATTCTTTTTCATATTAATTTTCTTATTAAGAGATGTTTATGTATAAGTCATATATACGGTTGACTGTTAATTCTCAAAGCCATAAACACTCATGGTGGATTGTTTGCAAAATTTTCTTCTTAAACTTCAAGAAAATATTTTGAAAGAAATGGTTTTGTGGAAGATAGTTCAAAAATAGTTCTTTACTTTAACATGATTTTGAAACATGGTTTTACAAACAAAAAGGAAGCAAAATTTGATTAAGGAGCTAATTCAAGTTCACGAGTTTCCTAGTTATATCTAGGAAAATTTCTATTTTCATACTATAAAAGTTGTTACACTATGTTTTAAACCATTTAGGGAATGATAAAATATATGAACATCAATGTTTAGAAGCAAAAATGATTTTGTGTCAATCATTAGGGGAATTCTTAAGTTCTCTTGTTCTTAACAGGGAAAAACTTTAGTTTTTATGATAAAAATAAATGAATATTAAAGTACTTTCTAGTATGGATATTTTAGAATGATTATATCAAAGTTTTATAACAAAAACCATTTTGGAACAAGCATAGGTTGTTCATAGGTTTCATGTTGTTTAGTATAGGAAAATTTTGCTTGTGTAAGAAAAGTTATGATATTAAGTTATAACTATTTAAGAAATATTTCTAAACAATTATATGAAGATTTTGTAGTAAAAATATGTTTAAAAATACATTTGGAAGTTTGAAGTTTATTGCTAGAAAAAATAATTTTCAAAATAGTGTTTTGAAGTAATAGAATGTCTCCTATAAATAATTTTTGGCTAACAAAGTATTTTGGTTAATTATATAACTTTTTTTAAGGCTAAAAAAATTTGTCAAATGATGTTTAAATTTTTAAAAAATTGGTTGGAAAAATGTAGAATGGATTTTTTGAAATCCAAATAAGCTATTTTAAGGTGTTTTTATAGTTGAATTTGTGAGTGACTTATGTAACTTGTTTTAAGATTAAAAAAAGTTTAAATATGAAGTTTAAAACCCCTATTTCAATTCTGAAAAATTTAGGAAATTTTTAATAAAATTTTTTATTTTAAATGAAATTTTTAAGTATAAAAATAGTTGTTAAAACTTAGTATAGGCTTGTGACTATTTTCTTAAGTTCTAGATAATGTTGTGGGGTGATATTGTGTGGTACCACTACTATTTGAAAGCATCTAAAAATACTTGAAAAATTAAGGAAAAATTATTTTCTTCTTTGTTAAAATAATATATAAAGTATAGGATTAAATCTACTTGAAATTGGATGTTGCAGAACTTGGAAAATCTAAGTTGTAATTCCTAGGTTTTGTTGTAATAATTGTAAACTATATATCAATTTTAGATTGATATTTTATTTATTGATAACATATAATCACTTGTAAATATTGGCTTGGTAGTATGTTTAAACTTTTATGGAAATTCTATGAAAAAAATGGACATTGCTTCATAGGTTTCATAGTGAAATTGAATGTTTATTGCATGATCGATGCATGAGTTATAATATAAGTAATTTTATGACTAATATATACACTAATGTGTTCATATCTGAGAGTATTTGTGATTGAAGCTCAGTGTTGATAAGCTATTAAAAGTGATACAATAATCTAGTATATTGAATGGAAGTACCAATATTTCTTATGTTTAATTGGATTCTGACAAAGTAACGGCAAATTTTTTCTTAGTAGATTATTTTTATGTTATATTTTGATTATACTTAATGGATAACATTTTAACTATACCCTATTATATGTGAAAATTAGTTAGTGAGTGCCTTATATGAAAGAAGCTAGAGAAAGCTATGTATGAAATGGCTTGAATGCCACATGTGATTATTGACTTGATTGTCGTATATGATGATGTGACACTATTGTGACTAGAAGACCTTTGTGGAAAGTTTTAAGGATTGGCTAGGTGCCCTATATTTTGAGTTACATGGAATAACATGTGTGCTAATGTTGACTTGGGAGCAAAAAGGCTAGGATATGCATAAGATAAGGTTAACCTAGAGTAACAAGGAGGAACCTTTTATACTTCCATGCCAATTGTTAGTTAAATGTCTATCTTATACTCATCAGTGAACTATATGAAATAGAATTGTTTAATATTCTTTTAGTAGTATAAAAGTTTTAGTATATATCTTGTATATGAATGTTTTCTTAATTAAAACTAATTAGAAAATTTGTATGATAGCTATCTCACTAGGTAATTTTATTACTCACTTTGCTTATGGATATATTTTTCATATAATGTCCCAAATGACTTTGGTTGTGATTATCGATGTCTAATGGAATGTTTATCGTACATGATATAGTACATATAGATAAGAGTTTCATTTTACACTGCTAATTCATGAGGATGATAGCGTACTACAACAAGCTCAGATAAGAATGGTGTAGCTTCAGTAGTAGGAACTTAATCTAATACATATTTAATTAAAGTAACACTTTATCAAGGGAGGATACTAAAAGGCTTCGAAGGTACCGCTTATCGATAATCTTATCTTCACTGAGGGAGTTATTGATATTTCTTTATATGAAATGAAGACAGTATTCTTTAGTATTAAATTAAGATGGTATGTGCTAATTAAGAATTAAATACATAATGTGTGGTACGTAAAAAGTCATGGTAGTGTTATGACATGTATGCCATTAAATTTATTGTTCATATGATGAATGATGATGAAAAAAATGCATGATCAGAAAAAGAGGCATAAGATGATTGTGAGTACAAATATGTGATCTTGATTAGAAAAAAAAATATGTTGAAAGATGACAAATCTGATAAGGTGATGTGATATTTGAAAATTGAATCCAATAACCATTTGTGAAAGGTATAAGGCTAACTTTAGAGGGAGAATGTTAGGTTTTTGAAGGGTGTAAGGTTAGCTAGGAGTCACAAGGAGGTTTACTTGCTTTTTTTGTCTTGTTATTATATGTATGGTATGATAAAATTATGATACGGATAATTTTATATGTTTGAATGATGGAACTAATGAGTATGGATGATGTTTAATCAACATGATATTACTAATGGAAATTGTGTTATGAAATGTGTGGTTAAATATGTAGGTTTATAAGAGAGTAAATCCTATGTGTAAATTTATTTTGTTTTTTTTTATACTGCTAGAATGTTTGCTTACTAAAGCCAAACTTACCCCTCTATGTATTTTCTTTATAGATACCCAGGTTATTCTTCTACCATCACTTTAGAATTGAACTCTCAATATCTAGCATGGCTTAGGTAACATTAGATATTTTGTTACAAATATACTAGGCTTTATGTTGTTCAATGTATAAAAAGAATAGATAGATGGTAATTTGTATTCCTTTAAGGCTAGTTAGGCTAGCTTCTCCTCATGTTCATTAGTTTATGAGCATGTCCAACTCCTTTAAAATTAAATCATATTTTTCTAAATGAAAGCTTCCTTAAATTTCCTTATATGCTTTAATATGTTAAAGTAAGAATATGGTTTAGGCTGGTGGAAACCAAGTGGTAAGCTTTATAGCAATCACAACTTGGATTAGTTCATGACAAATTTGGTATTAGAACATAGTTTAGGTTCCTGATGGGATGAAACCCTCAGGTTATATCTATATACTACGTAGATAGGTATGGACCAAAACCATACCAGTGGCATGTGGATACCTAAGGTTATGTACCACTAGTATGATTTCGATAGGCTTTTTTATGCTTATTAATGAAGGTAGTGGATTTTGTTTATGAATGATTGCTTGATGATTATTTTGGTTATTGTTTGGTGGTTTAAAAAAATTGTGTGAATCAATAAATGGTTGATTCTAGAAGTTAAGCATAAATTGGAGAACCTAAACTTGAGGAATTATTTACGGGTTTAGGAATTCAAAGTAATGGATAAAAGAAGAAGGAAGATAATGGTCTAGTGACTTACAAGAAAATAAGAATTTAGGTTAAGATTAAGAGGACCAATATAATGGAATAAGTTATTATAAGATCATTATGTTCTTTGAACACGGTGCATGTTACGTAAGTGTGACTATATAGTAAATATTTGAGAATACAATCATATTGATAAAGTGTCAAAAGTAGCAACTAAAATTGTAACTTGGTATAATTTTGTATTATTATTACTAATATTATTATATGAAAGTAGATTATTTGGAGTGAGATAGGGACATTTGTGTTTATTCCATCATTGTCATGAATGCATGATCAATTTGATATTGGAACTTTATAGGAGTTAAATTGCAACTTCTTTAGTTAGGATACATCTTATTTTGACCAGAACTGAAAAGTTTTATCATATTATTGAAAAAATAGAAAATAAAAAATTAAATTAATGAGGTAGATTGGAATAAGTAAGTTGGAAGGATGGAGTAAATGTAAGGACACACGTTTGATCATATAAAAGAAAAAATGTTAAATTATATAGAAATATATAAGGAATGAGAAGGGAACCTAATAGAAATAAGCTAGGTGTGATTCTTAAAAATTGCTTTAGGTAAATATGAATATTACCATGGTTAATGCATAGCATAAGATATAAAACTAATTCACCATGATTAGTATGAGGGTTAGCATAAGGGGGTTAGGCACTAGAATAGAAAGTAATGGAAGTTGTAAAATTTTAACTACCTTATAAAGATGTATAAAAATCTTTTAGAATAGAATTAGTGAGTGGCAGTATAAGAACTTAAAAATCTTTAATTTTATGGATATGTGTGGTTAGGTTAGGTTCTATAAAGTGCATTATATACACTTTAGATATTCAACCCAAAGATATTAAGGATAAGAGATATAACCTAGAAAATCATCAACTTGTAGGTAATAGAGAGTGCAGGTGTAAGTTAAATAGCTCATTAACCCAATAGAAGTATATAAGTCTTTAAAAAGCTATAAGTATGTAAATAAGAATGACTAAGTTAACCTTTAAGAGTTACTATAAGATACATGAAGGATTTAAAGTGGCATAATGTGATTAACTATATAGTTTCATGTTTTTTAGGTGGATGCGATAGTAATTAGAAAGGAACCCTATCAATACAAGTGTCAAATTAATAAGTTTGTGATGCTGTAGAAGTAAGACTTGACTATTTAACTGGATGCATAACTAAATCATCATTAGGTAAGTGACCTTAGTTATAATAGTGTACAAATGATTAGAGGTGCATAATAAAAAAAAAGTATAAAGTCATGTACAAACATATCATCAAGGTTATAAGAACCTAGAACATAAAGATTTAAAAGGAATTAGGAAATCTAAATCAAGTTATTAGTGGGCTAAAATGGTTAAAGTGGTGTATAGATCCTTTACAAGATAAAGACATGGACTTTTCCTTTTAAGAGCTAAGAAAATGGATAGTTGAAATCTTAAAGTGTAATGATTAGAAAATAAGATGGTCTTCCTGGTACAATAATATAAATAAAAGTTAGGAGTGGACACATAACGTGAATAAGTTAAAGGCAATAGGTTGAAGGAATTGAGTTATTATATAGGTGTAAGAAAGAATGTCCGATGAGTAGGAATGTAAGGATTGGAAAAAACTAAAAAGTAATAAGGATTGAAGGATTTTACTTGCTTTAAGAGGAAGCAAGCCAAATCCTTTTGAGTGGTACTAAATACCTTGAAGGTAAAGCACTAAATAATAAACTAAGTCATAATAAAACAAATTTACATATTTAGTTAAGAATTATAAACTATGGAAAATAAGTTTGAAATGAAATTAAGTTGAGGAGTTTAGATTGATTGTATATAACTAGGCTAAGGGTATCAAATTAGGACATAATTAACAAATTTTAAAAGGTTGTTTTCATGTTTACATTGTCATAGTCCTAAAACATTAATTCTTGTGAGTTCTCATAAGATTAATACATGTTATAATTGGAAAGTTGAGAATGAAAATTTAATATAAGAAGCTTCGATAAAGTACCTAGGAATTATAAGAGGATGGTGTGGATATAAGAACAAACCTTATGAAGGTTTATGCAAAGGTACAATCAATATAATAGTTGATGTAAGAAGTAATCTAACTTTTGTTTTCCAAGGTGAAGCATATAAGTTGTGTGCGATGCTAGTAAGCTTATATTGATCAAGGCATTATATTATGATGGTAATAAAAGAATGGTAAGGAATGAGGACCAGTGGGTTAATTGCTAATGTTCAATACATAATAAATGAGTATTATTATTTATACTAGTATAAATAATGCTATTATTATTGGTATTGGCACCATCCTTGGTATAATTATAGGAGCTTATATAATATTAAAGTTACTTGGATCATAAAGATTGTTATTAATTAATTTTAAATCATATATGGTATTTGGAAGCATTACTTGCACGAGTAATGATAAAAAGGTAAGAATTAAGGAGCAAGGTGTATAAATGATTGCTTTAGTGATTAGATGAGTGATGTTAGTTATGATTTAGCATGAATAAATGTACACATGCATTGGATATAGGGCGTAAGTATAGTGTTATGTAATGGATTTTAGTTAGAATTTTAAGGTTTTAATGAAACCAAGCTTAAGAGAAAGAAGATTTATAGAGTGTAGAAGTATACAAATTAGTTAGTAAGAACCTATGAAGAGTTCATGTAAAGGTGTAAGGAAAAGTGATATAAAAAATTGATTATTTTCATTTAGATATTAATCAGCTACACCTAAGCAAATGTTACAATCAATTACATAGTGAAAGAGAAGGAAGATGTGTTGAATATAGGGTTACCAAAAGTTAAGTGAATCAATGGGGAGGTAACATTCAACAATAGTAAAAGTTAGCAAGTCTTGTGTTAAACTTAAGGTTAGTGCAAGCATAATTGAATGTATAGATCTACTAAGTTAATAAGGTCTTTTGAATGAACACAAAAGTTTTTCACTTAAGGTTAGGAAGGCCTTAAGAATTTGAGGATAAATTCCTTTAAAGAGGAAAGTATTGTTATATCTTTTTTAAAACTTTAAAATCTTATATCATTAGGGATTAATTAATAATTTTAATGATGAAAATTTAAAATGAAAATTTTATGCAGAATGAATAAATCTCAATAAGGAAGTGTAAGTATTACATTAAGGAAATCAGAATTAATTAATTAAATGAATTCAGATGATTTTTTTTGGAAAATATAAATATTTTGAGCAAGCTTGAAATAAAAGGCTTGAAAGGGTTTAATTGAGGAAAGTATAATGAACAAAAGAAATAAATGTTATGAATTATTAAAGATGAGTTTGTAAATATGGAAAAGATTTAGTGCGAAGAGAAGAAAATGTCTTTGCCTTTATTTAAGCTAAATTCTAACTAACTTTTCTTATTTCTCCCTTTCTTAAAACACTAATTCCTTTCCACTTTTCTCCTTGCTTTCTCCCTCTCCTCTAATTTCCTTTTTACCAAATTTTTCATGCAAATAAGGTGAGAGCTCTATGACAACTAGATTTCCTATTGTTTTTTTGGAGATTTTAAAGGATTTGAATGTTTACCCAAAATGGGAAAGAATAATCCCTAATGTGGAGTCTTTGTGATTTTAATTGATTAAGGACAAGAGATAACAAATCCAATCTCCTAAATCCTCTTTCATGCTATATGAGTGAACATTCTAGCCTTATTTATAAGATTAAGATAATTTTGTTTACTTTAGGTTGAAAATTAGGTTTTCATTTGAATGCTTGTGGGAATGTGATAATTTATGATGTGTGATTTGGTTTTAATGTTGTAATAGCGTAAATGATGCATCTTTGATGTGTATTTATGATATGTTATGGAGTGGTAGCAAGATAAGTATAATTGGATGGTAGTTTTATTAGATAAACAATGAAAAATCTTGTAAGAGTTTTGTAGAATCCCCAGTTAATGATTAACTGCTAAGACTTAACGGTCCACCATTGGTCTAGTGATTGAATGAATTCTTCTTCTAATAGCCAACAATTAACCTTTGAACCTTTAATAATCAACTATTGGCCACTAAGTGATATGGTTGCTCTTAAGAGATATAAAAGTTGACTGGATTGTGATGTTCCCTAATTCCTTTTATATCAATGTAAATGTAAATAAGGAAATACCCTTATTTAGATTCAAAAAAAATGTCAAAAAAAATGAAAGTTCTAAAGAAACAAAATCTAGACTTTGAGTTCTAGTTCAAAATAATGAATTTTGGAATATTATTATTTTCTACCTCATTAAAGAGCCACTTAAGGGCTTCCAAAAATTCACTAAAAATTATGTTTAGATTAAGATTATTTAAATTAACTAAGATTAGAATTTTTATTTTTCAAATAATATATATTTTGTGTAGCTCCCTATATAAGGTTTCCAGACTAAGAAAAATTTTCAAACAATCTTGAACAACAAGCCTAGATAGAATCAAGATTATTATTAAGGATCTTAATAAGTTATATGATTCAATTGTTTTTAATTAAGTATATTATATTATAATATACAGGTTATTTGGTTCATATCTCCTGAGAGTAACTCTACCCTTATAATCAACTATATAGTTAACTAAATGAATCTATAGAGAAACTCTACATGCAAATAATCAATTATTAACATCCATAAAGTAGCTCTTTGATTAATAGTTAATTATGTAGTCAACTATACTTGCCTAGAATGCACATTCTAGGGCATAGTCAATTATGCTCCAATTTTTTGTAGATTTATTTGTGATTTTTGTTGTTCATTCACTATAAATGTGCTTTTACCACCAAATTGTACTAAATCATATATGCACACTTAGACACTTCATTTGTGCCAAATCCATCATCAAAATCAAGTTAAGCATTATAAAATCATTACAATCCTCACACATTCATTTAGAACTTAAAAACTTTAAGTCAATTAAGCAAATTCCAAATCAATGATTATAATAGAATTAGAATGTTCACTTACCTACTATGAAGGAAGATTCAAATGATTAGATTTGTTATCTCTTGGCTTTAATCAATAAAATTCCAATAATTCCAAGTTAGGACTTCATCTTTTCCTTATTTAGGTTGAACACTCAAGTTTCCTTAAATTTAAAGAAATTAATGAAAAATCTAGTTGAATATAGAATCCTTACCTTATTCGAATGAAAGATTTGATAAAGATTAATTCCCTTCAATTTGATGAAAGAAGAAATTGGAAAGGAAGAAGAATATTTAAAAGAAGAGCCAGTTAGGGTTTGAAAAATGAATAGTAGAGAGGGGTTGAAATTTGGTTTAATAAGTTCAGAAGCATTTTTGGAATCTCACCTTATGTCACTTCCATACTCATATACTCACTTCTAATTGCTTAAAATCTGTAATTCTTTTATTCAATTTTCTTTTCCTTAATTAACTCTTTCAAGTTCTTCACTTTGAGCCCATTGAAACAATTTATTCTCATAAGCTCAAAAGTTTTATTCAAAGCTTATTTAATTAGTTAATTCTCATTTCCCTATGTTTCATTCACACTTTCCTTAGTAGAATTTATTCGTCTCATGTAAAATTTGTTTCAAAATTTCATCACTAAAATTAATTGTTTCCTTTTACAATATAAAAATTTTATAATTCTAAAATAACTAAAATTGTACGAAGGTTGTAATAGTACTTCCCAGCTTCCAAACTTCATTAATCTAGGAATGTTATAAGAATATGTTGACGTTTAAATCATAATCATTCGACTACCTTGTTAACTTAAGAGGTTGTATTTAACATTTATGCTAAGACATCAATTTCTAAAACTTATGTGATTTGCTCTCCCTGGTAACCTTTTCCTCAAACTTCTTTGCAAATGCCTTCGATTTCCTTGCTAAGTTGTTTGTCATGACAATCTACCTTCCTAGAGGCCATAAAACTAAGTTTACATTGTTTTAGGGATCACATTTTAATAACAATAATCACATCCTAAATGCATCCTACTAGAGAAGCCTATCCATTGAGTGTCAAAAACTTCCTAAAGTTGGCATGGTTCTTTACTCACTAATGTCTTACAAACCATCGATCATTCGAGTTGCATCAACCTAGGCTGTAAACATAAGCCAAAAACATTAGGAAACACATAAAATATCTAAACCTAATTTTCACACTAAGATGAAATACTATTTGGGCACACACCTCATTTATTTATATAACTAATTCATCAAGTTCCTTAAATACATAAAGCTATCAATATTGATGTTGCTTCAGCAACACTAATATCTATACTAGTAATATTAGTAACAACAGCACTAATATTATTCACAATAGTATTAATATCTATAATAGTAATAAATGATAATGGATATAATAATTACAATGACACTAGTAGTAGTAGTAATAATAATAATAACAATAATAATAATGATATTGACAACTATTATATAGTTATAATAGCACTGTATATGATGCAAGACTGCATCACTAGGTAAGGTAACCATTGTGTGAGTGGGTAATCAAATTGCATTTTCAATTAATTTATGGTTGTTTAAAATCATTATCTTGACATGTTTGTCTCTTAAAGGTGGTACCTCTAAACGTGTTCTTCATCTAGTACTATCTCTAATATCTAATTGCTTTATGAATTCTTAATTCTCACTTAGATACTAATTACCATAGCGAGTCACTTGGTTGGTTGGTCAAGAGCTATTTCTAGCAATATTTGAGAATTTAGGTTTTACTAGATGTCATTAATGTTAGTAAGCCTATATCATTACCTTACAGTTCTTATTTTAAAGTCAATTACTGTGGCAAATAGTTAAAGTATAACTCTTTCATTGCATATTTCAAAATCATTCTTAAAAATATGCTCTATTGGATCTCAATTGTTATTAACACTCCCATAACGGGAAGTTTTAACAACTAGTAAGGTCTCTAAACAAATCTTGTTGACTTGCAAATACATAGAAATATAAAACTTGAGGGTATATGTGGCAATTTCTTTGAGACATATGTTTCCAATTTAAGCTAACATAAATTTATAGTAATATTAAACTATACTAAAATTATCATCACCTTTAATGCTCAATCGCCTTGCCAAGCTTTACTAAAATGGTTTCTTAATTCCTAGTGATCTTATTTTCAAGCTTTATGATCCTATCCCATCATATGCATCCTTAACTCCTTATTAGATGTACTCAACCATGATTTATCAAATATAAATAATCAATCCATGATTTTTGCTCCTTACCTTTCTCTTCATAGTCATCAAAATATAATTCCTTAATCCACACAAATTCACTAACCTTTCATTCCTTAACTTTAATAGTTTCATTCATTAGACATTCATTCATACAACCATACAATAACTCAATTCTTCAACCTATTGCCTTTAAATCATTCATGTCATGAAAACCATTTACATTTTTAGTTATTACACTTTGAGGTCTCAATTATCCATCTTTCTAACTCTTGGAAAGCAAGATCCTATGTCTTTATCTTATAAAGGATTTGTACACCACTATAAACAATTTAGCTCACTAACACCTTAATTCATATTCATTATCAATTTCTATTCTCTAGATTCCTATAAACTTAACGATACATTCTTACACAGCTTTATACTTTTCCTTATCATGCACCTCTAATTGTTTGTACACTATTGTAACTAGAGTCACTTGTCAAATGCTAACATTAAATTAAATATTCAAATAAATAGTTAAACCTTGCTTCTATAACATTGCAAACTCACCAATCCTTCATTTATATCAATAGGATACTCTTCCAATCATCTATGGCATCCATCAAGGGGACATGAAACTATATAATTAGTTGCATCAACTCACTCCAATTTCTTCGTGAATCTTATGGTGACTCTCAAGGGTTAACCTAGCTACTTTCATTTACATGCTTGTATAGCTTACTAAAGTTTTACACATTACTTTTGCAATTTCTATTATCCACAAGTTGAATAATCCTCTAGATTGTATCTCCTATTATTTATATCTTTAGACCGCACATCTAAAGTGTATATGAGGTACTTCATAGCACCTAACCCAACCATACACATTTAAAAAATTATAGAATTTACAAGTTCTTATTCCACCACTTACTAATATTGTTCTAAAGAATTCAATCTACACATCTCTATAAGGCAATTAAAATTTTATAACCTCTATTACCTTTTATTCTAGTGCCTAACACTTATACCAACTATGATGAAATAATGTTATATGTAATGTTATGCATTGACCAAAGTAACATTTTTGTTTACCTAAACTAAAAATTTCATAAGAATCACACCTAACTTACTTCCATTACGTTTCTTTCTTATTCCTTAAATGAATTTGTATAGTTTAAATTTTTTATTTTTCTTATACATGATCTAACTTGCATATTTAAGAAAGGTCTCACTCAACTATAGAAACTCTAATAGTGTGGTAAAGCTTTGTTTCATACAAAATAAGATGAATTCTAATCAAACAAGTTACAATCTAACATTTTTTAAGCTTTAACAATAGATAGGTCATATATTGAGGCCAAAAAGTGAATTGATTGCAAGTTCATTCTAAATAATATGCTTTCATGTAATAATAATAATAATAATAATAATAATAATAGTAGTAGTAGTAGTAGTAGTATTGATAATACAACATTCATACTAAACTGCAACTCCAGTTGCTATTACTTGACATTATCAATATCATTGTATTCTTAAAGACTTACAATAGAGTCACATTGATGTACCATATATTGTGTACAAAGATTGTAATGATCTTACATGAACTTATTTCATTATATTAGACCTTTTAATCTTAATTTAAATTCTTATTCTTATAAGTCACTAGACCATTATCTTCCCTATTCTATTATCGATTGCTTTGAATTTGAGAATTTGTAAACAATTCCTCATATTCGAGTTCATGGATTCGCACTTGACTTCTAAAGTTAATCATTTCTTAATTCACAAAAATTCTCAAATAGACAAACAATAATAAAAACAATCATAAAAAAATCATTCACAAACAAACTCCACTACCATCATTAATAAGTATTATAAAGTCTATCGAAATGGTACTAATAGTACATGATTTTAAGTGTACACATACCACTAGTATAGTTTCAATCAATAGTTATCTGAGTAGCATATAGATATAACCTAAAAGCCTTTGAGATGTCATTTATATCAAAATTAATCATTGAACTTATTTAAACATGTACTAAGGGTGGATTAACATCTAATCCAAGGAATAAAAGTCAATTGATGAAAACAAAATGTAAAACAAGGAGTTTTCAAAAGTAATTTAAATAAAATGATAAAGATAAAATTAAGGTAAAATAAAATAGAATATGAAAGGGCAATCCAAGGAATATACTATGCCAATTCTTAAATTTATTATAGACCCTAACAAGATTCACAATTTATTTAATTTCTTAATTGAAAGTTACCCTAACATTGGTATTAATAATTTAAAGTTCCTAAAAATGATTAACCTAGAACAAGTGCCTAAATTAACCTCCTATCATTGATTTCACTTCAAGACATATGCCTAAATCTAATAAATAATAACATTAAATGTCAAAAACAAGGTTAGAACTAAATTAACAACTTTACATGTGAAAATTGCTAATTTGTCCTCTATTTTTCTTATGCAAAAAATGATTTACTTATGGATCAAATCATTAAAGCCTAATCGTTACTAATTATAATCAATCATAACTAATATATACATGAAGATTAATTACAATTAATTATTTAACTATAGACTATAATAAATAATTAATTAACCAATCATAATTAATAAATTATCTAAGCAATCATTCATAATAAGAGCAGAAAAATAATATATAATCAAATCAAAAGTAAAATTAAGAGAAGAGAAAAGCCTCAAAATCAAACTAAATTGGAATGTTAATTGCTTAAATTAATGTAAAAAATTAGCTATCTATGGAGTGTTCTACCTTTGAAGGCATAAAACCTAATTAAATCTAATCCCTAATGTAGAAAACCTACTAAACTAGGTTAATATGCTTCTTACAGTTACATTGAATGGGTTCTTTCTTAATTTCGAAAGCTCATAGCTTAATTTACAAACTAAATTGCTAGTATTTTTGCAATAGTAATTTCTTGTAGGTTAAATTTTAGCTTATTTTTTATCATAGAAAAGCCATAATTTCATTAATCCCTAAACATAAATATTATTGGTTTGCATCTAAGTTGATTTTAATCATTAGTTTCACCTCATTTGGACTCTTGGAACTCTATACATGGCCTAAAAATTATGTTAGATTAGACTAGACAATGATATTACTTCATTTTCATGACAAAATTTGACCCTTCAAATATATAAATTATTTCCATCAAAAACATAAAAATTTTAAAGATTCCTTTTAACTTTCTAATGCTTTATAGATCACCTAATTTGAATCTCTAAGAACTCTAGTTATAGAAAAAAAATATGAAATAGTATCAAAATTTAACATTAATTGAATAATTCAATAACATTGCAAAATAATAACTCAATTATAAAATAAAAATAATTGCATCAAATTAAGCACATATAACATTCTAAAAGGAAAAAATAAGAGAAAATAATATAGAAAATATTTTACACATCAACCTATTCACCCTAGAAACCTAAACTATGCTTTAATACTAATTTTGTCATTACTCAACCTTAATTGTGATTAGTGCAAAACCTATTTCCCAATTTCCACAAGCCTTATCCATCTTTTGTCCTAACATAATAAAGTAATCAACATATATTTTTATTTCAAAGGGGATAAGCCAACTTATAATCCATTAAACTTGTAGATAAGTTAGCCTAATAAGCCTCAAATGAATACAAATTACTATCTTTTTATCCTTTTTCTACTTTATGTAAAGTAAGACTCAAATTATTTATAATAAAATATCTAATATTACTTAAGTCATACAAGATAAACTCTTGAGAGTTTAACTTTGAAGTGGTGGTCAAGGATTAACCTAAGTATCTATAATGAAAATACATGGAAGGATAAATCTAAGCTTAATAAACAAACACTCTAGCACTAACAAAAGTAACCAAGAAAAACTTACTAGTTGGATTTACCCTCATGTAAATCTACACAATTAAGCTACACTTATAATAATGCAATTTCCATTAGTACCAATATGTTTAGTATAATTATCTACATTCATCGATGCTAGCACTTGAATACACACATTTAATTAATCTCAATGACTTCTCACAATGCACAATATCATACATCTAGAATATCATATGTGAACCATTTATAATGATATCACCATATCATATACATAGCAACCAAATAAAGGAAGTAAGTAAATCTTCTTCTGACTCCCTTCAACCTTATCCTTCATAACTCTAACATTGTTTCTTCAAGGTTAACCTTATCTTGCCACAAATGGGCACTTAGATTTAGTGCATATGGCCATAATAAAAATATCATCTCTCCCAACATTATCAAATCTTATTCATAAAGTAATATATCTCAGAATAAAAAGTGCTTCATTAATACTTCAAATCCATAAATTATGAGACAACATTCATATATAGGAAAGTCCAAAAACAATAATTATCAATGACATAATTTGAGTACAACACTTACCAAATCAATTCACAAAGCATACACACTTATCACAACATCATCATACCTCTATACATGGCCAATGTCATCCATTCAATGTTAATCTATACAATAATTTTATTTATAGAATAATCTATATATCACAACACTATCATGTCTATTTGCATGGCCATATATTATGTGTTTAATCCTTAGTTATTACAAAATAACTTAACTTATTATTAAAGAGCATTAAAACATACATTAAGTTAACCTAGGTGTAATTGACTGATTTAACTCATTGAAAATTTTAATTATAGTTTTGTTTTTATCTGGCTTGTCATTTAGGATTTGCTAAAAAAATTTCTAAATTTAGAGTCCTTATATGGGGAGCTATATAAAATACATAATATTTGAAAAAGAAAAATCTCGATCTTACTTAATTTGATATAATTTGATTTAAACATAATTTTTAATAAATTTTTAGAAATCCTTAAGTGGCTTTTTAATAGAGTGAAAAATGACAATATTCCAAAAATTATCATTTTGAAATAAAACCCAAAATCTATGTTTTTAATCTTTGGAGTTTTTTTTTTTTTATACTTTGTTTGAATCTAAATGGGAGTATTTCCTTATTCTCGTTTATATCTTAAGTAAATATCATCATTTGTCTTAAGTAAATAAAGATTAAAATATAAATTAAAGACAAATAAGTGTATTTACATGAATGGAATAAACTAAAATATAAATTAAAGCAAATTTCCTCATTTATCTTTAGTTTATATTTTAATATCTATTTACTTAAGATATAAAAAGAAATAAGGGAATAGCATAAGCTAATTACCTTTATATCTCCAGAGAAAAACTTTGACCTTTATAGTCAATTATATAAACCCAAAGAGCAACTATGGATTCATATAGTCGACTATTAGCATTCAGAGAGTAGTTCTTTGGCTTATTGTTTACTATGCTTACTTAGAATGCATGTTCTAGAGCATAGTTAATAACTACCTCATTAACTATAGATTTGTTTGTGATTTTACTATTCATTTTCCATGAATGTGCTTCTAATGCATTTATTTTACCACCAAATAATACCAAAGAGTAAATGCACACTTAAGACACTTCATTTATACCAAATCCATCATTAAAATTAAGCAAAACATCATAAATCATTACCTTCCTCACACATCCATTTAGAACCTAAAAACATTAACTCCACTAAGCAAATTCCAAATCAATCATTATAATAAAGTTAGAATCTTCACTCACCAAATATTAGGGAGGATTTAAAAGGTTAAATTTGTTGTCTCTTAGCTCCAATCAGCAAAAACCCAAAAGTTACAAATTATGATTCATCTTTTCCTCATTTAGGGAAGAAGAATAGTTGAGATAAGAGGGAGCTAGGGTTTAAAAAGGACTAGTAGTAAAGAGAGGGGTTGAAGTTTGGTTAAATAAAAGCAAGGATATTTTTAGAATTTCGCACTAAGTCTTCTTCATACTCACATAATCATTTCTAATCACTTATAATCTTTTAATTCTTTTATTTGATTTTCTTTTCCTCAACTAACTCTTGTAAGTTTTTCACTTCCAGCTTATTTAAATAATTTATTTTCATTTGCCTAAAAGTTTTATTCAAAGCTTATTTAATTAGTTAATTCTCTTTTCCTTAATTTCATTCACACTTTCTTTATTAGAATTTATTCTTCTTATGCAAAATTTCCATATCAAAATTTCATCTCTAAAATTAATTATTTCCCTTTATTATATAGAAATTTAAAAAATTCTAAAGTAACTAAAATTCTAAGGAGAATATAACAAAGGTATATTTTAGTGTTCTTCAAGTTAATATAGTATTTACTAATTAAGGATTAAATACATGATGTGTAGCCATGCGAAAAAGCATAGTAGTGTTGTAACATGTATGCTATTAAATTCATTATTCATGTGATGAGTATTATGAAAATGAAATTTGTGACAATGCAAAGAGGCATAGGATAATTATGAGTTAAAATATATGATTTGGATGAGAAAGAATATGTTAAAACATGAGAGATGTGATAAGGGTGATATGAAATTTGAAAATTGAATCTAGTAACTATTTATGAAGGATACATGTAATATCCCAGAACAATATTCAATTTTTATAAATTTCAATGCTTATAATTATCTAATTTTATTTAATATTTATTTAATTAATATTTGATTTCAAATTTCTTTTCTTTTAAGGGGATTTTAGAATATTAAAAATTATATTGATGATAATATTTGAAACATAACTATTTTTATTTTTATGGTGAGTATTGATTCAAATATTGGATTAAAATAATTTTACAAGAAATTTCTCATAAGTTGAGAAATCATGAAAAAATTTATTGATATTTAATAAATTATTTTTGAGAATTATAGAATTTTAAAATAATCATTTTAGGACTTTTAAAAATAAATATATATTAAAATACAATTGAAAATAATTAAATTGAGAAATTAAATAAAGTTAGATTTATGAAAATGAGTTTATAATTTCATAAATCAATGGCTAGAATATTGTAAATTCAAATGAATGGTTAAGATCCTTTTTTAATAAGAATAAATGGTGGCAATTAAAAGGGAAACTTGGGTTTATGACACATCGCAATGCACCAGATAAAACCCTAAGGCTACCTTTTTATTTTTCCTTTCTTTCCCATTCTTTCCTTATCTGACTAACTTTTCTCTCTTTTCTTTTCTTTTTTTTTTATATTCAGCTAATACCTTTTTACTTAAATATTTATTCTTTTTTTTATATGGATTCCCATTAGCTCCCTCTCACTACACTCCCTCCACTGCCTTAGCCTTGCTTTGTCTTCTCTCCCTTCTTTCTTCGCTCTCTTTTTCACCATTCTTTTTCGATTGGTTGCTGTTACTCCTGGCACTAGCAGTGGCCCTGTACTGTGATGCCTTATGTTTGGGTTTGTAAGAAAGCAGCATGACAGCATGGTGCAGTAACTCAGCTTCATCTCTTATGGTAGCATTATGCTTATAGCCATCTTCAGAGCTGCAAATCGACTCCTTTCCTCTATCCTTGCCTTGTAGTAGTTGTTGATGGCAATTAGTACAAAGGAGTCTTTGGACACATGGTGTAGTGCTAAGTTATTTTTCCATTGACAAAGTAGCACAAGATCACTTTTTTGCTGAGAATTTGGTTCAAATTCAGCATCGGTGAGCTACTAATGACTTCTTTCAACAACATTGGGCAGGTCTATAACATAATATTTCAATATTTGTACTAATTGGAAGTTAAATCCAAGACTGATGATGCTTATATATGAAAAAATGAAGGAAAATGACCTTTTTATGCTGAAAAGTGATCAAATGGCAAGGATAAAATTATTCTAGAATACTATAGTATATTGTTTAAACGAAGGATATGTATATGTGTGTATGTGTTTAGGGTTTAGGGAAATCATGTTATGAGTAATTTTAAATATATGATGGTGCGCTTTAAAAGTGGAATTTTTGCACTATAGTTTGCTAGTATGATATAATGGGTGTATCTAGAGCACTATGTTTTAATATCTAAGTAGATTATGAATTATTTTAAGGAAACCCATTTAGGTAATGTTAAGATATAAGGTGATGTAAAAGAAAAAGTTAATTTTCATATTGCGAACCACTAAAATAATATAGTTAGAATATGTACATATAAATGCATGTAACATTATATTTTAATGTTTTGAAAGATATAAACTTGGTTCAAGAAAACTTTAAACATTATTTGGTGCTTTGGTTGTGATAGAACTAAAAATAATGAAAATTTAATGTGTAGTTTCATAAGTGGATATTCTTATGGCATAAATTTTTAATATTATGGTATTTAGAGATTAATTTAGAAAACCCTTCATTTATGGAAGCCTTGATTTCTTTTTGGTGATTTTCAAATATAAAGGAGTGATGATCTAAGCTTATAGAATAATATTCTAAGGCTCTAAAGTACTAGATTATTATATTTAGAGCATATTTATACTTTAAAATTTGATATTTTAATGTTTGAAACTAGTTGTGGATAGTTTCTAATAAAAAAGGATTGATAATATTTATATAATTATAATTCATAATTGTAAATGGTGACATGAGGAGGAAAATATGACAAAATGATTCTGCATACTTCGGACATTTCAAGATTGGATCAACATTACTAAGTGAGTATATACCTCACCATAGCTTTATAGTTTTAATAAATAAATATAGATTAATTATTGTGAATTATACTCTTCTTATTGATAGAACAAATTTCATATTTGTATACATGTTATATATATTTATATATAAACTTATAATATAAGCATAATTAATTGTTGAGTGATTGAAAAATGATTATAGTATGCAATGAAAGCATAGTGATGATGTTTCTAACTGTGGATGGATTGTGATTGAATTCAATGATATTTGTATGTTATAGTTGCATATTGCTATGTGCTTAGTGTTATCCAGTGATATATTTAATTACTTTACAATAAAGTCTTATAACAATTATGATATGAGAATTGTGCTCCCATGTGCATATAACTCTTACCAAGGATGGCATTAGGAATAGTAAATTAAACTAGAGCAATGATAATGAAAATTATGAAATTGTATTGGAGTGATACTCTAAAAGTCGAATGGGAAATTCTCAGCAAATAGTTGTGGAGGATATGAGATTGGTCTGAGAGCTAGATGGAAATTTCTTAGCAAACAGTTGAGAAAAATTATAGTACTTGCCCTAGAAATAAAAAAGTGACTACATGTATATTTACTGTAACTAGATTTATGATATAATGTAATGTTGGAAATTATGTGTGATTGGATATCTCTATTTGACATAATTTCAAAGACTTGATATGATTATGATAATTTATTTGCATTTAAGCCTTAATGGCTATTTGTGAGTGTGATGTCGATCCGGAATAGGTAGTATTCGATATTGAGTTCTAATGAAAAGTTAAGATTCCTATGATTGTATTACGAAAAATAGGTTTAAGTTAAGTGCAAGTGAACTTTCATTTGAGGGCATGGTTGCACATATTTCAAAATTTTAGAAAATAGATTTATCAACATTTTGTAATTTAGTATATGACTAACCTGTGATTATATATATAATATTGATTGCTTATAAAATAGTGATAAATATATGCTCATTGAGTTCTTGCAACTCAATCTATTCTATTGTAAATATTTTTAGGTTGAAATAAACATTTTTGAACTTGTTACATTTATGGAGAAACAAAGACCACCTTAAGTGAAGATTTGATAGTTGGATTTCATTTAGGATTAGAATTAGCTTTTCAATAGAGAATCTAATGTATTACATGATGTGTTGAATTGATTATATATGTATAAGTGTAAAACTTTACTGTACTATATGCATTTGATGTTGTTGTATCTAGAAATAAATACAGGTGTTGTATTTTAGTATGTTTAGCCCTCAGAAAGTGTCCTAAAAGAAGGGGACTTTATTCATTTTTTTTTTTTGCAAAAATTTAAAGTGAAATTATGAGTTCCCCTGGAAATTTGGATACTTTCGTTAGTTAGAGTGAAAAATAATAAGGTTTGTGAAAACTGATATCAGGATCCATATTGGTCATGGTTAAGTTGAGTCGTGACAATACAAGCCTAACCCTAGAGGGACAAGGTTAGGTTTGTGAGGATATAAGGCTAACCATGAGTTACAAGAAGGTTTACTTACTTTCTTTATCTTATTATTATGTGTATGTTATGATAAAATTATGGTATGGATAATTATGTATGTTTGAATGATAACACTAATACATGTAGATGATGTTTAATGAACATGTTTTTAATGATGGAAATTATGCTATGAAATGCATGGTTAAGTATACAAGAGGATAAGTTTAGTCAATAGGCTTATCTTGGTTATTTTTAATAGTACTAAAGTGTTTGCTCACTAAGCTCAAATTTATCCTTTTGTGTACTTTCTTTATAGATACCGAGGTTGTTCTTTCACCACCATTCTAGAATTGAGCTCTTAAGAGTTTATTTGGTATAACTTAGATAGCATTAGATATTTTGTTACAAACATTTTGGGCCTTATTCTATATAAAGTATAAAAAGGATAAAAGTATAATAATTTGTATTCCTTTGAAGCTAGTTAGGCTAGATTGTCCTTAATTTGATGGTTTATGAGCAAGCCTAACTCTTTTGAAATCAAATCATATTTTTCTAAATGAAAACATCCTCAAATTTTCTTGTATGCTTTACTAAGTTAGAGTAAAAATATGATTTTAGCTGGTGGAAACTAGGTAGCAAGTTCCATATCAGTTACAACTAGGGTTGAGTTATAATAATCTACTTTTCAAAATTAAGCTAAGATTGTCATAGTATATTCATTTTGAGAAAAAGATTGCTAAAGCTACTTCTAGTGATTAGTTTCGCAAAAATGAAAGTGCCTTTTAAGGAAGTGATTAGAGAGGAAACCTATTCATCTTTTGCAAAAATACCAACTATCAATCTTCCATCAGCTTCTAGCATTCCTTTAGTTTGACCAATCAAAAATTGAAAAAACTCCTAATTAATCATCCTAACATGGAAAAAGGAAAGAAGGTTGCATTTTTAGCTTTGTTAACCTCTAATGGTATGTATAAGGAAGTTCAGACTTTGAAGAAGGTCAAGCTTTCATCTCTTAAAGTGTTAGTTACTGATGAGCAAAGAATAATGGACATTTTATTCCATTGGGATATAAATTATGTTCCTTTCAATAGTGGACAAATTTTCTTCCCTATCCTTAATGTATATGCATACATTATTTATGTGTACGATATGTATAGCATTTGTATTATGTTTTAATGATTCAATTCTTAAACTTGTTATAATACATTGATTAAAAAAAAAAGATCATATAATCATTAGTCAAGAGGTGAAGGTTGAAAGAATAACATCAAAAATTAAATATATCTATATGTTAATATTTATGAAAAAGAATAAAAATTAAAGAAAAATTGTCACTAAGTTGTAATCGATTCTTTATCTCATAAATATTAATTGAGTAATATTGAATAAAAAATTATAATTCTTATATTTGAATCATGGTTAAAAAGATAAATTAGTGATTCACAATCAATATTTTATTATTCTTGTGAGTTCAAATTTTAAAATTTAATGGATACATAGAAAATAATATACAATATAATTTATTAGATATTTAAAAATTTAGTATTTTCATTTGCCAACAATAGTTAAAAGGGGGCCAGCCATCACATAATAGTATTTCATCAAATATTATTGAAAATCAAAAAGTAAGATATCCAAAAAATATCATGGGAGGGAAAGAAAACATTGTTTATGAGTTTGGAGCATATATAAAGAAGATAAATGTGTAATTTGAAATCATTCTTGTTAATGAAGTGATATAACATATGAATAAGCATAATAGATTGATCTTAAAAAAGTTGACACATGAACATTGTTATTTTAAATAATCTTATTGAAAAAGAATTCCCACTTAAAAAACAAACAAGTATCATGCTATTTGACATAGAGTAACACATATCAATAATTTAATGTAAAAAAACTCCATAATCTAGTGAAAAAATCATAAATGAAAAAAGATTGACTACAAATCAAGATATAGAATAATGTGTGTAAAGTAAGGGTGGCAAATTAAAGAGTTGGATGGATTTAGATTAGGTTATTAATGGATGAGTCATTTTTTACTTATTTATCCATTTGTGACCCAATTAAAATTTTATCTAGGTCTTGAATTGACCTATAACCTGTACATAAAAAATTAGACCCGATCCATCCATTTACTTATTTAACTATTATTGTCTTGTATTATTTTTATCATTATTATTTTTTACCACTATAGTATTTATTACACTTTTACCATTAATATTAAAAAATAATTTTTATTTCTAAAAATTTTAAATTTATACTTTTATTCTTAATTTAAATTTTTTATATATTTTTCACTTATTAATATGAGTAAACTTTTTAATTCTTTTGAAAGTGAAAGTGAATGTAAGTTAAGCCAAGTTAAATTTTGCCTAAAATAAATTAGATATACATAAAAATTATTTCATCTGACCTAACCTATAAGATTATTGTATCCTATATAGGCCTAATTTGTCTATAATTTTTCTTAAGATTTGCTTTAATCTATTATCCTATTTATGCCTATAAACTATATAAGTCACATAAGCAAATAGATTAGGTTTAATTAATATGGCTCAATCTATTTTATAAAATGATTTAAAATTTATACTTAAACTAATTCTATTTTATGAATAAACTAAAAATAGCGTAGGACAATAGGACCAACTGACCTACTTCCACCCTATTTAAGAAAGATACCTTTTCAAGTAATATTTCATATTTGATATTTCAAAACTTATTTTATTGTCTCCAAAATAAGTTAATTGATATCATTTCATAAATAAATGCACAAACCCTTAACTCTATATTACAACATAGAATTAATAAAAATAAAAAATAGTATTAGTAATCCACCTAATACTATATTAGTTGCGCCACTGGCCTAATCTCTTCTTAATGAATATTGTGCCATGGTGAGTTATATTTGCATAATTAATTTCTTGTCAATAAATGTTATATCATGGTGAATCACACTCATACGATTAGAGTAAGGGATTGAATTTTTCATTCCCTTCTTAGTCTGCCCATCATCTTCTCCTTGCCATTCTTAGAAATTAAATTCAAATTTTGAATCTCTTGCTTTATCTCTTAAATTAGTTAAAAAAATTTATAATCAATTCTTGCATGTGCTAAAAAAAGGAATCAAGTTTTCAAATGTTAAATTTCAAATTCATTGCCCTATATTATATTATCAGCAATCAACAATTGGTGAACAATATCTTTAGCATGGTAAGCTGAGAGGGATAATGATAGAGCTCTTCATTTTCTATTCACACTTTTTATACATAGGATTGTTTAGTATAAGAAGCCAGCACAAGGTTTTCTCCGAGTGATGTTTCTTCCATTTTAATTTTGCTATAATTGACATCATCTTCCTTTTCAATACCTATTACTTTATTTGATCCATATGTACCATAGGTAATGCATTTTTGTGACCTTTTTTTCCTTTTTTTTTGTATAATTTATCTCACTTGAATAACAAATCCATCAAATTTCTATTTTAGGGTTTTTCTCATTAGAATTCAAATTTGAAACTTTACCCATTTTCTTTATCTTTTACCTTTTCTCCATCTTTCTTGTCTTTTCATTTAGAATTTAATGTATTTGCAATTTATAATGCTTATTTTCTTAATATCTCATTCCTATAAAACATCACTTCCTCTAAGATTTATGCTTTCTCCATCACCTAAATAACCATATTTCTTCATCTTCCTCTTTTCTTTATACATTTAGTTTTTTCATTTAATTTTTTACTTCATTTTCCTTGATTAATTTGCCTTTTTTTTTACAGGTTCATGTGACAATTTCTTTAAAGACCAAATAATGAGTTTTTGCTACTTTATCCAAAAAATAAAAGTTTACTCTAGCTATTAAAGCACCAAAATATTTTCGATAAATTAAAAGTCAAATATTGGTTTTCATTAAAAATAGAAAAACTTTAATTTTTTGAAAATTTCTTTGTGATTCATATTTACAATTTTCTTATCATTGATCATTTTTATAGTGGCATAAATCAAGAGATTTCCTTCTTGAAATGAAAAGGAAAGTTTTTTTTTCATTAAGGATTAAGGATTTTGTTCTAATTATCATTAATGTTTATCAACCATTAATACAGAATATCAAGCTTTTATTCTTTGTTAAGAATTTTATTTTAATTACTATTCATGTTTAAGATATTGACACATAATATTAAATGCTGCTATTGTTTATAGCAACTTAATGACATGGGATTTACAGAACATCCATCTTAGAAATTCACTTTGGCCAAGGTTTAAATTAGATTACATTTAATTCAATTTCTAATATTCTTATTGTTGGTTTTTTTTGTGGGATTATTATTTATATAATAATACACTTTCAATGACCTCATGAATTGTTATGGTATAGTCTACATTTTATTTTTCAAATGATATAGTCTACATCTTTCTCTCTTTATGGAGGCCATATTTACAAGACCTATTTGAATTACAATAGAATCCATGTTTCCATTTGTGAGTTAATCGTTTTGAATTTAATATAATTTAATGCATAATAGCTTTCTTTAATTTTTTTACAGTATAATCTATGGTTCCTTTTGATACAAGACAAAGAAGGGTTTTTAAAAGTCATGTATAATTTCTAATATAATTTAATTCCAAATATATTTATTAATTTGTAATAATATTTATACAATAAATCCTTCTTAATTTTATAATAAGTGAGTTGCAAATATGGAATGTTATTGGTAATGCTTATAAAGTTAGGCTAAACAACAAATGGGAATGAAGCACATTATAAGTTTTATGATATTTAATACATATGTTAATAATTGAGAATTAATATTGAAGTTTAAATTTAACGTAGATTAAATCTCATGCTAAGAAATGCCAATATTAACAAATATCCAAGGTTAACTAGCATTTGTTTTAGTTTATTTTGTTGCTTGGCCAGAAAACAAAGATACCATTATTAATATTTTATTATTCAAATTTGGAGATTCAACTTTGATACTTCAATGAGAATTTAACAAGAAAATTCAAAATAATCTTTTGCTTTAATAGAATATATAATGGTTGCAATTGCGATATATTATGAGAAGCCATCTACTAGTATTTTTCTTATTCATGACATGTATGAAGTTAGAAAAAGAAAATATAATAAATTAAATTTATTTAATTCAATTAATATTTTCTTCAAATATATGCAATAAATTAATCATAATTTTAGAATAATTCATATTTTCATTATTATATGAGGAAGCCATCAAATAATCACAATTTAAGCAATCTGGTGAATAACAAATTAGTATCAAAAGATATTTTACATCAATTGGGTATTAATGCCAAAATTTTCATCCCAAATTAGCATTGAAATATTTTGCTAGATTAATCTAATACTTAAAAAAATCTAGTGAATATTAAACCAAAATTTTTAAAAATTCATACTAAATTCCTGTAAAATGATCTTTCAATATTAATTTGATATCTATCAAATCTTTTAGGAAATGACTCATAGTTTCCTCTTATTGTATTTTTTATGAAATCAAATGCACTAGCTAGAAACTTATATGTTTGCATTGTATTACAAAATATGGGAATCTATGACTTGCAAAAATTAATGGATGGATTTGGATTAGCCTAAATTTAGATAGAACAAATATCTATCCATTTTGCCATCTCTAGTGTGGAAGTTCTCCATTGTAGTCACAAATTTCTAATTACTATTAGAATTTCCCTAAATCTATATCAATATTTTTCTCTTAATTTTATAAGCACCCATAACATTATTTCTTTCATAATTTCAACTAATAATAAATATTTATAATTCAAAATATTTTTATGGCAAACATTTGCAATTCTGCTGTAGAACAAAAGCCTAATATGAAAATAACATTAATTGATAAAATTAGAATTGGGTCAAACTCAATAAATTAAATTATACTGACAAAGCATATTTATTTTTTTAATAACTAGCTATCAAACCATAAATGTTAAAAATCTTATACACCTATGTATGCTTGAAGTATAAATTCACACTATTAATTGTGATATAAGACACCAAAACATTATAATAACCATGAAGTATATAAGATAGTATAAATTCTTTTGGAATAGTAAAAATTTACGTTGCAATGCAGGTCTCTCTCTCTCTTTGTATTCAAAATTTAATTCATAATTTTTTTGTATATATGTTTGATAGTTTAACTAGAATGCTTGAATTAAGTTGATTGAGAAGCTAGATGAATATTCTGATTTGTACTTGATTGCATTATATCTTAAAGATCCAAAAGTCAGAAGTTCGCATGATTTGAACAAAGACTTCCAGTGATGCAGTGGCTTACAAAAGAATTGTTTATTTAAGAGAAGCGATTAGTCATTAGATGCGTATGTAAAAATTTGAAAAAATTTAAAATGTGACAAAAAATAAACCTTTGTATTATGTTTTGATAGAGCATCTATAAAATTTAAGGAATTTAAAACATTAGTATTTCAAATATTTTCGCTTTAATTCTGTTCATTTTAAAATTGTTGGGTAATACTTATTTGCATTAAAGTATTTTTAAGTATTTGTTTCCAAAAATCGATAAATGATTAAAATAGCACTAGGTTACAATATTAAATATTTTTTAAAAGAATAGTTAATTTTATTATTTTACCAATTTAAAGTTGCTTTAATTTTTTTCAATTAATGTATTTTATTTACATATCATTAAATTCTTTTACCTCACTTAATTTAAAATGAGCCTCATATATTGTTGCCATAGCTAATTTATTAAAATTAAAATCATTCTAACTATAAATTTACCGAAAATTAAATGAATATATGATTATAAAAGATAAAAAAGATTAATTACAAAAGTTAACTCGTAATGTGAGTAGGGGCGTGGATAAGTAAAATGAAGCAGTCCAGGAAGAAGCAGGTTCAGCCGATGAAGGATGTATGCAGAATGCGAAACTCAGGATGCAGTTTTTAATTCCACCGGTATAGGGGTAATACTAAATTCGTCGTTAAATTCTTATTTAAAATACATAGCATTTTTTTATTTTTTATACCAATTATCTAAATAAGAAATTTTACAATACTATATTTTAAACAAATTTATAAATAAAATTATTTTTCCAAATACTTTATCTAAAGAAATATTAAATATCACTTAAATTAAAAATTTTCTATAATTTGAAAAATAATAATTTTGAACCCACGGTTTTAACTTTGAAAAGGGTTTCTGATTTAGGGTTCTCACGCAATCCAAATAATTCTGGATTTTGGCAAATAATAAAATTAACAGTTTTATTTCTAAAATTATAATGTACTGATAAAATTATTTGAATTATAATTTTATTTCTAAATGATAGTTTGTATATATAATTTTATCCTTCCATATAATAATGCAGGCATAAAATTATTTGTACGGGAAAAAGAAATTATTTATAAGATCATTATTTAAGAATAAAATTAAAATTCTAAAGATAATTTTATTTGTACCTTATAATTTCAAAAATAGAATCGTTAATTTCATTTTTGATAAATTTTTCATATGTTGTAGAAACGGGCATGCTCGACCCTTTGGTTCACTTTTTGGTTCCTAAATTGCTTCTATGCCTTCCGGGTGCAATTTGGAGCCACAGAGTTAGGTTTAGTAATTATTGGATTCGATATGAATTTTACACTCTAAAGATACCTCTAAATTGACGTAAATTATACTTCTAAATGTTTGATTACATAAGATTAAGATTATATGTACTTATATTTTAATATATATAATTTTTTTCTAAACTAAAAGGGAGAACAGGAATGGTCAGTATCAGCTATCCATCCTCTTTGACCGTCACAACTTGCAATCCAATAGTTAAATTGGTAAAAGTTACATTCTATAAAAAAAAAATGAGCAATAACATAACATCTGGCCTAACTTAAATTGAGGTGAGTCTAAATCATGTGTTTTCTCTGTCCTTTTTACTTATAGCACAAATTTTTCTATTTTTAATTATCCGAAGCTCAATGTTCAAATTTTCCCATGCTTCATTATTACTTAAAATTATTTTCAATTGTATACTCGATATATAATTAAATCGTTAAAAATCTAAACATGGTCTAATTAACAATTATCAGTATTCATGCTTAAAATTATCTAATAAATAATATTCCTTCACCAGTCTGATAGAGGCATTTTTTTATAAATTTAAATTTAATTCACTACTAATATAAATTAACTTTATTCTATCACCTATTCATATATTATTATTTCAATAAAAAATATAAATTTTTTTATTGCAGTTAAATTTTTTTAATTATTTATATTTTTTAAATGATATATCTTTCTCGCATTTATGGACATTATAAAATATTTTTGTCCACAATAAATCAAGTTTAAACTTTTCTTTTATTCTCAATCTCTTTTGATTTGTGACACCTTCTATAATCTAACAAAAACGAATGTATTTGAATATATTTTTTTAAAAAAAAATTGTTTTCAAACTTTTTTTAAAAAGATGCAGGTTTTCAGGTTTAAAGAAAATCAAGAATAGAGATTGGCTAGTAGGGCAAATAAGAAAAGGTATTATCTAATTATAAAATTGCCATTAAGAATAAAAATAAATCAACAAAATATGTAAAATTGGATCTGTTTAGGTATGTTTCTGTTTTTCTATTTTCAAAAATTTTAATTTTTTTTTGTTTTTACAAATTATTTTCGGGTTCAAAGAAAACAAGAGCTAAGTGAGATTGGTAGAACAAGAAATGAAATATTTCATTTGATTATAAAATTATCACCCATAACAAAACCAAGATAAGAAAAAAATTAAAAATTATTTTTATTTTTCAAATTTTAAGTGACAAATTTGAACTTACAGTTTTTAAAAATCTAATTATAGAAACTCCTACTGAAACAAATATATTTGTTTTCAATAACCAAAAAACCGAGATTTGTTTTTAAAATAGTAACAAGCATTTTACTTTTGAGTTACATATTTTAAGTTATAATTTTTTAAAATTGATTATAAAAATACTTATCCAAAAAAATTCTATTTTTAAAAGCATAAAAATCAAAAATTGTTTTTAAAAAATAGTAACCAATCGCTTGCCCAAAATAATAATTTTTATTTACTTTCTCTCTCCTATGTCCATATCAAACATTGCTGTAGCTTTGGATGAAAAGAAATTTTATAATAAAAAACAATGATCAACATCACAAATTGCTCTCAGTCCAAGCAGAAGTTTGCCCATTCTTCAAGTGATATATAAATAGACATTTTATAGTAAAGAATTCGTTGACCAACAGAAAAGGATTTGTTGAGAAATATGCAGATGCTCAGTGATATTTTCTACCTATTTTGTTATACACCGCTCTCTTTCGATAATTGCTAGATCAGATACATAATTCTGTGCATTTTTTTTCTATCTAAAATGCCCCGCTTCAATTATTCAAGATCTAGGTTTGTCATTCTGGGTACTTTTTATGCAACTAATTTTGGTTTTCCTACCTAAAGAAGCCACTAAATTCTCAAAATGGCCCATTCGAGTCTTCACATAAAAATGGTATCGTGGAGAGAGTAGATAGGGGAATAGAATATCAGTATTCGTTTCTGTTCAAAACTAGTTTACCCACTTTTTTTATTTTAAAAAAAAATGTGTCATTAGGCTTTTTAATATCCTTCCTCATCCCATTAATCGTTGGATCCTTGCACTAGTCTCCATTTACTTATTTTATTTAAATAACAAAATTTGACTCATATCCTATTACAATTTTATTAATAAAAATTATAGTTGTCATATAATAATAAAATAATAGCTACAAAAATTCTTGTAATATTAAGACAATAAAGAATAATTCAAAATTATACCTTTTCTAATAATAATAATAATATAATTTTCATCAATATTTTTTTATAATGATAAGAATACTTGAATCATTAGATGCACATTTGCATGGATCAATAATCTGCGTAAAGTAAGGCATAAAACATTCAATAGACATTAAATACCAATTTGAGTAAGGATTCTTGGCATAATGGTGGTTAGGTGGGGTAATCACTACATGGATCAGATGGTCATTAACAAATTTCCCTTCTAATAATAAAAATCTTCTTTAAATTTTAAATTCCGATCCATTAATAAATTAAGTCTATCTTAAACCAACATGCATTGGTAACCACTTGAGTATGCGTTAGATATAAAGTAACGCCTAAAATTTTTAATAGATATTAAATACCATTTGAGTAAAAGTTCCTAGTAAAATGATGGTTAAATGGGATAACCACTACAAGGATTAGAGAACTAATAAATTTCTCTCATTCTAATAAAAATTGTTTGCAAGTTTTAAATTCATGCCTATTAATAGATTAAGTTTGCCTTAGACCAATATACATTGGTATTTATTTTTTAAGATTTGTGTTCACACTCAAAATTAGGTATATTCATTATTCCCAATGGTACATTGGAGATGATCATTTCTAATATGATATGTTTATACGGATTCATATTAATATACAAATTTATTTAAAAATTTACATTAAATTTTTAAAAATATTATTTAAAAAATAATTAATAATTAAATTATAAATAAGCATATATAATAAAAATATAAAATTTTTATTTCAATAAAATGATAACAAATTTTAAGAAGAATTTTATTTATAATTAAAAATTTTATGAAAAATAATAAATAATTAAATTTAATAAATAATTTTATGATATAAATTTTATTAATTAAAATTAATAAACGTATTAGACGAATTAATTCGTTTAACACATTTTATTATATAGGCTGATCCTAACAATACGATTTGACTCATTACCTTGTACTCTTTAGATGTGCAAATAAATCCTATATCAAATAAATTTTTTGTTTATTCATATAACGTATCAGAACCTTTAGCTAGATGCTAGAGCGCAGAGATCTGTTTCCTTCTCCCTTTATTTTTAGATCCCATTATTATTTATTGGATTTTTCTCTGTATAATCCTTTGCCAAGTGAAGAAAAAAAATTATTTGTTAGGTTAAACATGTTAGCACCAGCATTTTTTCTTTTTTCCCTAGCAAGTATGTTTTTTATGTTCATAATTGCTGCTTATTTGCTTCCGTATTAGTTTCATGTTGCCCAGAATCTATGACCCCATTTCCTCACCTCCTTGTATGTATGCGACGAGAAAGCTAGGAATTTAGATAGACTTAAATTAATGATATATTTTTTTAATATTACAAATCCCTTATATTATATTGTACTCTTATATGCAAAAGACAATTTAAATAGTTTTATATGTATGATTTTATTGTACGTCATATCTTATTTTTTAATTCCTTTTTATTGATTTTCTTTCTTTGAATGTTACTGCACATTGAATCTCAAATGTTAAACATTCTCATATTTTGGATAATTTTTTTTCGCTCACTTATCGAGTACTAAGATTTTCTTTTTATCTTCATAAACAATACAATTTTTCACTCTTTTTCTTGTTACTGTATTGCGCCAAGTTGTAACACCGTTTTAGCATAATAAATTTATAACATGATACTCAAATCAAACTGTTTTAACTATATTTCATTATAAATTATATATTTTAATTTCTAACTTGTAGAATGCACAGAATGAAACCTCTAGTAATATACTTTTAAGTCCTTTCAAAATTTGTCACTCTTTTACACAACTGTTGCTCAACTATACTAATAATACAAATTAAATTAAGGCCAAATCTCCCCTCGCGTGAAACTCAATATCTATATATATATATATATGAATTAATTTTGTTAATGAATTGTAAACCATTAAATTAATATTTTTTGCCCAAAAAATTTATATAAAATTCACTATGAACCATTAGATTTCATACATTAAAAAGAGTGCACTAAATAAAACTCAATACACAATAAAAATAAAATAAAATAAACCCTAAGATTAAACTGCTTATTTATTCAATTTCTATTATACGCACATTGAGTAACAATATACGTACAAATGTTATTTGTGGCTCGCATTTTCTCTACTTTTGCTAACTAATTACAACCCTAAAACCTCAATAGAGAGAACCAAAAAGGCAAGAGTTCTGACTTCCTCAAGCATAGAATTACGATCAACTTGGAACTATGAACGTATAACAACCAAATAAGCTTAGATCTTTATCTGATTACAATGATATCAACAAACTTTAAACAACAACAATCACGCTAGCTGCACGTTACAAATATGAACTGCAAGAGAAGACAAAAGGAGGGGAAAAGGATACCTATACAAACACACAACCATTCAGAAAACCAGAAGGTTAGCCACAAGTTAATTTTCTTCCTTTGCCTGACTTCTTAACTGAAACTCTAATCAGCGGATATAATGGTCTATGTCAGAGGCGTACTGAATCGTTACTAAGACTTCCATCTCACTCGTTTCCAGCTGGCTGACATCGAGGTAACAATGGGATGTGCCAGTTACAATCTTATAACCATTTGGAAAAACTGAAAATACACAAGGGCAGAAGAATGATGCCAATGATGTAGTTTACTCCTCAGTGCCACATCAATAGACCTATTGTCATTGGGTGCTGCGCGTCAACCCTCCTCGCATCACATTTCTGTGCAGAATAGAGACTCCCCATTAGTCATTACAAGTTATAAGGAAACCCCAAAAGAGAGAGAGAAGTTGGGAAATTAAGTAAAGAAAAAGACAATATGCTCAGACTCTTAGTCTTCATTTGACATCCTTAACCCTGCACTAGTCTTGCAAGTTATGCTACATACACACTTATACTCGTGCTAAAATGGGGGTGTGGATCCACAAATAAACCAATTATTGTAAGCTCACACCACTCCTACTGTATGACGAAACTGTGAAGGAAAACACTGCATCAAACTTTTCCTTTCCTTATAAGAAGGCATTGATGGCTTCCATGTACTTTTGAGGCATAGCTTATTAAAGGTTGATGGACAGCTGTAGCAAGACACTTGATGTGGTTTAGTATAATTTGCTGTAAGATGTAGATTCAAATCTTCTCACCAATATACCAAACCAAAAATGGACAACTCTAGCACAGTAACCTACTCAAACTTGTTAACCAACCTAATCACTTACCCAGCTATTTGAGAATGTAGACCATAAAGATTCTAAAGAAAAAAAAAATTGAGAATTAGGAGCTTTGCACTACTAACACTAATTTTTTTTTTTGTGGGGGGGGGGGGGGGGGGGGGGGAAGAGAAATTGTCAAAGCATATGCCACATAAAACCCACATGAGTTCACTCTTGAGTGGCAAAAGAAAGCGAAAGAAAATGAGAATGAAGTGCTTATAATTTAAGTACATAAACAAATTGATGATTTTGTAAAAGAGAGAATCAAACAGGTTTTGACAGTATCAACTGGCCTAAAAATCATTGGAAAATGCAGGCCACAGTAGATGGACGCAATTTATCAGAAAGAAGTGTATATATATATATATATACCTTCCAGAAATCAGCTGAGTCTGAGAACTGCTTACAGTACCCTTTACATTACCATAACGCTTTGCTTTATTCTCTTGTTCTTTTTCCAAGCGCATAGCAGCTACCTCTTTCTCCATGGCAGCTACTTCTCTTCGCATCTTCTTTGCCTCAACTTCCATAGCTTTGGTCAATGTATCAACCTTCTTCGCTAACATCTAACAGTGAACAAACAATAGCAAAAGTTAGCATGGATTACAAATTGGAAGAGTCCAATCATATTAAGACCAATCATTAAAGCAATAAACCTCAATTGCATCATCTTTATCATTCAGACTTTGATCTTTTTCATGACCAGCTTTCCTCAAGGCTAAGACCTCTTTCTGCAACAAATCATACAAGACACTTGGAACAGTATCCTCTGTATCCAGCGTTGTGAACTCATTCGGTTTGTCATCCAAGTTGCCCTTCCAATTATCATTTGCCTCAGTGTCTTTGGTTTTTTCTGAAGGCTGGTTGAATGAGTGATTTGGAGGTCTTCCGTTTAGCAGTAGTTTACTCTTTTCCAATGACCTTGTACCACCATCAAAAGATTTAGATGTGCCTTTAGCATGCTTTAAAACTGAACTGGTGCTAGATGATAGAGAAGATCTCAGTTGAGAAGATGGAGTTTTCTTAGATAAAAACCCATTAGAGGTCAATTTTGAGATGTTATCAGCTCCACCAAGGGATTGTCGACGAGAAGACCCATTACTAATACTTCTCCCTTCTAAGGCGCGATTACTATTGTTAGAAGTTCCTCTTAAACTCTCCTCTAGCACTTTAAGTCGCAATTGGTATTTTTCCTGAAAAAATTGGAGAAAGAATGTACAGATTAATGGCAGAACTAATCCTGTTATATATATATATATATATATTAATGGCAGAACTAGATTATTACTTTCAACTGGGCTTCAGACTTTGCAGTGCGCTCAGCAATAGACAGCTTGTCCCGAAGTTGCTGCATCTCTCCCTGAGAAAGCATTCAGCAATAAGTAGAAACTAATATATGAAACCACACAAGAAAAATTCCACACTAGAATTTCAGGAGACATGGGAGAGAAACTCAGCAGTCTACAATTAAATTACTAAGGGACTAACGGAGCAAACAAAATAATAATTACCTGCAAGAACCTTCGTTCTTCAAGCCACTGCTTAACAGGCATCACCTTGTCATTAGCATCTTTCCATTCATTTGCCACTACCATCGCTACTCTGTTTGCCGTGACCTTGGCACGGGCCAACTCTCTATCAAGCGTTTTCCTTTCTTCCTGAAAAATGTCAAACAATTCATCAACAACAGAGATCCTATCAAATAGAAGCAAAATAGTAAATTTAGCATGAAGCAACAATGGGATTGATCTTGTTGAAGACACATTACATTCATTTCTTGAACTTTCCGCTGATAATCCCTCACAGCATTTGCAGCTTTGCCACCTGCAAGAACAGCCTCTTCTAGCTCCCTAACAGTTTGAGTAAGCTTTTCAACTTCTGCCACCTTCTGTCTGTGCATCTTGTCTAATATTTTATTTTCTTCCTGAGATGAGAACATAAAGACAGCTTGAGTTACATATTTAATGTTCTGTTGCACCAGCAGAAAGCAACACCATAGAAGATTGCACATACCTGGCAAATCTCAATCTGTTTAACTAGCTCCTGGTTTTTATTTTGAAGATCATCTACCATGGAGGCCTTAGCCAAGGCAACCTGAACAGTCCTCTCAGCTTCAAGTAGTGCAGCTTCTTTAGATTTTGTAAGACGATCCAAAGCTTTGTTATCATCTTGAAGTTTAGCAATCTGCAATGAATTCAGTGAAGAAAGCCGACCCAATTTCAGTCCAAGACCCTTCTATCGCAATGATATTACCATCATAAGCTCAAGCACAAACTACTACCTCTTGCCGGGCAAGCTTGAGTTCAGCCTCCAGAGGAGTAAGAATGGCTTCTATTGGAGGCATGTCATCGTCCTTCTGTGCAGCATGGACTCTCCGAAGAGTGGCTTCTGCTGCAAACTGGGCTGCCATTGATGCCTTCTTCTCATCATTGATCTTCTTTATTTCAAGATTCTGCAAGACATATTCTATTTGGTAAATCACATCATATAACATGGTTAAAAATGAAAACCTATCATGAAAGTGGATAGAGGTTCCAAGGAATACTTTGCTTTCAAGAAGGGACTCTGTTAATTTTAGCTTCTCCTCCACCCTCGACAGCTCATCAGTAAGCTACAGTACAATCAGAAACAGAGAAATAAAGTTACATTCCAATTCAATAAAAAGTATGCATCAGTATGTAGAGTATGCAACTCCTACAGCATGGACTAAATAGGCCAATGTATTGGAGATGGAAAATTATAACCAAGTAATTATATATAAATAAAAGCAACAAAGAGATAAACAACAATGAGGTTAAATACAGAAACCACTTGAATTCTCTGTCACCAACTAAAATATAATTACCACCCTAGATATAGGGCAAGAAACAAACAACCTCATGACATTGTAGCATATAATGATTATTGGCATCGCCACCTAATTGAATGAGTTCATTATATATAAGGTTGTATGGCTACTTTGGAATCTTCTGGTAGCGTGTTTTGCCCAGCATACTTGAATCAATTTTTGTCATTCCAATTTTGGTCGCAGGAAGAATTCTAAGGTCTTTTTGCAAACATTCCTTGCATCGAGGCATTTATTGTTGGAAAGAAATGTTCAGTAGCAATCTCTTCTCCACCCCATGCTTTATGGAATAGGACTATTTTCTTTGCTGCTTTGTGTGCTGAACATGGTTCTTCCAATTGGTCAAAATAAACATGATTCTTCCAAGTGGTTTCTCTAACAAATTTACAAATAGAGACCTCTCATTTGAGACAATTTTTATAACTTCTGTTCCCCTTTTTTTTTTCTTTGGGAGGATTTCCTATCATCCAGTGAATTTCTCTCTGCTTCTCTAATAAACAACAGAAGTTTTTTTATAAATAATTAACAAAATAAACCTGAAGCAATGAAATCACACATCAATGCATAGTCTTGAATAATAAAATATAATAATTCTGCTTTGTCATATCCGTTCACAGGTAATGGTCATTGTACACGGTCAGGACAATTCAGTACTTGAATAGAGACTTACGTGACACCAGTCCATCTCACCGTGTGTGTTGCTCTATGTACCAACCACATGCTAGCAACCTTATCCACAAAGGGGACACATTTATCGCTTACCACCTTCACTATATAAGGGCCCTCTCAAGTATGCCTCTCTCATGATCTTTCACACTCACTAAATACATTGCCTAAGCTAAGCAGCAGCGGTAGCAACAGCAGCAACAACACCAACACCACCAACAAACAACAACAAAGCCTTATCTAAGTGAGGTCGACTACATGAATTGTACGACGCCATTGAGTTCTATCAAAAATTAAGTTTTCTGTAATATTATTCACTAAGAGATCCATTTTTATAACTTCCTCTAAAATCCTTTTTAGCCTCCCTCTGCACTTTTTTACAAGATTAAAAACCATGTGATCAACTCTTCTCACTGGTGCCTCCAATGGCCTTCTTTGCACATGATCAAATTATCTTAATCGATTTTCTATCATCTTTTCCTCAATAAGTGCCACGCCAATATGCCCTCGTATGCAATCATTTCGTATCTAATCCTTTCTTGTATGACTACACATCCATTTTAACATTCTCATTTCTGCTACCCCCATTTTTTGCTCTTGTCCCTTTAAAGCTCAATATTCTCTACCATAGAGCATAGCTGGTCATATAGCAATCCGATAAAACTTTCCTTTAAACTTAGTAGGTACTTTACGATCACAAATCACTCCAGATGCCTTTCTCCATTTTAACCATCCAGCTTATATCCTCTGTGTAATATTTCCGTTAATTTCCCCATTGCTTTGTAGAAAAGATCCCAAGTACTTAAATTTAAATATTTGCAGTATGACATGCTCTCCAATTCTTATCTCCAAATAATTTCTATCTTGCCACTTGCTAAACTTGCAATGTATATACTCCGTCTTACTCCTACTCAAGTAAAAACCCTTTGATTCTAAAGCCTATCTCTAAAGCTCCAATTTATAGTTAACCTCCTCCCACGATTCTTCAACCAAGACTATATCATCTGCAAGTAGCATACAATTAGGAATATTCTCTTGTATGTCCCTGGTAAGAACATCTAAGATTAGATTGTAAGAACATCTAAGACTAGATTAAACAAGTAAAGATTCAAGGCTGAACATTGATGTAGACCTATCCTTTTAGTAAAATCTTTTGTCTCTCTTCCAAGCGTTCTTACACTTGTAGTTACTCCATCATACATGTCCTCTATAGCCCGAATATATGCGACACAAATTCCTTTTTTCTCTAAAGCCTTCCACAACACTTCTCTTGGTACCCAATCATAGGCTTTTTCTAGATCAATGAAAATTATATGTAAGTCTCTTTCTTTACTTCGATACCTTTCCATCAATCTTCGTAGGAGATAAATAACCTCTATTGTAGACTTTTTTGGCAAAAATCCAAATTGATTCTCTGCAATCTTAGTCTCATTTCTTAATTTGTGCTCAATCACTTTTTCCCATAACTTCATAATTTGGCTCATAAGTTTTATCCCTCGATAGTTTACACAGTTCTGAATATCTCATTTGTTCTTGTATATAAGCACCAAAAAACTCCTCCTTCACTCATTTGGCATTTTCTTAGACCTTAAGATCTCATTAAATAACTTGGTGAGCCAAAAAGTACCTTGCTCTCCCAAACATTTCCAAACTTCAATAGGAATACCATCCCGACCAACGGCTTAATCATTATCCATCCTTTTAAGAGCTTCTTTTACCTCCCCAATTCGAATCCTGAGGTAATAAGCCAAATTTTGTTTGTCCTCTTGGATTTCTAATCCTTCCATATCCCTAATCACTCCTTCCTCATCATTGTAAAGCTTATAAAAGTACTTCTCCCATCTCTCTTTGATATCTTCATCTATGAATAGAACTTATCCTTCTTTATCCTTAATTTATCTTACTTGATCCAGGTCTCTTGATTTTCTTTCCCCATTTTTGACAAGCTTGTAAATCTTTCGTTCTCCATTCTTTATTTCTAAATCTAGGTAGAACTCTTCAAAAGCTTTAGATCATACCTTGTTCACTGCCTTTTTGGTCTCCTTCCTAGCTGTCCGATACCTTTCCCAATTCTTAGCATTGTCACACAAATGCAAGGCCTTAAAACAATCCCTTTTGGTCAAACTTTCATTCCACCATCAAGATTCTTTATCTTTCGATTCAAAACCTTTTGATTCACCTAAAACTATCTTAGCAACCAACCTAACCCTCCTAACCATCACATCCCAAATATCATTGGCACTTCCTTGTGCTTCCCAATTACCTTCCTCCAATAATATTCTCTTAAAAGTCATCTATTTCTCATCCTTGAGCTACCACCACTTAATCCTTGGATTTATAACTTATTATCTCTTCTTATTTCTAGTTTTAAAAAAAATATCGAGGACCAAGACCCTATGTTGTATAGTAAGGCTCTCCCCTGGAATCACTTTGTAGTCCTTACAAATTCTTTTATTTGAGTTCCTTACCAAAAAGAAATCAATTCGTGACATTGAGATTCCACTTTTGTACGTGATCAAATGCTCCTCTCGCTTCTTAAAACAAGTATTCGCAATCTTAAAATCATACGCCATCAAAAAATCAAGAATGAATTGCCCCTCCTCATTTAGTGCTCCATAACCAAAACCTCTATGCGCTCTTGAAAAATGCCTTACCTCATTACCAACATGTCCATTTAAATCCCCTCCGATGAAAATCTTTTGTTCTTGTGAAAATGCTTGAACCAATCCTTCTAGGTCTTCCCAAAACTTCTCCCTCAAATGATCTCCGATCCTATTTGTGGTGCATAGGCACTAATAATATTGATAATCTCCTGTGCAACTATTAGTCTTAAAGATAAGATCCTATCCCCCGTCCTTCTTACATCCACCACATTCTTCTTCCAATTCTTATCTACAATAATACCAACTCTATTCTTCCCTCTAAATTTCCCTATATACCATATCTTATAACTTGAAGTGTCTAACTCCTTACTCTTTCTCCAACCCATTTAGTTTCTTAAAGACATATGATGTTAATTCTTCTTCGAATCATGGTGTTTACAACTTCCAAAGATTTACCTGTTAGCGTACCAATATTCCAAGTACCAAACCTAATTAAGTTCTCATAGACTAGCTTCTTTATCCACATCCGTCCAAAAAAATGTGAGGACCCTTGCTCATTTAACACTACATTCGGGCGTCGATTCAGCGGCTCTAACTCATTTGACACTACACTCAAGCCATACAGCGCATTACTTCCGAGTAACGATCTCGCATTAGCACCAATAAATCATTGTGTGTAATCCATATAAGAGATTTCGATAAAGTTTTTACGTTGGCTGTAGAAGGCCTAACACAACTCCTAGGAAGAGAAGTGCCCCCACTTAGATTACAAGCTGACGATACCCAACTCGGCCAAAATATATATATATATATATATATATATATATATATAAAACCCAAAAAAAAATGAAGAAGAAGGAGGAGGAGGAGGAGGAGGAGGAGAAAAGAAAGAAGGAAAAAGCAAAAGAGGAAAAAAAAAAAGTTCATCTAGAATCCCTATGGACTTGAGTGTAAAGAATTATTCAGACCACTGTGAGACCCAAAAGTTCTTGCTTGCCTAGATAAGAGCAACTAGCTAATGAATAACAAATTCAACAATCCCAAAAATCAAATATAATTCCAAGAACTGCAGATACAATATATTTGTTCCTTCCTGAAACAAATGCAAATAAGAATTCGTACACTCATACAAAATAATATTAACATTGTAAACTTTAAAATAGAATGCAGCTAAAGAGATTATCAAACATGAGCATGAGCTCAATAAGAATGAGATAGTAATAAAGATGCTGAAATAGATTTCCTACTTGGGCAAAACTTACATAAACTTCTTTAGATGTTTATTGTATGGTTTTTCATTCAAATTACCACATGTGTATTAGTTGTTTTATTATAATTACAAAATTATTAATCATTATAATTATCAAATTGAAGTTATTAATACTTAATAGAATAATTAATATTCTTATCGTAATCTAAATAGAAAACCTTACAGCAAATATCTAAGCAATTTTACTTTACCTAAGTTTTCCCCTTTCTACTTTTAGAGGGCCTTCCGTGAATTAGGAAGATGAGACTTTTATATACACTATATGGAAAGGATTTACTGCAGTTTTCGGTGTAACTTGAAACATAATAGATCTATCCAATGCAAATTACAAATTACAAGAGGGCTAAAGATTAGATTGCATCCAAGTTTCCAAAAAATAGATAAATTACAAAGCCAAAGATTTATTACACTGCCAACCATTAATAATGGCTTCAATAATCCAAACATCGTGTTCAATTTTGGAAAATATTATATAAACTTTACCAATTGAAGCTAATATGGCAATCAAAAACAAAGACCCGACAATGCCTACAAAAATTCGGGTGAGAGTTGTAAGTAACCTCTTCAACAGCTTTTTCTCTTAGTCGCTCAGAAAGCTTCAGGGCTTTGATCTCCGCCTGTGCTTCTGAAAGTTCGCGGTCTTTGTCTGCACACGGAAACACCGACAATCAACACAATAAAGACCAACCAAATCAGCTCAATACTAATCGGATCGAACTGCATTTCGCACCTCTAACTTCGTTCTCAAGCCGATTGAGCTCAACCTTCACCGGATCCGAACCGTGCAACAAGTTCAAGAACTCGTCCGCATCCAAACTCGGCCTCATCGAAGCCCTCTCCCTCCGCCGTGACGAGCTCTTCCCTTCCTTGAACGATCCCGACACCAGCAACGGCTGCGAAGTCGGCGTCACCTCAGCAGCCGTTGCCACCAGCCCCCCTCCACTATCGCCGGAAACTTCCGCCATCGCCGATCTCGTACTAACCCCCTCTCACCCACACATCCAAATGCTCCTCCTCCTTTACTGGATCTAAATACACAGATGCATACAGATATATACAGAAAGAGAGAGAGAGAAAAAGTGACAGGGATAGAGATAGAGAGAGAAAATGCGAGGTTGAAAATGGCGGTTTGAGTGAGAGAGGCAGGAGTAGCCTGTTTTCTTTTGTTTCTCTCTCTAGATTGGGATTTAAATCTGGTTTTGGCTGGGAGATTCTGGTCAGAAGGATAAATAAATGCTAGAATAGTGGTTAGCAGAGACGCTTTGCTGTTAAGCAGACAATACTGAAGTGAGAGAGTGACTGAACTGTAAGTAAACTGTGTTTCTAAATGCATTGTAACTAATATGCTCTGGCTGGGTTGTTAAGGATAAAACCGGACGCGTAATACGCGCACCGGTCATTACAGCTAAGGTCTGCGCGTTTCGGTGAATGTTAGCACTTGGCGAGGAGTGTTTTTCCTTTCCCTTCTTTTAGGTTAAAATTAAAATAAATGTAATTGTTGTGCAAGAAAAAAAAAAAGGGTTCGCAGATATTTTAGAATTGTAATTTTTATATAAAATTGAGAAAATTTTACTATAATTTTGATTTGATTGATGGAGTTACATCTCTTGTTTATTCACACAAAATTATAATTTTTTTTAATGAAAGTGTAAGGTTTTCTATTTTTTTTATATAATAATAAAAGTGATTAAACTACTAAATATACATACACAAAAATTAGGAATTGAATTTTAAATATAGCAGAAGGTATAAAACCTTCAAAAAAATATTAGGTACCACTTAAATTAAAAGCTCTTGACAAGGTTTTTTGTTCTTTAAATTAAAGCAAATTGGGCTAAGCCAAAAGTCTTTAATTTAAGTCCTACTCAACATCTGTTAAAAGTTTTATACATTTTATTATATTTAGAATTCAATATCTAATCTCTACATATGTGTATTTAATGATTTAACTACTCTTCTAATTACTTAAAAAAAATAGAATTGAGCCAACTATTTTATATGTAAAATTGCAACATTTATATAAATTTTCATGAAAATTTATATAATATTTAAGAATTTAAATTTGACCCACTATCAATGAAAATTAGTTTTATAATATTATTCATTAATATTTTATCTTGTTAATAAAAGTTTTTAAACTTCCTTTACTATTGTTAAAAAATTTTAATTATTATTAGTTTTTTTAAAAACATTTCTTCTTTTCATTCATTAATGATGTAAAATATTTTACACTGATAATAAATAAAATTTAAATTCATAATTAAGTATGTGTCAAAATATTATGTTATTTTTCTTTTAAATAATGGTATTAAGAAGTAATTATCATTTTCTATGTATCTTAAAAATATAAGAGAAAATTACTATTTTCTCCCTTTATCTTTACAAAAAATACACAGATGTTAAACTAAATAGATGCTACACATAAATCTAATGGAAATTGTGAAAGTTAACATCTATGAAGTTACTCAAAGGAGCAAAACTTTGACCATGTAATTATAGAAATGCCATTTCCATTTGAGTATAAATGTTCTTCAAATTTCATCCTCCTTTTAAAATTGCAAAAAAAAAATCCTTATTGATAATGCGTTTGTTGGAGACAATCTCATCTATAGGATAAAATAAGCATATGTTTTTTTTCCTTTCTTTTCCAAGTTGCTTTTCATTAATTTATTCTTCCTTTACTTTCCCAAATTTTATACCCATTAATTTTTCTTTTATAACTTACAATGCCTATAAATTAAAAAAAAAATGTCTCAACAATTAGTGTAATAAGTGAAGGTTTAAGATTTTGAAACAAAAGTATAAGTGGGGGAAAGTTAGTTTTATGAAAATATCTAAATCTAGTAAAAAAATGACAAACTATATTGTGGTTGTGATTATAGATGTAGTTTTATTTCTTAAGGTGTGCTAATCAATGATGCAAAAGGATACTCCAGAAATAAAGAAATTGAATGGAGAATAAGAGGGAAAAGTGGGAAATGTAGGGGCTTTCACAAAAAAATTGGAGGAAGAAATTGAAAGACTAATTTGTAAAAATAAGATAATTGAAATGGCACACACCACACTTAAAACTAGTGTTTTTAGTGTATTTTTCTTTTGTCTAATTATGGTTGTAGCTATTTTCATAATTTTAGTTTTTGGAGTAATTGAGTGCTCTTATATTTGGTTCAAAAATTTGTACTAATTTTCAAGAATAAATATGTTTTCATTTTGCTCAATATATTTTTGCTCCATAATTGACTAAGTTGTAAATATTTTCTGCAAAATTTCCTACTTAACCTATTAAAAATGTTACAACTTAAAATCAATCATATATGTTATAATTTAATTTGTTAAAATTTTTCTTAAGCAAAATTTTGTTTCTTAATCTATTAAAACCTGTCAATTTTTATAAAAGTTTACAACCTAGAATATATAATAAACTTGCCACAACATGTATGGTATATTAAATAACTTGTCAAAAACAAGAAATTAAAGAAGGCAAATGCCTCCAAAATATATAATAAACTTGCTACAACATATATGGCATATTAAACAACCTATCAAAAATAAGAGATTAAAAAAGGCAAATGGCTTCAAATTATGCAATAAACTAATAACCAAAGTGTTAGGTGAGGTTTTGATACTGGATGGACAGTAGAAGTAGGAAAATAAAATTTCTAACTTACTAAAAATAAATAAGATAATTAGAATCATATGCTTTATTAATATTAATATTTGAATTGAATATTGGATGAATAAAACTCTCTAATGAGGTATATAAATATACTAATCCTAAGGAAATTACTCGTAAATTTTGAGCAATGTAGAACTTAACATATTTATACTAATTTTCTAAACTTACAACTTTTTATTCAAGCCGGTGTGGGACTTAATAAAAATAAAGAAAATAACAATAAATAAACAAATAATCTTAGGACTTCTTCTTGACTTTAATTTGATCAATCTTATCCATAAATTTAATAAATTCAGCATTTGCATCAGTCCTTCCTACTTAAAAAAAACTCAACCTTAAGTTGATTTCTAGATATGTTGGCCTTTTAGAAAAAAAAATTGCTTATATAAATTAGTAACATTGAAAGTCTTTGAAATTCCTTAATCATCAAACAAATAAATAACAAAAGAATTATCATTGATTTTCTTCAAAATCTTGTATGGCTCATTCTTTTTAGTTATAACTTGTTGTATTTTCCAATTGAGAATCTCTCTTTTCTTAAGAAAACCATGATCATATCTCTTTTTGGAAATGCCTTATATCTTTTATACTTATCTGTTACTACTTTGTATTTTATATTTGAGGCTTCAATATTTTTTTTGACATCTTTTTGAACATATTAGACCTATTTTACCATTTGGTTAGCAACAATACTTAAACTAGGAGCTTTAGCTAATTAACCCAAATTTAATAGATGTTTAAAAAATTCTTATAAATAATGAAGAAAGGTAAAAATCCTAAGCTATATTATGCATTATTATAAGCAAACTCAACTTGAGCAAGTGCAAAATCCTATTACTTTGGCTTATCTCTACAAATATTGTAAATAAGATTTCTCAAAGTTCTATTTGTTAACTCAATTTGTCCTTTAGTTTATGAATGAGTTATGCTACTAAAGTTTAAACTTGTATTAAAACACTTTTAGAGAATAAGCCAAAAACATGATAAAAATTTAGAATCTCTATCAAATGTGATGATTTTAGGAATACTATATAGTTTGACAATCTCTTCGAAGAATAATCTTGTAATATGCATAGCATCAAAAGTCCTATGATACAACATGAAATGTGCCATCTTTGAAAATTTATCTATCACAACAAAAATAGAGTCCATAACATGTTAAGTTTTTAGTAATCTTGACAAAAAATCCATTGACAAATCTTCTCAAATATCATTTGGTATAGGTAGTGGTGTGCATGACTATTAAGATAGGAACAAATGAAAGTCTGATTCATTAAGTCACCAGTTCAAGTAGTTTGTTATTGGTTCAAATGCTTATAATATACAAATATAAAAGATATAAATTTATATAAAAATAACAAACACACATTCAAGAAATAAAATAATAATAAGTTTATATTATGCTTATTAAAATATGATAATAGAAAAGAAATGACTTAAGGTCACATAAAATCTTAAAATCAAATAAATTAATTTTATTGAAAGTTTATTAGTTTAATATAATACAATGATTCAACCAATTTAGTAAAAAAAAAGAACTAGTTAATTTGATTTTTTATGGTTCATATGCAAAACTAGTTTAATGGTATAACCCAGATTAGACTAATCATTAATTCATCAGTTTATTAGTTAAACTAATCAAACTGGTCTTGGTTTAATAACTATGGCATGTGAAGTCCAATATTTTGAGTATGTCCTTTAGAAACTTAACAAATAAGACATTCTTGTATAAGGTTCCCCATGTCTTTCTTTAGTCAAGGTTAATAGTATTGCTCTTCTAAATTAGCTAATGTCTTATCTCTTTCAAGATGTTTACTAAGGTCTTTTCCATGAAGTTTATAAACAATCTTTTATCTGAGGGACACTTTTATGATGTAGATCTTATTTCCCTTGAATAAATAAGTTTTTAGCACATGAAAGTCACTTGTTGGATGCTTTAATAAGTACTTCTCCCATATATCTTTGTAGTCTTCATTTGTTTGGCATAATTCTTTTAAGCATTCAAATCCAACAATTTATCTTTTAAGAGTAACAAGCAAGGCTACTTGTCTACTTAAAGCATTTATAACATGGTTGGAAGCTCCAAACTTGTGCTTGATTACATGTGTAAATTGCTCTATGTATGATATCCCCTTTGTATGCATCTTGTTTAAGTGCTTTTGATTTTTGAAATGTTTTAACACTTTATGATTTAAGTAAATAACAAACTCTTTAGGAATTAAGTAATACTCTCAATGGTATAATGTTTGTACTTTTGAATATAGCTCTTACTTATAAGTTAACTATTTTCTTTGTGCTTCATTGAGTTTCATGCTATAGTAATTATCTGACTGCTTATGAAAGAACTTTCCTAGTCACCTCAAATAACTTCTTAAAATTAGGTAATATTAATACTAAAGTTATGGTTAAGTTCTTTTTAATTTTGACAAAACTCTTTTAAGCTTTTTTAGTTCGTTGAAACCTTTCTTTCTTTAAACAATTAGTGATTAGTGCAATACTACTAAAGTTTCGAATGAACTTTTGATAAAATGTTACTAACCCATGGAAGCTTTATACTTCATTGATGTTCTTTAATTTTGGCCATTCTTTATTTTTGCACACATTTTCTTCATCAATATGTATCCTTTGATTGCTTATGATAAATTCTAAGAAAATCAAGTAGTTAGTTATAAAGTTACATTTTTTTCAAGTTAATGTATAACTTATTGTCACAAAGAATATTCATAACTTCTTTTAAGTGACTCGTATGCTCATTTCTGCTTTTATTGTATATCAAGATGTTATTAAAATAAACAATAATAAACTTTCTAATGATTGATTAAGTGCATAAAAGTACTTAGTACATTAAATAGTTTAAAAGGCATTATTATCTATTCATATAAGTGATCTTTCATTTTAAAAATTGTCTTCCAATCATCACTTAGCCCTATACACGCTTACTGGTAACCACTTCTTAAATCAATTTTGTAAAATACTATTAAGCCTTGGAGTTAATCTAACACATTTTCTAGTTGAGGTATTGGAAAATTGCATTTAACATTTATCTTGTTAATGGCATGATTATCAATACACATAGGCTAACTTCTATCTTTTTGGTTGTTAGTAGGATAAGAATTACACATAGGCTCATACTTTCTTGGATGCATTATTTGCAAATTAACCCTTTCACCTTTTCTTTTAAGATTTCATTCTCCACTGGGCTTATGCAAATATGTCAAGTTTACTAAACTTGTTCTTAGGATCAAATCAATATGATGTTAAATATCTCTTATTAGTGGAACTCTATTAGGTAAATCATCTAGAATAACACCTTTGAATTCTTCCAATAAGGGTTCTAGTAGTGATGGAATGCTAGCATTAAAAGTTTCTTCCCTTTTGATAATAAGTGCAAAGGTCTCTTAGACTTTTTTAATGTTTTAACAAAGTCTTCTTCAAAGTCGAAAATAGTAAGAAACGTTTTTCCTTTTCCCTTAGAAGCTTTAGTTATGCATGAGTTTTTATCAATGGGATAAATAACTATTTTTTTTACCTTTCCTCTAAAAATTATAAATATTTTCCTTGTTATGATAAGTTAATCTACATTATGTTAGCATAGTCTTTCAAGTAAAATGTGGTAAGCATCCATGTCAATCACATTACATGTAACTTTATTCTTACAAGTCTTTCTAATTAAGATAGGAACTTTGTAAATTTCTATCACTTTCACAGTTAGTCCTTTCTTGATTTATTTACTTGGTAAGGCATTGGATAAGCTTTTATTAGCAATTTTAAATGTTTAACTAATGCACTTGATATAAAATTCTCACAACTTTTGTTATCTATAATTAGATAACATAATTTTTTTATAGAATGAATATTGTGAGTGAAAAATCTTATTACATTGAGATGAATCTTCTTGCTTTAAAGTGTATGGTAACTTTTGAACTGCACAAGATGCATGTTCTCTTTCTTTGTTAGTAATTTCAATGTTCTTTGACTCTCCACCTTAAAAAACATCATCTCTTTCATTCATGTCTTCATTATAATATGCCATGTTAATGAATTTGTATACATGATATTTATTAGATTAATGTCTATGTTCACTATACTTGAAACACTTACTTGGAATGGATTTAGCATAAGAATTCATAGTTATTACATTGATTGTGTGGATTTGATGAGTTTTGTCATTCTACTTGTACTTATGTTGGCTTGTTGATTAAAATTTAAGGATTGACCTCCTTCATTTACATTTGGTTTCTCTTTATTTTAGCTTGTTCAGGCATGTGTATAGTTAAAGAATCATTAAACAATAGTGGTAGTAACATTTCTACCTTTAATGCTATGTTATGTGTTTCATTAACTATCCAAATTATAGTTAAAGATATCTTATTTTTTGTATTGAAATCTAAGTCATTAATATAATGAGTTATTTTTTATTTATCCATCTCATGTAGGTTTCACCATGTCTAAAGTCTGAGAAATTCTTTAGTGTATTAAGTCATAGTTTGATTGCATTGACCACAACTCTAATACTATTAAAAAAGATATTATTGATAATTTAAATGGAGCAATCCTCCTTAAAGAAGTTTCTTCATCTTCCACCATGTTCATATTAGCTCTTTTCCTTACATTTAGCAAATTTTTGTATATCATCCCACTAGGCAAATCCTCCTCTCTTAAGCTTGTATGTAACATACTTCACTTTTTTATTATTTGGAATGCCCATCATGTTAAAGAAGTTCTCCATCTTATATATTTAGTAAACCTTCAATGTTGAGGTTACCACTGAAGTTAGGAAGATAAACTTTCATACAAAAGTATTCATTTCTTTAATTGTGTTGTCTTAGCGTATGATATTCTTCATATTCAAAGTCTAAATCTTTATTAGAAACTTTTAGCCTTCGATAATGATAGTTAGTTCAATTGTTATTATGTGGCCTTCATTTTTTGTCTTTACCATGAATATAATTCTAAACTCTTTAAATGTCTTCCATGTTTTTGGCTTTATTTTCAGAGTCTTCACTAGTGGTTTCCCTTTCTAAATCTACAAGTTTGCGATGATTGATTGGTTAGCTAAAAGCACCATCTCTGACATGTTTGTTTCTATCATCTCCATGAAACCTATTGGTGTTTACTCCTAAATTAATGAGCATGTCACAAATCTTATAGAGTTTATGAATCATCCTTTCCTCTTAAGCTTCCATCACCACTTAAAAAGCTTTAATCTTATGATTGCCATTAATAGGAAACTTATCGTTATTTTTGTTGTCATCACCAATCATCATTTTAAACCTTCAATTTTGAACTATGGATCATTAATTAATATTTAATGCTATCTAGAGGCGGAAGTGAGAAAATAAAATTTCTAGTGCACAAAAAATAAATAAGATAACTTGAATCAAATACTTTAATAATATTGATATCCAAATTGAATATTGGGTGAATAAAACTCCTTAATGGGGTACATATACACTGCTATAAAATAACTTATTGACATCAGGTGTTTAAAGGATTACACATTAGAAAGCAATCGATGTGTAATCGATTATCATAGTATATGTGGTTTTAATGTCGATTTATAAACTACCATAAGACAAAACAATAACATCACCTTTTATTTTATGAAAATGGACATCACTTATGTTTCTATAATCGTGAGAAATAACATTAAACATTTACTTTCTAAAAATTAATGTCTAATAACTAAAATACCATATTAGTTCATTTAAATAATCACTGTTGTATATCCACCTAACCCTCCTACCTAAACTTTGGCTCCTAATTCCTTACTTTCTCATCCTAAACCTTGACCTCATTACCATGCCCTTACACCTAATTCTTACTCCCTCATCTTCCTTATCTTCTTCGTATTTTTAACTAAATATAAAATGCTAACATCTCCTATTACTTTAGAGAATCCAATTTCAATAACTTTAAAGAATAAATTGGATAACAAAAGGTTGAAAATGGTGAAAGTTTATATACAATGCCATAAATAGAGATGAGTGTTTTTCTAAATCTATCTTGATACTTGTAACTCAATATATAAGGTTTACACCCCGCTAAAAAAAGTTTTTTGAATACAATACCTATAAATGTAATGAGTATTCATGAAAAATTAGTGCATTACAAATTTTTATATAAAAATATAGTAGATAATACAACAAAATGCTAAAAAATATGAATGAGATCAAATTTCTTACCTATGCAAACCTATAAAAGTTATATCAAAATGATAAGTAATAAAATTAGATGGAATAAAGAAACTAGAAATGAAACTGCAAAAACAAAAATAAAAGGAAAAAAATCCTTACAAGTATATTCTATATTTTTCCATTGAGTACTAAACCTTACATATTTATCCACAAGTTAATCGAGCTTTAGTCCTACAAAACAATTAGCAAGTAAAAACATAAAATTGAAGAGAATGATCTAGTTTTTAAAAGGAAAGCATACCTTATTAGATAGGAATTACTTTAGGGTTAAAAGAACTTTGGGATAAAATTTGCAAATAATGATGTGTTTTATTCCTTTTATTTTCAATTTGGGCCATCTTTAATGTTGTCACTTTCAATTTATGCTCATGACCTAAGTTTCCATGTCATTTTTTGAAATGAACTAATATCTAAATTTAATGTTCGATGTCAACTTTATGAAAATATCATGATTTTAATACAATGATATCATCTTATTAAATAATGTTTAATGTTGGTTACTACACAAAAATTAACATCATAATATATGAATGTCTTTTAATAAAAAAAAATTTCTTTCTTTTTAGTAACTTTTTATATAATCATTTTGGAATAATCCTAAAACCTTTCTAGAATTATTCCAAAATGGCCAAATACAACAAACATGTATATATTAGACTAAAAACTAATTCAATTATATGTATCATATGTATTAGAATTTACAATTTTTAGTTTATATCGCACACATACACATGCACATACACATATATATCAAATAAGAATCTAAAAACACAACTAAAATATATCACATATATATAGGCAATAATATTATATGTCTTAAGTTTAAATCTTATAAAGAATATTGACATCATTTTATAAATTGATATTTTTTATTTTTTTTATTTGAGTTACTTTAAGTGAATTGGTAATATTAAAATTCTTTTTTGCATTAAAAAACTAATTCTATAATTTTATTTATTTCTATATTGGTACATGAATATATACAAAGAAAATATTGTTATTTATAATGAATGACAAACTTTTCATTTATAATATGCATATATGTTATCCCTACATAAATTAAAAGGAAAAATGATTATCCTCTATCCATTATTCCTTCATATTACTTTATCGCTTCATCTATAATAAGCCACTAATTATCCCTATTTTTCAATATGAGGACGTGTTAGCCATTTACTCTATGTGTTATCTTAAATTTAGTGATAAATATCCTATTTATGTCATGCTAATTAGTACTATTTATTGTTGGGTTATTATTCTAAAATCTTTCTAAGTTTCATGCATTAATACATAATATAATAGTTTAAAAATTATAAGTTATAATAAGATTATGGAGCATCAAAACTCACCCTTTTATGAACTATATTTTTTACAATGGGTAAAAACATAGTTTATAAAAATGTTATTTTTTATGGTCTATAATATTATTGTAACACAATTTCTAGACAATTGTATTTTGTATTTATATATGAAAGAAATTCTACAATAATAGCCCTACATTGGACAATACTGATTAGTAGAAGACCAATAGGACTTATTTTACTAAGATTAAGATAGCCTATAGAGTAAGCAATATGTCTCCAATCTTACATTGAGATACAATGATAGCTAGAGGTATATATCAAACAAAGAAATCAAATACATCATTAAACACAAAATTAATCAAATGAAGCACCTTAGAATCCTTCTTTTTAATGGAAGGAGAGTTGTTTTTATATATTGCCAATTTGTTTCAAATAAGTAGGGAAGGCCTTATTTATAGGGTAAGAGCAACTCATTAGAGGTCAGTTATTAATTTAAGATTGATGTTGTAAGTTTGGCCATTTCTATAGTTATGATGACTTAAGATCTCGATTAAGTGCTAAAACAACATGTAAACTATTAATGAATTATCATGACAATTTAAAGGACTTATAGGACAATCACTAAAAACAAATTAATGTTATAATTTCAAGTTGATGAATGGTCACCATGATTGAAATGGACTTGAACAATGATCATAAAAAATAATTAACATTGTAAGTTCCTTCATTAATTTCATTAATGAAGTCATCTTCAATTTCATTCATTTAAACTTTTTTAGTTTCATTTGTTTAAACTTGTTCATAAATAGCATTCATTTAGATGTCCTTAGATGATAAAAAAAGCCATCATATTAGATATTAGTTAATCCTAAAAACTAATATTTTTATGTTTATCATTTCTTTAGCAATGTCTTTTCAATTATTACATATTTTTCTTACATAAACAAGCAAATACAAAAAGAAAGTTATTTTTAAACTAATTTAACATAGAACATTATATCTTTTTTTATATGTCTTCTCTTTATTAATTTGTGTAATCCAAATATCCATTATAAAATTTTAAGTAAAAACAACATAGATGAGCAAAGAGAAACAATTCTACAAATTTAAAAAAATTTAATTGCCATTGCTTTATTTATAATCAAAGTACGAATAGATAAGTAAAGAGAAACAATATCTCTTCAAATTTATACAAAATAACTATACTAAATCATCAATAAAGAAAAATTATTTGTCTGTATATACATAAAAATAACAAAAAAAACTACTATGTATCATAATCTTCATCTTTAATGCAAAATCCAATATTATTGATCAAATTTCTTTAATTTGTATGCTTCATTAGGAATTCAAAAAGTATCCAACATGAGATAATCGATGGTTAAGATTCTCCTATTGTACACTCTCTTGATGAAAAAAGAATGAAAGTTTAGCCTCAAAAAGTATACAACATGAGAGAATTGATGGTTAAGGTTCTCTTATAGTACCCTATCTTGATGAAAAAGGAATAAGAGTTTAATAGCTTTTTCATCCATCAGCTCTTCCATTCCATTTTTACTATAAGGAAAATAAGAGAATATATAATAAGATAAAAATGAAGGTTAAGGTTCTTCCATTATTAATGAAGGGGGAGTAAGAGATTAATAGTAACATTATGTATCAAACTCATCATACTTAAGAGCATATTGGAAAAATATCAGAAGAGTTCAGATGGAAAGATAGAGTTAGGTGAAGATTTATAGAAAAAATGGACATCAATTATTAAACAAAATTAATGTTATATGATTCGACAATTTTTTACAAGAATCCTTAAATGACTTTTAGACGATAACTGTTAACTAGAACTAATGTTCTATACTTTTATGGTTTCTAATAAAACTTTTGAAATGTCTTTTAGATAATGATTATTGGCTAAAATCAATGTCTCATGATATTACAATTTTCAATAAGGCTTTTGAAATGAATTTTAAATGATGTTTAAGTATAAAATTAACATTATAAGTTTTCACTTAATGTTCAAACATCAGTTGTATTCTTATCCATTGTTTAAGTTTTCATATAATTTTAAAAATATTACTGCATCAAAATAAACATCAATTTTCCTATAATTCGACATCTATCGATTGATGTAAATCATCAATTCAATATTAGTGATATATACTAATCCTACAAAAGTTACTCATAAATTTTTAGTGATGTAAAGCTTAACATATTTATACTAATCTTCTAAATTTAAAGCTTTTATTCTAGGTGATGTGGGACTTCATAAAAATAAAGAAAATAATAATAAATAAATAACTGATTTCAGGACTTTTTTTAGTCTTAATTTGATCTCATAAACTTAAGAGATTCAACATCTATATCAGGTTAAATATAATTAAGTCTAAAATTATGATAAAAGTTATAAGTTTTTTAACATCTAATAATACATAATGGTAAAAAAAATGCATGTTTGCAATCTAGTTTAGTGCCTTACAAAAATTCTAAAAGCAAGATTTTAATATAAAATTATGTAGTTTGCTACCTTATTATCCACCCTGTTGCCTTACACTATGCATTTCTTAATGTCATAATCTACCATAATGAAGCCTTATTTTGTGCCTTGTGTAGCAACTTATTAGTGTGACTTAGCAACATTGATCTTTGTTACCTTTTAGATAGTGTGTGCATCTTATTATGATAAAGCCATGTGTTTAAATTTCACCTCAATATTAGAACTATTTTGAAATAAGTGATATGCATTAAAGGTGTTTCCTTGATGTGACTGCTTTGTAGACTTCTCTTTATCCTTCTATAAGAGTGATAGGCAAATTTAAGTAAGTTAATAATTTACCAATAAATATTAAAGGAAACTTCTATAATAAAATACCAAATAGCACACTGACCCATTTCCCCTTTTTTTTAATGTTGCTTTATTGCTATCTTTTATAGAGTTAATTTAAAATAACTGCTAGTATTCTTGGAGGAATGTGATTTAGTATGAAGCATTCTAGTTATAGGTTAATGTGTGGAAGTTGCATTTTGTTATAAGTTGATGCTTGCATATAATTACATAAAAAATAAATCAAGGCATAAAGTAAAGTATAAAATAATTTAAAGGTTATGAAATTACTTCCTCTTTTTTTTCATTTTTTTAAACTAGTTTTGTTTGGTATTCTTTGCTATTGTGACCTAAATCTTTATAATTTCCAGATTTGATAGTAAATGATTATTTTTCTATAGATAATGGTGGAGCCTTACCATGTTTCCTAATCCTTCTAGTCCTAGGTTTTCCAAGTAAATTAGCTATTATTGGAGGGCCTACATTAACCTCTATCATAACCCATTTTGGCCATGATTGGTAAAAGATTATTCTTAAATAATCTTATTGACCTTATTCACATTTGTTAATTATCATGATAAGGAAATCATTCACAATATAGGCTTATTAAATAGGGTATATCAACATATATTGCTTTTAAAAAATATTCATTATTGTTTGAAAATTTTTCCAAAAGAATAATTAGGCTAACTTAAAAGTCCTATGGTACATAAGCATTAGTTATCCTAATTGCATAATTACACATCCCGATGATCATCTCTTATCATAAATAAAAGAGATTTAACGCTTTAATACTATTAATTCCAATAGTTTAATTTGCAAGAATACTATCACATTTGCTACCTATTAATACTAAAATTTATGAAGCTTATTAATTAAAGGATTATTTAAAAATACAAAGAGTTAAAAGGATCAATTGGGTCATAATGAAAAAGCTTGTTTTCATAAAGAATGTCTTACAAAGAAACTATAAAATACACTTTTTTGAAAAGTAAAAATGGGTTGCATTAATGTAAGCCCAAACCTTTAAAAGGAACCTTAAAAGAGACTTAAAATAACCAAAAGGTCATTTTACCTTAAAAAAGATATAAAGTAAGTCAAAAGATTACCTACTCTAAAGAGGACATAAGGGATTATAAGGTCTCACCTTTAAAGTGGTCATCTCCAAAGAGAGTTATAAAAAGTCAAAAGGCTTCATCTTTGAAGAGATCTAGCCATTTACTTTAAAGAAGGCATGAGGAGTCATAAAATCTTACCTTTGAAGAGGGTAACTCCTAAAAGGCCATAAGGGGTTATAAAGTTTTACCTTTAAGAAGATCATTTGTAAAGAAAGTTATAAAAAGTTAAAAAACTTCACCTCTGAAGAGATCTAGCTATAATTTCATTGAGGGCATAAGAGATCAGAAGGTCTTACCAATAAAGAGATGCTATAGAATTAAAAAACTCCATTTTTAAGGAAAATTTAAAATGGATTACAAGACCCACCTTTGCTTTTATCTTCATAAAGGGTATAAGGGATCATAAGGTTTCACCTTTAAAGAAATGTTATAAAGTTAAAAGACTTCATTCAAAGAAAGATTCAAAATGGGTTAAAAAACCTACCTCCACTTTTATGTCCATAAAGGGCATAAGAGTTTAAAAGGTCCTCCTTCTAAAGAGATCTCAAAAGAGTCAAAAGACTTTATATCAAATAAGGATTCAAAATGGGTTAGAAGACCTACCTCTTAATGCCTAAAAATGGAATATTTTTTATTTGAATTCAGATTATTACATGCAGCAAAATTTCAAAATTTTGATTCGAATTCTACCTAAGATCCATGCAAAAAGCATAAATAAATGATTAGGGTTTTACCTATTAGGCACTTGTATTTCTACTGATCAAAACTTAAAAGCAAATGAATTAAACGCCGGTCAGAAGGTACAGTGTCTCTACGATATCCACACGGAGTGAACAATGACCTCTCGCCCTCCACGAATCTGTTAGGATGCGTTTCTTTATCTAGGAATTAGGATTCGATGTTTTCTGAGTGATTTAGGATTTTAGGAAGCCTATGAGCGTGTGACTAATGTGCTGCCCTCAAGCCCCTTTTTATAGAACTTATGCAAGCCACAATCCTAGTCCTACTAAGATAATGCTTCCAAAATTCTAATCACACTTAACTACTCATCTTATCCTTATCCTAGAGATAATGAAGAAAGATAGGACTTATTTATTAATTATCTAATATTAGATAATATTATCTCATAATATAAATATCTTAATATTAGATAATTGCATATAGTTATCAAATATCAAAATAATATTATTTTATAATATATTTATCTAATATCTAATAACATAATTATTTGATATTACTTTAATATCACATAATATTATATATATATATATTACGTGAATAACATATTATTATTCTTAATAATAATATATATGCACGAAAATAAGCTCAATTAATTAGATATTAATATAATTAAAGTTTAATTAATTATTGTCTTATTCCTTCTCCTTTTGTGTAACCCTGTAGGTTCTTACTACGTTGATAATGACTCATTATTGAGCCATAGATAGTGAGCGGTATCTAGTAATACATCACTGCCACTCAAGTAGTAAGAATGTCTATGATTCGACATTCACCTAATACATGATCAACGTTTTGCATCATAATCCCTTTTTGTAATAATATCCAAATTGAACTGGAGGCATGGAATGTGTCATCCTCCTCAATGTTTAATTTATATTTCTTAATACTGAGTAGACTTAAAATAAATGATTAATATCACATATTAATCCAATTGAGCATGGCTATACATTTCTAAGTCTCACTCAATCCAGGGACCTGAGGATATTTCTTTTTTATACAAGAGTGATAAAATCCCATCTACATCACTCACTTCCCTCTGCACGATTTATGACACACCCAATCAATGCCCTATTCGTCATCCTAATTAAAGGTGACATAGGATAATATTAAAGTGAGTAATTCCTCATGTAGGGAACCGTAGTGACTTCAGGTCAAAGGTTTGTGTATTTGTGATCATATGAGAATAACTTATGACACGTCTATCCATGCAATGTTCTCATAGTGGGTTAATCCAGTATATTATTCCCTAACAATGTACTCATGTATTGACTTGATATCACATATCCATGATTTGTAATCATCAGCCACTATACATGCTAGTCTCGATGTATTATTACTAATCTTTTCGTAATAATACTTGACTAGGGGCATTTTAGGAATAATGAAGCTATTCTAAGGATAATTATTACATTAAGTTATAAATCGCGCAGAATAATAATAAAATTATGAAAACAAAATATAATAATTAAATTGCCTAAAATAAAACATAATACATTGCGTATTATTTCAATCATCTATATGATTAGTTCCTAGGACACACACCAACAAACCCACCTTTGCTTTTATCTTCATAAAGGGTATAAGGGATCATAAGGTTTCACCTTTAAAGAAATGTTATAAAGTTAAAAGACTTCATTCAAAGAAAGATTCAAAATGGGTTAAAAAACTTACCTCCACTTTTATGTCCATAAAAGGTATAAGAGTTTAAAAGGTCCTTCTTCTAAAGAGATCTCAAAAGAGTCAAAAGACCTTATATCAAATAAGGATTCAAAATGGGTTAGAAGACCTACCTCTTAATGCCTAAAAATGGAATATTTACTTTATCCTAAGTACCACCTCCACCATAGGGGTCTGAATAAATAAGGTCCTACAAAAGCTAAAAGGCTAGCTAGTTATCATTTGATCTAAAGGCAAGGATGAATTTAGCCATGAGAACATAGTTAAACTATTTCCTAACCTTTCAAAAATACTTAGATTATGCAGCTTGGAAAGATTGGAATAAAGGCCTTCCAACAACCCATAGGAGAGATAAGTATATCACGCTTGACCTTATTTGGTTGTGTCCTCTAGACCATGGCAAATGTAAAGACTCCCATACTCAATACATGATTAACTTAACCTTAATTTTAGTATATACCTAATTATCCTTTAAAGAACCATTTGATTGTCCTTTATCAAAACTATCACTACTATTGTTGCCACTACTTCTGCATGGCAATACTATTACCATTATTAAAGGCATCCATTACTACTATACTACATTGTACCTTTTATCCTTTAGATTCCTTGCTAGTTTGACCTCCTGTACCAAAAATAGTTATTCCTTAAGCTTGTATCCACATTAGCCATTTAATCACCTATAAGTACCATCATTAAATCTTAAGAAAGGAGGAATAAAAATTTTATAAAAAAAAAGGAAATATAAAGAAGAATAATAAAAAAGGTAATTTTTTCTAAAAAAAAAACTTTAAGTTTGTCAGTCCACTTAACCTTCTTTCCCATAAAAGTTTTATAGGTTTATTGAGTTAGGAATGCATAACCTTTTTGCTCCATTCATAGTCGAGTTACGCAATGCTTATTCCTCAGCCACTTTCATAATCACTTCTTATGCTTCATTACTATACTTACACCTCCTAATTAAAGAACCCATAAAACATCCCTTAATAATTTGGCAGCTTTGCCATAAAGGTGTATACAATGATGACATTTAATCCAAGTATAGTTAGCTAAAGTACGGGGGGAAGCCTTATGTGAGCAAGCATTCTTTAAAGTAGAGCAACCTCGGTTGTTACTCTTGCCAATTTCAATTAGCCTATTTATAGCATGCCTTTTCCTTTTGGTTCTAGTAGCAAAGCTAGTTTATCATAATAAGAGGTGTTTATAGATCGCTCTTTATGTTAACTCTAATTGGAGGCTCAAGTCTCATCACCAAAATCCAAACCTCAACTTTTCCTTAGATACGAAGTTCCATAACTTAGCCAAGCACTTTTACTATTTAATAGGATAGAAATAATTCTTTTGCCTCACCTTCTGTGATGATGGTTTATACTTCACTTTTATAATAATTTTTTAAGATTAATAATATATACACTAAGCTATCAATGAGTTGACATGATAATTAAATGATTTCCTTAACTAAAGCTTTCTTTAGTTTTTGGAATAACTAGGTAACTTAAAATTCACTAGACACAATACTTTATATAAAAATAGTCATTCTCAAGGCACCTCACAACATTTGACGTGAACAAGTTCACAAAACATCCTTTACTAAGAAAAGGTTTGCCAGGATGCTAAATGAATCCCCCAAGTCCCATTTATGGAGGTATATCTTTAATAATTCCTTGAAAAAGCAAAATAAAGAGTTGTAGCTAACATTGACTTTCATCCTTTATTTCTTTACATATTTTTAAATGTCTTTATCCTTAAGAATACTAGTCTTTACCTTTCAAAAAGTTTAATGAGATAGGAAACACCAAGGATCGTATTCACTAGTTCATAAATGACCTTGGAATCTTTGGTGATAACCATGACTTATGTTTAAAGGAATTTTCTAAATCTCATTCTAAAAGGTTTATACCTACTACACCAAATTGCAACTAGGGTCTATTCATAACTAGATTACTATGTGCCTTCTATAATAAGTTTTTTTTATCATTTAGGGAATACTATATTTAATGGACTTTAGTAGAATAAAGCAATGAAAAGGTGGAGAAGAAGAGGTTTTTTTAAGAGAGATAGTAATTAAGCTTAAGAATGTGAGAAAAATGTCTCTAAGTCTATTATAATTCAAAGTTACATTACTACTATAAATAATCCTATTACTTGTATCTCCGCCATAGTGATATTTAGACATTAAATAACTTAATCACTAGAGTGGGAAAGGTGTCCAACTTTCTCAAGTAGTAAGCTAAAAGAATAAAATCCTAAGAAGAAATAGGCATTAATGTTATAATAGAAGTTGTTAACAAGAAAACTGTGTTTGAACTAGGTTTTGCCCCTAAAATAAGAATAAAGTATAATTAGGCTCCTTTTTTAAATGGCGATTAATCAAAGAGACCTCACCCAAGACCAATATATTAGAATGAAGAGGTCCTGTCTCCTTTCCTGTGATCCATAAAAAGGTTTCTTACCATGTTAAAAGCATAGATAGAAGATAAAAATATAGAATTGTCATAGCCGAACAACCTTTTTATTGAGGCATAATGAAATGCACCTCACTTTTATCATTACCATTAATCATCAACCCATATAACCACCAAATACTTCACATTGAGACAAATTTTTCAGAATGGTAAGTTACAACTTTCTTAGCTTAATAAAGATAAGGTCAATCAATAACTTTTCTTCAACCATAATGTAAATACTATCTTTTATTCATATATTCTCATTATTGAAATACTTGTTGAAAGTTCTAAAGATGAGCAACATATTGTAGAAACCTTTAATAATTCTCTAGCTTAAACTTTGGTTAAATATTTTAATTTTTAGAAATTCTTTGATCTCATTATATTAAATGAAATTAGGAAGTGTAAGGCTCCCCCAGTTATTATCAAGATCTTATAAGATTAATGTGGTTGTCATTATATAATGAGTGGAAATTTACAAAAGGTAACCCACACATATAATTATGTTATTATATTTAGAAAAGCTTATAAGTAAGTGGTTTATGCGATCCACGATTAATTTTTGTACTTAAAGCCATGATAGATGGAATTAGGTTCTTTTGAGCCTCAATAAACATTAAATTATGAGTTAATATTACACCAATGTCTTTACTTAGAGTGATGAATTTTTTGGAGAATCACATAAAAAAGTACTTGCAATTTTAAACATTTTTAAAGGTAGTTTAATTATGTTAATCTTAACCTCAAGGTGGAGCCTATTTAAATAACTATTAGGTTCTATGTCATTAGGGGCATGCCAAATTACCATATTTTATTGCAATGTCCATGGCTGTGTGTTCATAATTATGTTTCTTTAGCCTTTTACTAACTTATTAAGGCAAATTATATGGGGAAAGACATTAAAATTTATGTAATAAATACCTTATTTGATGAGGATAAGACTCATTTGATAGATGTAATTTATTTTGATAAGATGTTTAAGTCAGGAGTGAATGTCACTGCCAAACTCCAAGGCACTCCCATTAGTGCAAGTAAGGATAAAGACAAGCGGATCATTATGCTAGAAATATGTCATCCTTGCACAAAGGACAAACTATCCTTTAGCTAACCTATGAGTTTTGCTTAAAAAAATCGACGGTACTAGCTTTAAGTATGACCTAAGAAGTTGAACAACCTACTAAGAAGTTTAAACTAGAATTTCTACTTGTTCATTGTAGTAAAGCGATAGATGGGAAGTTATATATCATTTCTGGTGAGATAAGGATTTTGGGAGATTGGAAAAAGAGCTAAAATCACTTTCATTTATAGATCTTTTAAACCTTAAAGAACTTGAAAACATAAAGGTAAAGTTACTCTCACCAAAGGACAAATTAAAAAAAGTGCCACTCATTTTGCAAGATAGCTCAAAACTTTTTGATAAAGAGCTCAAAGTAGTAAATTTGGGAAATAAAGGTGAAGATTGACTAACTTTCATAAATGCTACTCTTATAGCAAAAAGGCAAGATAAATTGGTCGCACTACTAAAGAAATTTAAAGATATGTTTGCATAGGAATATCATAAGATGTTAGGCGTTAGCCTTAGTCTAATGTCTTGCCATTTGGATGTTTGCTCAAATGAAAAAGGCAATCAAGTAATTGCCCCAACAATATCCTTTTGATGTAGAAATCAAAATAAAGGAAGAAGTTGAAAAGCTTCTTAAAGTAGGATTTATCAAACTAATCAAACATCCAACATGACTAAACAATGTTGTCTTAGTTAAAAAGAAGAATAAACAAATTTAAATTTGCATGAACTTTAGGGATTTGAACAAGCATTGTCCTAAAGATGAATTTCCTTTATGTGACATAGACATATTGATCAATTCCACAACTAGCCATGGAAGATTCTCAATTCTAGATGGTTTTAGTGGATAAAATCAAATTTTAATGTATATCTAAGATGCTATCAATGCTACATTTAGTCTTTCTATAGGTAATTTTCACCACATGGTGATACTTTTTAGTCTTAAAAATGTAAAAGTCATATTTTAACGTGCTATTATTAATATATTCCATAACATGTTACAAGATTTTATGGAAAATTATATTAATGATATAGTGGTTAAATCAAGGAAAGAAATATTATTTTGTTTATCTAAAAAAAGTTTTTGAAAGGTATAGACAATATCGTTTAAAGCTTAATTTGCAAAAATGCACTTTTTAAGTGTCATCTAATAAATTCATAGGGTGCAAAGTGCATAAAAAAGGAATTGAAATGGACACTAAGTACTCTTAGTTCCATTCACATCATGATCACCCTAACATGAGCAACATTTCATATTTTATCCCACTTTTATAGCAAGGTTTATAGAGGCTTTGCTTGCTTAGGAAGAAATTGTAAGAAAAAAGCTAATTTACTACTTTAGTAGATTACTTAAAAGGTTGAAGTTGAACTACTTGCCTATTGAAAAACATTGTCATGCCTTTGTCCATACTATATAGAAATTTAAACATTACTTTTTGGTACATCCTACTCATTTAATAACTTGATTTAATCAAATTAAATTTTTACTTAAGAAACCACATTGACAGGTAGAATGGTTGAATGGATGCTTTTACTCAGTGAATATGACATTATTGTCAAGGCTTTTAAGGGAATGAAAAGTTAAGCATTAATTAAACTCTTAGCCTAATTTCCTTTTAGTGAATGTGAATTCACATGATAAGAAATACTATGAAAGCTTTCCAAAAAGGATATATATGTAATATGAATGAATGGGATGCCTTAGACTTTGTATTTTGATGGATCCATGCCACTCCAAAAAAGGAAGCAAGAATTATTTTGAAAAGTCCCACTGATGAGTTACATGTTATAGCTTATAAATTAAACTTCACATGCACTAACAATGAAATTGAGTATAAATCCTTAATTCTTGGTCTAATAATGGTATGAGACTTAGGAGTTAAAACCTTATCTATATAAAGAAATTTAATGCTAATCATAAAACAAATGATAGGGGATTTTAGTGTAAAAGAGCTTATGCTTTTAGCCTATAAAAAGATGGCATAAATTTAGGCTAGGAATTTCTGAGCCATTACTTTTCATCACATTCAAAGAGAAGGAAATTGGGAGGCAGATATGCTCACCCTATTAGGGGGCTAAGCTTTTTAGGAATGAAGAAAAGTGTTTGAATGTCACTTTAAGGTTATATCATCAATCTAAAATGATCTTGAACTTACAACCTTCTTAATTAAGAGAGGATAATTGGTGGTATGCATCGGTCTAAAAGCTTTTTAACTATGCCATGACATCAATCAAGACATTTATCGTGATGTCACAATTGTCGGTGTAGACTTTAGAATTTTATGTTTATATTTTTACTTATGAGAAATCTTATTATTATTTTGTTTTTTTCATAGTCACCACCATCTTTTATAAAGGTGTGATTGGCGACCTAAAATATTTAATTAATTTTTAATAACCTTGTTAGGTATATTAGAACTAATGAATTAAAGTTTACATGTTAGATTCACAGATTGAGGGTTTAATTATATGCATAAAAAGTATTAGCATCCTTACAGTTCTCGTTTAATAAATGGTACTAATAATTTATATATTGTTTGATTGCCTAACTTTCTAGACTTCCTCCCTTTTTATTTGTATTCAATCTCATCATCGTAGATAATAGAAAATAAAATTAAAAAAAAGAATAAGAAAAATTTTCTAGTGATGTAATTGTAAAATTATATATTTGAAAGAAACTATTTTTTCAAATATTATATTTATCCTAAAAGGCTTCTCCAAATTTTGTCAAAAGAAGCTAATAAGTATATTCCTTCCAATCATATTGGAAAAGAATGTAGATAAAAATATTTATTGTAAGTACACATCTTATAAATAGAAATGACAATAAGAAATGTTGTGAATAAATAATAAATTGACTTTAAAAGAAATTGAAATAATGATGATGATAATAATATATTAACAATAGTAATAGCAATAATAAATTGACAAAAAATTTAATAATTTATTTATTAATTATGCTAATTGTGAAGTGCTTCCTTAAACTGCTCAAAAGAAATTGATTTATTTTTGCTAATAAAATTAGGAGATAAAGATTTAAAATGATAAATTATTAATATAAAGTAATGATAAAATATAATAGTAATAACAATAATAATATTAATAATAAATATACAATATAATAGCAACAATAATGGTAACAATAATAAATTAATGAAAATAATAATATTTTTATTTATTAATTACACTTATTGTTAAAAGCTTTCCTAAATCACTCGAGAGAAGCCATTTATATTCTCCCTAATTAATTTGGAAGATAAAAATTAAAATGATAAATGATCAATATACAAAATATTAATCAATATACAAATTGACAATAAATTATAATATATGGTAGTAGTCACAACAATAATGAATTAATAAAAAATAATAATTTTACTTATTAATTATGCTCATTGTGAAAAGCTTCCCTAAATTACTCAAAAGAAACTATTTTTGTTTTCCCTAATTAAAATTGAAAGGGAATGTTTTAAAATGATAAATTATTAATAAAAAATTTATTTATAAAAGTGATAAAATTAAATTAGATATAAAATGGACATGAGCCAAGTAAACATACTTAAGCACCTAATGTACCTATTTCAATTAAGAAAATAGGATCGAAGCCTTTTTAGTTCATGATGTGTATCAATACAAAGAAACATCTAATTTTAACTTTCTTCAAGTAAGGCATCTTATTCTTTCAAGAATCAAATTTAAATGATGGTATAGATCATAATTCATATCCAATGGAAGTAATAAAAGAAAAGAAGAAGGAAAGAAGAAAGAAAAAAAAAAACAAAATAACAAGAGCTTGAGTACACAAAAACCATAGACTATAAAAAGCTATCATCTTTTCATGCATGAAAACATACAAGTGTCCACAAATGAGAATCCATTATCTTAATTAACACTTTAATTGATTGACCATTTAACTTGAGAATTTAACATTAACATAATTAATATTAAAGACTATTGAAACCAATAAATTTATAATCCACTAATTAAGCCTTTCTCCTTTATGGTCTTTAAGCTTGTAATATTTTAGTTTCTCATGTCTCTTTGTTTACTAATATTCATCCTTTCTAGATACTTTTAAAAGAATTTGTACTTATGGAAGAAAGGGTGGATCTTTAAGATTAAGTTCACTATTTAGTGTATATAAACTTAATGCATTTGAAGCAAAATTCAAGTTTGGATTTCATTGGTAAGTATACTTCCATCTTAATTTTATACCTTTATTAGAGAAGAAAATTTCTAATAAATGAGGAGTTATAGTAGTCTTTGTACCTTTTTTTAAGGATTTCTTATGTCATGACCTTTTTGGTCATGACTAATGCGGTCCCATTATCGATCATTATTAACTTTACTAATCTATTGAGTATGTGAAGATAACTAAACATATTTATGGCTTATAAATTGGTTAATTAAGTATTATTGCACATATATTTAACAAAGTATGCTTTAGATTAGATTTAATTTGTACATATATTGTATTTACAAATTACCCAAAAAAAAAACTTGTCAATAGCTACCCTCTTCTCATCTTCTAACTATGGTTGCATTTTGCAAGTCTACCCTTAAGTAGTCAATGGTAGATATGAAACTTCGCTTTAATTACCTTAAATCATTTATAACTAAAAAAATGATAAACTCATGGTATTAGTAGGTAGATAATTTACTTATAATATATACACAAAGTATTTAAAATTCACAAGTATCAAGTATATCTTCAAACAAGGTCTAAAATAGTAATTTTGCCTTGTGTTTCCCAATATCAATCACACCTCAGCTTTATCCCTACAAACATTGTTTCCCTTGTATAATCATCATGTGCAAGATTCCAAATATGGTGTATTTAATTCTCTTCATGGTTTTAATTTCATAATTATTTAATAACGCATGTCAACTATCTTTAATCTTATCATAAATTTATTTGAAATAAATCATGACATGATCAATCAAAGAGTCATAATCTATATCTCATTTACAATTTAAACAATTTCCATATATTCTTATAATGATAGCTTCTAGACTTACTTTTTTTTCTTTTATTTGAACATTTGAAGAGCAAGGAATAGAGTACTTGAGTATAGGACTGTACAGTCTATAATATAGCTAGTATTCAATTATCATACTTGAATACTTGAACAAAATAAGAAAGGAACCTTAAGTACTCGAGCATAGCACTTAACTATTGTCTTATTTGTATCAATCACAAGGAAATACTTAAATATTAGACTCAAGTACAATCTAGAAATTTCATAGAAATTATTTGTCAAATGCAAAAAACCCAACAACTTCTATAACACTTCAACATGTAGCTCACCAATGTTTTTTAAATGTCATTCTATACATTATATTCCATCCTCTACTTAACTTAAAGCAACATTATTCATCATATAGTCACTAATTCAATTCAATCATTAACCATTTTCACATTTTCAATTTACTAAATTTCAATTTAACACATTTAAAGCATTAATAGTAAGTAAATTATCTACTTACCTATACTTTAAGATGTAGAAAAGATGAGAAGGATGAATAATTGCAGAATTTGACTCCTAATATATAATACCAAGTTTTTACTTAAAATCCTAATCTTTCTTAGATTATTACCAAGATTAACAAAAATCCTAACCTAAAACATAGTTTTATGGAATCATACCTCAATTGTAGAGAGAATTGATGACAAACTTGAAGAAATTTATTGATTCCTCTTGAGATTTCACTAGAAGTTAGAAATGAAGCATAAGGGCAATATAAGGGAGAAAAGAGTTAATGGATTGAGAGAAAAAAAAGAGGAAAGGAAGGAAATTTAAGCCTCTTTGAAAGTTTGTTTGCCAAAATGGCATTTTTGTGAATTTAGTGAATACCAAGGGTATTTTGGGTATTTATGTTCTTGTATTTCTTTTATACACCCTATTTCAATTTTAACTCCACACATTATTATAATTATCCTTGTTATTTCTATTTCTATATTTAGACTTAATTTTCTATAATTAAATATTAGTTCTAAATCTCTCTATAACTTTCCTATTCATTAATATATTCACTAGATTACTATTTTAGAAACTAAAAAAAGATTTTATGAATTTAAAGTTATAACACCTTGTTAAGAACATTAACTTTCCTTTGATTATAGAGAGATCCTCTTTAGGCCACTTGAAACCATTTTTTTTTAATTTTCATTCTCATAATTCATTATTTTTTTGACTTTTTGCAAGCAAGCTTTATGTTCTTTGTTTCTTATATAAATTATTTGTTACCATTTCCCTTTATTATTTTTCAAGAATTTATAAAAAAGTTTCATTTGTTAGTTTTATGTAGAACAATTATTTATATCTCCTTAACTTAATAGATAGCTATGAGTTAAAAAAAAAAGAAAACAATAAATATACAATAAAAAAGGCAAATAATGTAAAACACAATTGGAATATAATTGTAGTTAGAGATTGAATGGATAAAAAGGGGAAAGTTAGATCTTATATGAATCACAAAAAACATATATTTGTAAGAAATAATTTCCCTTTTCTGCTCCAATTTTTGTATTTGGTTTCTATTGTCTCTCACCTTTTCTTATTTTGCAAAACCCTTTTTTTTCATGTGTCTCTTTTTACATGTCCTTGTTATCGCATTTTTTTATATCAAACAATTTATTTCAATGATATTGCATATTTCAATTATTATTTTATTATACATTCTTTATTATTTTTTATCTATTCTTTAAAGAAAAAAATGAAAATAACTAAATAAATAAATGAAAAAAAAATGACACTAGTCTTAGCATAACTATGAAAGGGAAGTGAAAATCTATAAGTAAGTTAATAACTTTTACTAATTAGTGAGCCAAAATGCAATGGGCTAATCATAAATAAAGCACTATATATGTATTTCAACTTATGAAACTTTATTTTGAAATTTTCTCTTTTTTTAATGAGTGCAAAACAAAAAGTTATCTTATTGGACAAACATGCAAATTAGTAAAAAAAAGAATTTAAATATATATATATATATAACAAAATAAAATAAAAAAGTTAATATAGAAAATAAAATAAAAAAATAGCAACATACAAAAAAATTATAGAGGAAAACAAAGATATATGACATATTTTATATTCATTTTCAAATCCCACTTATTAATAACTTAAGGCATTCAAAATTGATAAAATAAGAAAATAGATAAATATAATAATAAAAATATTTTTATAATAATTTCTATTTTTGAGAGAAAATTGAGGTGTAGAATTGCCCCTCTTTGTGTCCTTGTTAAAAAATTAATAAGTACATAAAGACATAGATAATTATTTCTAAAATATATGATACAAAGATAAATAAAAAATGAAAATAAGGTGCTTTGGAGTAAACATTTGTTTTAGTTTCAAAAAGTGAGAGCTTATGCCATACACTTGAAATTCAATTATCGTAGTTTGAGTTATAAGTTTTTTATGTGACAAGGGACTTAGCTGCATATCTAAAAAGTTTGAAAGACTAAATTGAACACCTAAGATATTATTACCAAAGATAGAGCTATAAGTTTTTATCTAAGATAATGGTTTGAGCCGTATGTTTAGGATAGTTGAAGGATTGAGCAGCACGCTTGAGATATGATTACTAGGGATTAAGTTATAGGTATTTATTTGAGATAACGGTCTAACTTGTATGTCTAAAAAGGTTGAGGGATTGACTTGTACACCTGAGATATAATTATCAAGGTTTGAGCCATAAGTATTTATGTGAGATAACTAAGCTACATGTCTAAAAAGGTTGAAGGATTATGCTGCACACTTGAAATTTGATTACCAAGGATTAAGCTACATGTCTAAAAAGGTTGAGAGACTGAGCCATATGCCTGAAATATGATTACTAGGGTCTAAGCTATAACTTTTAATTTAAGATAAGGATCTAAGCTACATGTTTAAAAAAAGTCTAGGGTTTAAGCTATACACTTGAAATGTGGTTACTAGGGTTTGAGCCATAAGTTTTATTTGAGATAAGGGTCTGAGCTACATGTCTAAAAAAGGTCGAGAGATTGAGCTGCACACATGAAGTATGACAACCAGGGACTAAGCCACATGTATTAATTTAAGATAAAGGTTTAAGCCATATACCTAAGAAGGTCGAGGGATTGAGCCACACATTTGAAATATGATTACTAAAGTTTGAGTTGTAGGTTTTCATTTAAGACAAGGATCTAAGCTCATCTTTAAGATGGTTAAGGGATAGAGCTACACATTTAAAATGTGATAACAAGGGATTGATTTAAGATAAAGGTTAGAGCCATATGTTTGAAAAAAGCTGAGGGTTTAGGCTATATGCTTGAAATATGATTACTAAGGTTTAAGATGCATGTTTGAAAAATGCCAAGGGTTTAAGCTATATATTTGAAATGTGATTACTAACGTTTAAGCTATTTGTTTGAAAAAGATCAAGAGATTAAGTCGCACACTTGAAATATGATTACTAGAAACTGAACTATAGGTATTAATTAAAGACAAGAGATTGAGCCACATGTCTAAGAAAGCTCAAGGACTAAGCTACACATATGAAATATGATAAATATAGTTAAGCCACGAGCTTTATTTAAGATAAAGGTCTAAGCCTCATGTCTAAAAAAAGTTAAAGGACTTAGCTATATGCCTAAAATATGATAACCAAGGTTTGAGATGCATGTTTGAAAAAGGTTAAGGGACTAAGTCACATGCTTATTTATTCTTATTTGATCAATTTCCACATTTGAATATTGTTTCTGTACATTTATGCAATAAGTGTGATGCCATGATACATGGATATGCATGTTATGTAACTTAATATGATTCTTCTAAATGCATTTCACTTTGTTAGTTTTCATGTTTTCTTCTCTCTTTTTATCTTCTTTTTTTTTGTTTGATATTTTTTCTTTGCTCCTTCTACCCTTTTTTTAAAAGCAAACTTGAAACTTTGGAACTTTCATCTTTTTGCATGCAAGCTGAATCATTAACAATCATTTGATTCCATATATCTGGAGCTTGTTAACCATCCTTCCTTTTGATCATAAGGCATAATGGCAAAAGATATCATCTAGAATGATTAGAAGCCTTTGAATTATTAAATCTTTGATGCATAATTATAGAAATTGCTTGTGCCTTCTTTTTAAGAAGATAATGGTTCTTTGTAAAGGCTAATATAAGTCAACTTCTCTTGAATTTGTTTAAGTTAAGGTTAAGTACCCTGTACTTATGTTCTTTGAATAAAGTCAGCCTTTCCTTGCATATATTAAGTTTCTTTTAAAGAAATACAATATCTTATGATATTACAAAAACCTTATTATAATGTTATTAATAAAATGCAATAGTTAAGACATGCTAAATGGAAATAACATTAAGAGGTAAGGTTTCATTGGCTTAGAATTATATAATAAAAGTTAGGAGTAAAAAATGAATAGAATGGGTTAACAAAAGATCTTGTTAAAATAAGATTGCAATTTTATTCTCCATAAATATGCATTTGAAACTTTGTAATATTACTAATCTTTAAAGATTTGAATTATGAGAATTGTTCCTTTTATTCACTTATAATACTTCTTGACCATATCTAAATTCATTAGGTTAAGAAGTTTCTTTCCATCCATAGTTGTCAAGATTAAAGCCTTATCTTAGAAAACTTTCTTTAAAATAGATGAGCCCTCTTAATATAAAGGAAATTTAGCATTTAAATCACTTTAATTTAGGAGGATCATTCTTAATACTAATTTAACTTCGTAAAATTGGCAAGGTTGTATCTTTATGTTGTAAGTGTACATAATCCTCTTTTGGTATAATTGCCTATAACAAAGAGTAGCTACTCCTTTTCTTTTAATGAGGTTTAACTCCTCATATCTTAATTTAGCCTATTCCTTTTCATTTAAATTTGTCTCTACTAGAACCCATAATGGTGGGATTTCTACCTCAATTGGCAAAATAACAACCATTCCATATACTAAGGAAGATAATGTTGCCCCTATAGATGTTCATGCTATTATTTTATAAGCAAGTAGGGTAAAAAGAAGCTTTTCACGCTAATATCTACATGTTACTATCATCTTCTAAATAATCTTCTTTATATTTTTATTAGCTGATTCTATTACTCCATTCATCTTTAATTAGTATAAGTTATATTATGGTGCTTGATTTTGAATTGAATACATAACTTATTAATCACCTTATTATTCAGATTCAAGGTATTGTTAATAGTGATCCTTTCCAGGTGATCATATCAGCATATTATTTCTTTCCTTTAAATTTTCCATACCATTGTTTAGGTTATATTTACTTATAAGGCTACTTTAAACCATTTAATAAAGTAATCGATAATAACTAAAATGAATTAATGCTCATTTGATGCCATAGGAATGATGGGTTTAATAATGTCTATTCCTCATATATTGAAGGGTCATGGTGATGTAAAGACATGCAAGGTTGTAGCACAGTAAATCTATTATATATAAATATATATGGCATTTAACACATTTTTGGACATGATTTATATAGTTATCTTTCATTGTAAGCTAATAATATCCTACTTTCATAATTTTCTTTGCCATTACATGTTTATTATCATAAGTCTTAAAAGTGTCGTCGTGTACTTCTTCCATCACTTTATTTACCTTGTTTGCATCAATTAACCAAAATAGGACTATAGCATGATTTTTTTTAGTACAACACATCTTCACTTAAGAAAAACCCTATCACCAATCTTTAGAAATTTTCTTGTCTTTTTAAGAAATACTTGCAAGAAATCGCCACTTCTTAATGAAGTTCATAATATCATGAAACCAACGTTTTCTGTAATGTCCCGAATTTTCAATTCTATTATTTGAATGTTTAATTTCTGAGGCTGTAGAAATGAAGAGCATGATTGAATTAGCCTGGTGGGTGAATCTCAAGTTGAAAGGAATTAAGTGTAAGGGTAAACGGAATTTTAAAGGAAAACGGATAGTAGGGAAAGAATTAATTTTCCTAAATAGTATGAATGATCAGAGGAGGTTGGAAAACCCTAAAAGGGGAGGTTGTCTAAGTCTGATAGTGTAAGGAATTTTAAATAGACAGAAACCCTATGGACTAATTTGCAAAAGTGTAGAATCGGGTGTGGTTAAAGTGAAAATAATCAAGAATTTGGGATTTAATGTGAATAACTAAGATTTTGGGATGCAATATATGATTTTTATTAGTGTGACCAATGGATTTATGACAAGTGTCATTGTTGGAAAAATAATGGCAAGAATAGCCTTACTTTTAGTGAAAAAGGACTAAAATACCCTTGGAAACCTCAAAAAAGACCAAAATGCCCCTAGAGCTTCATGAAAACTCTCCTCTCTTCTCCACTTTTCAAAAAGCTGCAGAAAATCTCCATGAAAGCTCCAAAACGTGCAGGAGAGAGAGAGAAAGAGAGAGAAATTTTCTTTTGAGTTTTTCACCAAAAAATACCAAGATTCAAGCTAAGGTGTAGAAGGGAAAATTGCTCCTCTCATCAAGCTCTATCTATTGGTGTCTCTAGATTGAAGAAAAGCCCAAGTTTGATTAAGTTTGGGGAGCTCCAAGTGAGGATTTTCAAGTTGCATTAAGAGGTAAAAATGTTCTCCTCCAAGAGCTCTTTAATGTACTCTTCTTAGTTTCTTGAAATCTTGAGGTTGGTGTGGTTAAGGGTGTTTGAACATGGAGTTTAGGATAATTTGAATATGTTTAATGGAGGTTTAGAGGTTGCTATGTTAATTTATGGCTTGGGTTTGGTGTAAAAACAACAAGAAACATGATGAACACATTTGGGTTTTAGAGGTATAATGGTGCATGTGTAGAGTTGGCATGATATGTTTGGAATTTGGCTAAAATGATGAAGTTAGAATAATTTCTATGAAGCTTAAAGCCTATGAAAGATGAAGCTTTGAATTGTGAAAGTGTTTATGTGCATTTTTCCTTTTGAGAAGCCAAAACTATAGATATGAAAAAGAAGGAAGGAAGGAGTTTTAGCTGTTTATTGTGTTTTCGGAGGATCAGTGAAGTACACGGGGTAGAACACGGCCCGTGTTGTACCCCGTGTTCTTCGTCGAAGCTGATCAGTGTGCTACACGGGGTGCAACACTCCCCGTGTTTACCTCAGGACTGAAGAGCAGTAAGGTACACGGGGTAGAACACGGCCCGTGTTAACCCCCGTGTTCTTTGTCGAGTAGCCCAGAAGTGAACCAGTAAGGAACACGGCCCTGAACACGGGGTATGGGACCCCCGTGTTCTTTGTTAAGTGAACTTTTTGGCTTTAATTCTTCATGTTTTGCATGGCTTTACCCCTGGATCCTTTTCTAATGTTCTTATGTGTCATCATAAGGCTTGAAAACAAAGTATAGAGCATCTAAGTATGCATTTATTTAAGCGAAGAAAGTAAAGAATACATGAGGATTAGGGAAAGTGATAATGTTCTAATATAAGCTATGATGTGTATTTGTATAGACTAAAGAGTGACAACTTGCCAACTTGCAAAGGCAAGAGGAAGTATAAAGGAGTTGTAAAGTGAGAGCAAAGGGAACATCACATTGGAAGCTTGTGAAAGGTAGTTAGCTTTATCCTTAAGCTGTTTTCTATTTACATGATTTTCTGTATTTTATGCCATTGTATGGAATGTGTATGGAATTGTTGTGGCACAACCCGAGAAGACAGTAGAATACTGTGTTTGGCCTATGGCTCGGGATCCTCGGGGATAATAGTGCATTTGTTGTGTGTGGTACCTTTGGCTCGGGAACCCCGGGAAGACAGTGTGATACTGTGTTAGGTCTTTGGCTCGGGAACCCCGGGAAGACAGCGTGATGCTGTGTGAGGCCTAGGTATGATTATTTGTGATGGCCATCTAGATATTGAGATAAATCCTTGAATGGACTTGATGATTGCTGTGTGAAATGCATATTTCCTACAATGGTATGGTATTGAATATGATGATAATCGATTAATTGATTTCGAAACGTATGTTTTATTTGCTTAAGGATCTGGAATGGCTTGAAATGTTTTTATGGCAATGCTAGTTACTGGGAAACTTTGTTTCTTATGTTTCTGTATTGTTATTAACCATTCCAGGTGATGCTTCCAAAGGCTCTCATGATAGAGGACAATGATATTTTTGAAGTTGTAAACGTTTATATAGTCGGTGATATTGTATGTGACGGATGTATATTTTTGTAAATTGAACTTTTGTATAATTATATGACTTTTGCTCATGTGTATAAAGTACAAGAATTTGAGATTTTCCGTATTAGCTTGAGGTAGATGGCGAATGAGTGCGTAATAATCATCTAGTAATTGAGGAATAAGGTGTTATTAAGTAAGGGAGTTACATTTTCCATTAGGTTGTTCTTCTACATTTAAGCAATCAGAAGGTGTCTTACGTATTTGGATAGTGATGGGTCTTAACTCTTCTCTAGGATTGGGCTTGAACATAGTAGCCAATATGGCTATAGAATTAACAATCTAATTTTTTTTCTTTTGGCAAATGATGAAAAATTATTTCCTTAAAGAATTTATCAATTGCATTACAAATTTATTATAAGGAAATAATTTTGAATCCTTGGTTTCCTATTCATCCTACAATTTATAGACAACTAAGTTGAATCACCATAAACTTTTAATACATTGATTTTTATTTTAATTCCTACTTAAAGCCTTAAAATGTAAGCTTTATATCTAGCAAACTACCATTTTTCAAAATAAACAAACTTAATGAATTGTTTATTTTATTAAATGATTCATATCAAAATAAACTAATTTTTTAGTGCAATTTTTTCTATTCAATCTAATTTTATGAGGTGTAAATTATTATAATATATAATATATTTTATAAATATATATTTTAAATAGTGCAATCAAAACATAATTTTACTATGATTAGAAATTATCTCCCTTCTAGTGAAATTAAGATATCTCTAATTCTTTTCCCTCCAAAACATTTAAGGCCCTATCAGATAGTATTTTCCATGAGCTTTCTTCTACATCATCATCTTCTATAATCATAAGATTCTTATTTGGAAATTCAAAACTCATAGGCTTATGGCTCTTAATTACTCTTTTAGCTAGGAAATTTACTACCAGACTTCTTTTAATGGCTTTTTATGATGTAAATACTATGTCATATTTTGAAAATAGTGCTTGACATCTAGCTACTCTCCTAAAGAGAGATGAATTTTTTAATATGTTTTGGTAGGGTCCATTTTTAAAATTATATACGTAGTATAATAAAGCATGTATTGCCTTAATCTTTGAGCAATCAATGCTAATGCACAAGATATTCTTTCTAGCATCGAATATTTTGCCTTATAATTAAAAGTGGACAATGATCGAATTTGGCCAGTTAAGAAGCTTTTATCAATTGATCAAATCTATCCGTTCTTTTCAAAATAATCACCCTAGATCGATTAAGTTTCTTAAACTAGTCTTAATCGATCAACTTAGTTTTAATCAGTTCAAAGCAGTCCCTAATGATTACCTTTCTATTCAATTTTTTTTGTTGCCATGTACATTCTAAAATTACAACTTAGAAGAAACCATAAAATTTGAGAAGATAAGTTTAAACATATGGATATTAAAAAATAGAAAAAGAGGATAGAGCAATATTTAAAGAGAAAAAAAAGGATAAAACAAATTTACCATGATGAGAAATTCTAAAAAAAAGTTTCTACTTTACTTGTAAACATCAAAATAAAAAAGAATTTGATATTTTCATGAAAAATCTAACAATAAACCTAAAAAGAAACTACAAAATGGCATGAACCTATTGATGTGGTTGAGTCTTGAAGAGTTTGCCTTACTAATTTCTTAATGGATAGAGCATTTGATTTACCATTAATGAAATTTTCTAGTTCATTTGCAATTATCATGAAAAGGGTTAGAAGTGGATGGATGATTCTAGAAAGAAACTTTGTTTCCAGGGGCTTTCAATGGGCTAGGTGGCCATTGGAAAACAAATAATAGAATAGGCCGAGCCTTTTATGCCATAAAACAATGGCATTTTATTTTTTTTCTTAGTTAATTTTCTATTAGTTATAATTAAGCCTTAATGTTTCAAAATTAATTGACGATTCAAGATTCATCATTATTTTAATTTGCTACCACTTGAATATTGACCTTAACCCACTCCTATCCATGTTGTTTTGGTTTTTGATGGATGATTTCAATCGGTTGTTTAAATTTTGCCTAACTTGTAATATCTCAAGTTGAAAATTTAAATTTTATAAATTTTAACACTTGAAGATAGTTATTTATTTATTTATTTGGTTAATAAGGATTTTAAATTTCTTTCTGTATGAGGAGATTTTGGAATATTAAGAATTATATTTGTGAAAATATTTAGATTTTATTTATTTTTATATATAAGATCATTATTAATTCAAGGTCAATTTAAATATTTATATTTTTATGAGAAGTTTCTCATAACTAGAAATAATATGAGTATAAAATTTTATAAAGGAATTGTTAATATTTGATAAATTATTTATGGAGGTTATGGTATTTTTATATTGGGGAAAAATTAAAAATAATAATTGGATTTCAAAGTTATTTGGAGAGAAGTATAGTAAAGTAGAAAGATCTAACCAACATTGATTTGAATAAAAAGGAAATAAGCTTATATAGTATCATTACCTATAGCTTATTTTATTATTTTTCCTTTCCCTTCATTTTTATACATCTCGACACATATTTTTTTTTAATTTTTGGTGCCCTTCTTTTCTTTAAAATTGACATACTCTGCTTACTTTTATTATATTTTTGCCTTTTCTCATGTGGGGGACAACTCAATTTTTTTTACTTCCTTTTCTTATCACCTTCCTCAATAAGCTTCTCTTTTCTCTCCTCACCTACTGCCTCTTTTGCTCTCTCTTTTGAATAACTTTTTTCATTCCTTTTCTCTATTATGAGTTTTCTTCTTCCTGTCATTCTCCATCACACATCGCAGGATGGTAGGAAATACTTTTTTGGCTCATGGGTTTCTACAGTGACAAGGGATGCAACTATTTTTCTTCCTGTCGGTGTTATTTACTTCTTTTAATTTTTACATCTTGTGTGGTACCTTCGAGGATAGACTTACAAGCTATGAAGTGGCAGGTGCCACTTTTATTTAAGAATCACCATCTCCCAATGACACTCTTCTATGTTTGTTTGGTAAGAGTTACCAATTTTTGGCAAGGAAAGTTGACTACAAATCTATTAAGCATTAATGAGAGCTTGTATACTTTAAGTTTTCATTTTTATGTCTATTGAGTGGAAAGCTTTAAAGAAACATTTATTTGGGTATTGTTGATATTCAAATTAGTGCATCAAAAAATAAAAGTTATATTATAAAATGAAAAAAAGTATATAGGATAATTTATATATATAAAGAGTATATTACAATATTATTTAGACAGATTCATGGAAGATCCCAAAAATTTCATTTATAGGTATTTTGACATATAAGGTGATGTATAAAAAAAAGAATAGAATTTTACGATTTAAAATACCAAAGTAGAGTATTTTATTTGATAATCATGGCAGATTAATGCAAGAATGAATGGAAATCCATTTTTAATTATTTTAGGTTCTTACTAGTGATTCTAAAAAATAGTATTTTTTATGCCATAAAAGGATAGAATATTTTGATTAAATTTTTTTCTAGAATCTTACATTTTAAGATTTTGTGAATCTTGAATTTGATTCGGAAGAATGCTTGTCTTATCATACTATTTGGATACTTGATATAACAATGATAAAATAAGAATTTTATGCATAAAAAGTTTTGGATGAGTATATTTGAAATATATCTATATCATGAAAATATAATATTTTTACATGTGGATTTCAATTTTGGATATGTCCAATAAGTGCAATTTTTCTTATTCTTTAAAGAGTTAAAAATATAAAGAAATGATAGTTTAGAAAGATGAAGTATTGAAGATAAACATTTTTAGACCATCAAGTTCTATTATGTAAATCTCTGCGGTTTAGACTTAAAGTTCCTAAGTAACAATATATTTAAGTTTAGGGTTAATCTAAGAATCATAAACATTAGAAGCAAGTGGTATAGAATGCTATTTTATTGTGATTGGAATTTAGATTTATAGTATGTGGAAAGTAAATAAGTAATGTGCACATATTTATAATTTATTATTGTCGTATATTGATAAATAGGAAGGATAGAAGATGAAAGTGGAGGAATTAAATATCTTCAAAGCAGTGGGGCAATTTTAGGTGACTATGTATCTCACCACCGATGTTTTATCTAAATGAAATATGATTTAGATGTTATGAATTGTATATTTCTTATTAATAGTATCGACTTTATATTCCTGAATGCATATATCATGTGTAAACTTAATTTTGAGGTATATTAAGGGAATATTAACTAATTAGAGTATGCAATGGAAGTATAATGGTGATGTTACCCATTACAGATAGGTTGTGAGAGAGATTAATGATATTTGTATGATATGATTGCACATTACTATGTGCTTGATATTATCTAATGATGAAATTGTGACTTCGTATTGAAATATTATAAATGATTGTGATATGGAAATTGAGCCTTCTTATATTTACTATTTATGGATCATGCCAGTAGTGGCACTATAAGTTATAAATGATGATGGATGATGTAAAAGCTAGATAAATAGTTCCCAGCAAATAGTTAAGAATGATATAAGATTGATTTAAAAGTCAAATGGAAAATTCTCGACAAAGCATATAAGAATGATATATGAATAACCAAGAGATTAAAGGATGGATACATGTATAGTTAGCATAAATAATTACGTGATGTGATATAATATTAGACCTATGTTTGTGAGTGAGAGTCATTGTTTGACATAATTGTAATGATCAAATATGACTATGATAATTTGTTTATGTTTGAGCCTTAATAGCTACTTATGATTGTGATGTTTACCTGGAATGAGTAGTATGTGTGATATAAATACAATGATATGTGCTATCAAATAACAAAAATCATTATGATTTAGGTTAGAAAATATAAGATTTAAGTTATGCAAGTGAGTGATTCTCTTGAAGCTTAGTTTCGTATAATCAAGAACTTAAGGAGTTTAGATTGAACTTCTCTCCCTAATTAAACTTTTAATTATCATAAAACCATCTAATATAAATGAAGTTAGATTTAATGATGGGAGATATATGCTTACTGAGTTCTTGTAACTCACTTTATTGTATTGTAGATGTTTTCAAGTTGACATAAATATACTTGAGCTCTTTGTATCCATAAAAAGTAGAGACCACTTTGATTGAAGATTTAACAGTTAGAATTGTATAAGTTAGGATCATATTAGAAATAAAGATATGGCTGACCTAGCAATTGTGTTGAAATTATATTTATGTATTTGTCTTGAGAATGTTTGGTATTGTGTAAATGTTGACCATTGTCATATTTAAAAAATATCTAGGTTTTGTATTTTAAGGCATATGGTCCTTGGGAAGTATCCAAAAACAAGGGAGACTTTGTCCATTTTTTTATAAAATTTTAAAGAGAATTTTTAAGTCTCCCTGAGATTTGGAAACTCCTATTAGATAGAAAAAGTGAAAAATAATTAAGACTTGTGGAAATTAGTAATAGGATCGACGTTGATTATAATCAAGAAGGGTTGTGACACACCCTTACTTATAATCATTACATTTCTTATTGAAGTAGTAAATATCCCTTTTTTTTAGCAATTTCATCAAGTTGTCCAGTATATAACTTATGGAATTTTCAAAGACTTTCAAGTATAAAATCAACAATCTTCCAAGTGCTAGAAGCATTAGGATTAATGGCTTTATTAAGTATTGCTTCATTTTCTTTTTTCAGAAGCCTTCTAACAATCCTCATCCCACTCACATGGATTATTCTTCTTTAGTAACTTAAAGATGGGCCCATATGTACCAGTTAATTGCAAGATGAATTTGTTAATGTAATTTAGTTTCCTTAAAAATCCCTTAACTTACTTCTATGTTCAAGGTGGAGACATTTTTCTAATAGCTTAAACTTTAAATAGGTTAACTTCAATTCCTTTTTGGCTTTCAATGAATCCTAGTAATTTTTTAAAAGTAGTCTTAAAAGTACATTTAGCAAGGTTCAACTTAGGTTAAATTTTTTTAAAGCTATCAAACAATTTCTTTAGAATTGTGATATGATTCTTATTGGCTTTTGATTTTGTAACCATGTTATCCACATGAACTTCAATCTCCTTGTGAATCATGTCATGGAAGAGAGTTACCATTGCTTTTTAATATATGGGACTCGTATTTTTAAGCCAAAAGGCATGATTTTATAACAAAAAGTGCCATATAGAGTTATGCATATGGTTTGTTCTTTGTCATTTATAGCCATCTTTACTTGATTGTATCTTAAAAATCCATCTATGAGGGAGATTTTCAAGTGATGTGTAGTGTTATCCACTAACATGTCAATATCAAGTAATGGAAAATTATCTTTTAGGTATGCTTGATTTAGATCACGATAATCTACACACATTCTCACTTTCCCATCTTTCTTAGGAACAGAAATTATGTTAGCTACCTGTGTAAAGTATTCAATAACTTCAATGAATCTTGCATCAAACTGTTTAATAACTTCTTTTTTAATCTTTAATGATACATCCAATTTCATTTGCCTTAAATTTTGTTTGATAGGTTTAGGACCTAGTTTAAATGGCAATTTATGAACCACTATGTTAGAGTTTAACCTTTACATGTCTTGATAAGATTAGGTGAATATGCTTATGTACTCTTCTGGTAGCTAAGTTGCTTTCTTTCATTAAATGATAAACTTGCATTGATTCGGAGTTCCTTTTTATTTTCATTATCCTTAAAATTGACCATTTCTATTAGTTCTTTAATTAGTTATAGTGGCTTACCCTCTTCTTTAGTAGCTTCAAAAGATCAAGAGGTATATAATTCTCATTTTTAAATTCTTCCTTTTCAAGTTAGCAACTTTAATAAGTAAAATTAAACCTAAGAGAAGATAAAATGAGAGAAACAACAATGATAAGGAAGTTAGTAGAAATAGTGGAAAAAGTAAAGTTTCTAACGAATTCAAGAGAAGTGAAAAAAGAAAAGATGATTAGAGGAATGGTAGCGGAGAACGTGTTAAACTAAGAAGGGATCAGGTTGATTTAACGCTTAATAATATCAAAATGAAGATTCCTTTATTTAAATGAAAAAGTGATCCAAAAGCTTACTTGGACTGAGAAAAGAAGATGAAATTAATCTTTGATTATCATAATTATTCTGAACAAAAGAAAGTCAAGCTTATTGTTATTGAATTCAATAATTATGCTCTAAAATGGTGGGATTAAATTATGATCAATGTCCAAAGAAATTGAAAAAGGCCAATTAGAACTTAGGAAGAATTGAAATTTGTCATACAAAAGAGATTTGTTCTAAGTTATTACCAAAAAGAGTTGTATTAAAGGTTACAAGGTCTTACTCAAGGGTTAAGGTGTGTAAAAGATTACTATAAAAAGATAGAGATTGCTATAATTAGAGCTAACATAGATTAGGATCAAGAAGTCGCTATGGCTAAATTTCTTTATAGGTTAAATAAAGACGTTGCTAATATTGTGGAACTTTAACATTATGCTGATTTAGAAGATATGGAATATATGGCTATAAAGGTGGAAAAATCACTTAAGAGAAGAGTACATCCAAATATAGTGCAAGGCTTAGTGCTTTTTGGAAACCTTAGGATAAAAAAGTTGAAAAGAAAAAAAGACAAAGTGATTAAATACAAAGTAAAAACATCATCCAAATATAAGGGAGAAGATCTTAAAGGTAAAGGGAAGGTAGAGATGCCTCAAAAGCATACTAGTGTCTAATGTTTTAGATGTTTAAGGCATGGCTGTTAGGTTTCAAATCAACATATGCAGTGAAATTTTAAAATTTTAATCCAAATCCTACTTAGGATCCATGTAAAAAGGCATAAATCAGTATTAGGATTTTACCTTATTTGTGCTCGTATTTTTTCTGAACAAATCCTTAATAGACCAAGATGAGTCAAACATCGGCTGAAAGGTGCAACGTCTCTACGATATCCACATGGAGAAAACAATGACTTCTCTCCTCCATGAAGATGTTAGGATTCGTTTTTCCCATTAGGATTAGGATTGGGCGTTTTCTCGAGTGATTTAGGATTTTATTGAAGCTAATGTGCATTTTTGTAAAGTGCTGCCTTTAAGTCCTTTTATAGAACTAAGGCATATCACAATCCTAGTCCTACTAAGATAATACTTCAAAAAATCCTAATCACACTTAATAACTATCACCTTATCCTTATCATAGAGACAGTGAGGAGAGATAAAACTTATCTACTAATTATCTAATTTAGATAATAACATTATCTCTTAATATAATTATCTAATATTAAAATTGGCATATAATTATCTTATATATTAAAAAATAATATTATCTCATAATATAATTATCTAATATCTAATAACATAATTATTTGATATTACTTTAATATCAAATAATATCACATAATATGTAGTATATATATTATGTGAAAATATATTATTATCTTTAATAATATATTTATGCATGAAAATAAGTCTAATTAATTAGATTTTAATCCAATTAAAGTCTAATTAATTATTATCTCATTCCTATTCCTTTTGTATGACCCTATAGGTTCTTGCTGTGTTGACAATGACTCATTATTGGGTCATAGATAATGAGCGGTATCTAGCAATACATCACTGCCACTCAAATAGTAAGAATGTCTGTGATTCGACATCCACCTAATATGTGATCAACGCTTTGCATCATAATCCCTTTTATAACAATATCCAAATTGCATCATAATCCCTTTTATAACAATTAATTATTATCTCATTCTTATTCCTTTTGTATGACCCTGTAGGTTTTTACTACGTTGATAATGACTCATCATTGGATCATAAATAGTGAGAGGTATCTAACAATGCATCACTACCACTCAAATAATAAGAATGTCTGTGATTCGACATTCACCTAATATGTGATCAACGCTTTGCATCATAATCCCTTTTATAACAATATCCAAATTGAATTGGAGACATGGAGTGTGTCATCTCGTCAATGTTTAATTTATATTTCTTGATATTGAGTAAACATAAAATAAATTATCAATATCACATATTGATCCAATTGAACATGGCCATGCATTTCTATGGTTCACTTAATCAAAGGGCCTAAGGATATCTTTCTTTTATACAAGAGTAACAAAATCCCATTTATATCACCCATTTCTCTCTGCATTATTCGTGACATAGGACAACATCAAAGTGAGTAACTCCTTATGTAGAGAACCGTAGTGACTTCAGGTTAAAGAACTATGTGCATTTGTGGTTATATGAGAATAACTAATGACACGTCTATCCATGCAGTATTCTCACAATTGATCAGTCTAGTACATTGTTCACTAACAATGTACTCATGTATTGAATTAATATCACATATCCATGATTCATAATTCATCAATCATTATACATGCTAGTCTCGATGTATTATTACTATCCTTTTTTCAATAATACTTAACTAAGGACATTTTAGGAATAACGAAGCTATTCCAAAGACAATTATTATATTTAAGTTATAATTAGTCAGAGTAATAAAATGTGAAACAAAATATAATAATTTGAATTACTTAAAATAAAACATAATACATTGTGTATTTATTACAATCATCTCTATGATTTGTTCTTAGGACACATACCAATAATAGCCACATTTCTAGTAAGTGCCTTAATAAGAAGTTGATGTTAATAAATAAGTTAGGGAGGTGTAAAGTCTACTAATGCTTATAGTAGGCAAGAAAATTCATCTTTTTGTGAGGAAGAATGTGATGAAAGTTTTAAAAGTCTTATGCATGGTGATAATTTAGTAATGAGAAAAGAATTAAGTGTTTAGATTAAAAAAAAGAATGAAAAACAAAGGAAAAATATTTTCCATACTAGGTCCTAAGTTATGGGGAATATTTATAACGATCATTAATAGTAGTAGTTATGCTAATGTAGCTAGTACTATCATGGTTGAAAAGTTGAGCTTACCTATCTTGAAGCATCCCACACTTTATGAGCTTTAATGGTTAAATGATAGTGGAGAGGTTAGAGTGACCAAACAAGTATTGGTTGCATTCACTATTGGAAATTATAATGATAAAGTTTTATATGATATGATCCTCATACATGCTTATCATATTTTTCTTGGGAAACCATGGCCTTTTAATAGAGAAGCTATCCTTAATGGAATTCTAAATAGGTATAGTTTTAAGTTGAAAAGAAGAAAGGTGACTCTTTTACCTTTATCATAAAAAACTCTAAGAGAACCAAATTAAAATGAAAAGAAAAAGAGAGGGGAAAAAGAGAACAAGAATGTGAATAAGAATGAAAATGAAAGAAAAAATGAGCAAAAGAAAGAGAGTTTGAGAGAAGAAAAAGAAAGAAAAGAAGAAAAAGAAGATTACTTAGAACAAAAGGAAGGAAAAAGTAACTTGAATGTGATTGTAAGAATGAGTGATGTGAGAAGTGCACATTATCACTCTATGTCAATGCATATACTTTTATACAGAGAAGCCTACAATGCTAACCAAGATATTCTTGCTTTGCCTTTTTCTATTCAATCTTTCTTATAGGAATTTGAAAAAGAATGTTCCAAGAGATTTGCCACTTAAAAAAGGAATTAAGCATTAAATTAACTTTATCCTTTATGCTTCCATTCCAAACTAATCCTACTTACAAGACAAACTTAAAGGAAGCTAAGGATATATAAATGTAAATGGAGGATCATTAATGAGTAAAATATTTATTAATTTATTTTCCTTTATTTTATATCTCTCAATAGGTTATATGTGCTTAATTTTATAGAATTAACCTTGTTTTATAATTTAGGGTTAGTTTTGCAATATTATGAATTTATTCGATAAATATTAGATTTTGATATTGTTTCTTTTTTCAACTATATCTTGAGTTTTGGATATTAGTTTGAGGTGATCTTTATATTTTTGAAAGGCATAAAGAGAGATCTACAACTTTTATGTTTTGGCCCAAGCCTAATTCAAATGTTTTAAAGATCATATATGGCTGAGAAGTTGAAGTCTGCCCTAGCTAAGCTCACTTTTATTTTTGGGCCATATCTAGAGCTATAAAGGTTTGATTAACTTGAAACTAATGCCTAAATTCTCAGAAGACAAAGACCTACAAGTTTTACAAGTTTGATATTTATGATTTATCCAAATTACATTTATTTCATGGTCAAAGACTAGTTAGAAGTTAGACTTATGGGGATTCATTAATGTAACTATTGAATTTAATTATTTTATTAAAAATAGGCCTGAAAGGCCCCATTATTGTAATCTTAAGGTTCTAATAGGGTTTTAGCTTAACTAGGTTAAATAAATAAGGAGAACTCATTAGACTATTTAGATTTTACATAGCACTTAATAGATAATTTTCTCTTCTTCTTATTTTTCTCTTTTGTTCTTTAATAGAAGCTTAAATTCAAAGTCAATTTAAGGAGTTTGAAGCTATCTTCATCTAGATTATGAGGTTATAAATTGTAATATTGACTTTATCTAATTATTTTTCCTTTTTCCCTAATTTTATATGTTGAATTCCTAAGCTTACATATGTTGGATGTTGATTTGGTAAAATTGATGTTCATCTTTGTGATTTCTGATTTCTTTGCTATTTTGATGTTGAATTGTAGTTGGTAAATCATGGTTATACATTAAGGAGTAAAAGGTTGATGGATTAATTTGAAGGTTTCTAATTTAATTTCTCAATTTAACTGAATTCTATCTTTAAATCAATTTCAATCCAACATAAGGATTATAATGAATACTTAATTAACTAATCTTAATTGATCAAATCCTATATGGTAATTTAGTTTAGAATTCATGAATTATTGCAGGGGTTCTAGATAATCCAAGGTTGAAGAATTAATTAGAAAACTCAAATCCCTAATTGATCAATGATTAATCCAAAATAGAGTTTTTAATTCTTTGAATTGATTGTTTTATTCCATTTGGTTCCTTTTTGTTTACTTTTTGTTTTGCTTTTATTTTTATATTTATTTAGTTACTACTATTGTTTTAATTTTGTGCAAATGACCCCTCAATCCTACATTATGTGTTAAGGATAATTTTTCCCATAGCATATAGGATATTGTATTCTATTTTTATTACAATATTATGTTTCATTGCATTTGTATTCTATTTGTATTAGTTTTTTTCATTTTCATTGCATCTATAAGTTAACAATTGTCTAGATATTGTTAGGAATTCATTTAGAAAAGATAATATCAAGGGATCACTAGGGATACAACTTGGTTGTGCCATTTTTCTACATTATTTCTTCAGTAAATCAATTTTAACTAATTTTGGTGCATTGCAATGTGCATATCAATCATATGTCCAAGGGATACATTAGAGAAAGCATAGGTCCATATGTCATAATAGTGTTACTAGTGCCAAAAAAAGGATAGGTCATAGAGAATGTGTGTCAATTACTGGTTAATTAACAAAATCACTATAAAGTATCACTATCCTATTCTTGGATTAGAGAATATGTTGGATAAATTCATGGTTCTTATGTGTTCTCTAAAATTGACTTAAAATAAGGTTATTATTAAGTAAGGATGAGAAAGGAAGATAAGTGGAAAACAACATTCAAAATAAAACATGGTTTGTATATATGGCTAATTATGCCTTTTAGTTTATCTAATGCACCATTACTTTTATAAGGCTAATGAATTATGTTTTGCAATCTTTTATTGGAAAGTATGTTATTCTTTATTTTTATGACATCCTTATTTGTAATAAGAGTGTTAAATATCATGTTAAGCATTTAAAGAGTGTTTTGTAAGTTTTAAAGACTAAAAAATTAAATGCTAACATGGAAAAATCTTCCTTTTGTTTAGAAAGAATTGTATTTCTAAGAGATGTGGGTAGTAGCCATGGAATTAAAATGGATGAGGATAAGGTTAAAGTAATTAGGAGGTGGCTTACCTTTAAGAGTGCTAATGAAGTGAGAAGTTTTTCATAGGCTAACTAACATCTATAGGAGGTTTATGGAAGATTTTACTACCCTAGCTGCCCTTTTAAATGAATTGGTTAAGAAAAATGTTTCATTAGGGAAATGGGTAAGAAAAAGTTTTTAATTTGTTGAAAGAAAAGTTAAGTTCTTCACCTTTACTTGCTCATCCTAATTTCTAAAAAATATTTGAAATTAAATTTAATGCCTTAAGTATTAATATTGGACCTATTTTATTATAGGAGGAAAGGTCTATTACTTTCTTTAGGAAAAGCTTAATGAAACAGCTCTCAATTAGCCAACCTATGAGAAGGAGCTATATGCATTGGTCTAGGCTTTGGAGATATGATAACATAACCTATGATTAAAGAAATTTGTCATCCAGACTAATTATGAAGCATTAAAAAATTTGAAAAGACAAATGAAGATCAATAGGAACTATGCGAAATGGATGAAGTTCATAGAATCATTCTTATATGTGATTTAATATAAGCAAAATAAAGATAATATGGTTGTCGAAGCTTTATCAAGAAGGTATTTATTAACCTTAGCCTCATTAAGGTGATTTTAATGATAACAAAATATTTTAATACTCTTGGATTTGACATTTGATCAACTAGAATCCTAATATAAAAAATGAAGATTGAAAGAGATTAAAGATTGAAAAACATGTTTAGTTTAGCTTGGATTCTAGTTAGGATCATAGGATGAAATTGTATAAAAGGAATTAATCAATAAGGGGTTCAGGTTTTTCATGAAAATACTAAGTTTAATCTTGCATCAAAAGGCTTTTAAAAATGAGGTTGGATTTTTTTTCTAAGAAAGAAAATTATATTTCAAAATGGCAATCTTTGAAAAAGTTGAAAAACAAGGTATGAATCGGTTGACCAATCAATTCTAAGCATCTAGAGAGCAAATTGGAATACCCGAATCAATTGACCAATGGATTCCAGGCTTTTGGAGAGAAAATTGGAATATTCAAATTGATTTACCAATCAATTTTAGGCATCCAGAGAGCACATTAGACAACTAGAAATGATTAACCAATTGATTCTAGAGGTCCAAAGAGTAAACAAGGCAAAATGAATCGATTGACTAATCGATTCAGTGTTTCAATTTTTCAAAAATCAAGTTTTATGAATCAATTAATGCACATGTTCATTGCCATGTGTTGTTTTATTCAAAACCAAAATTTTCAAAAGTTAGAATTAATTAACCAATTAATTCTGAACGTCTAGAGCCAAATTGAGATTTGGTGAATTGATTCACTATGCATTGAATTCAAATTATATAATTGGGTGAATCAATTGACTAATGGATTCACTATAAATTTTTCAAAATTTCGCAAGCAACTAGAATCGATTGACTAATTGATTCACAGGGTGCTAACTACCCTATAACAACTATATCTTATATGTAATGGATTTTTTACCTCTCCAACCTCTATATAAAGGTTACATTTCAATTTGAAAATATAAAAAAGTGCTTTTATTGTTATATAGACACAAGAAACTTCATTTTCTCTTATTCAAAACTTGAAAATCCCTTAAACCTACCTGATTCAAAATTCCTCTCTTAATGCTTCATTGTGTAATCTAACTTTTACAGTTTATGAGCTACATTCTTGTGTTCAAATTTTACATTTATTGTATATTAAGGTAAGGCATCCCTAAGAACATCAAGAGTGCTAGATCTTCTAATAGACAAAAGCTTTGAGAAAGGATTCCTAAAGGGATTTTACAAGAAAAGTAGATACTTGCACTGAGGCTTCTTCAAGTGCCCTTAAACTTGAAGAAATAGTAGATTAGAGTTTAGCTCCAAGTCAAAAAGGCTTAGTAGTGCATGTACACCTTGGAATGTTAGATCTTCAAGGCTGGAATCACTATAAATAGTAGTGTTTGAATCTTCTTTTCTCTATCTCTCTATTTACTTATATTGTACTCTATTTTTCTGAACTTACTTAATGCTATGCTGAGTTTCCATCTATTTGTTCATTAGTTTCATTCTTGAATAATTGGTTAAATCACATTGTCATTATTGTGCAAAAAGTTTTTAAGCCTAATTCATCCCCTTCTTGGGCAAAATACTGAATAACATTTGGTTTCCAAACTTGACTCTTGGAATAAGATCTCATAATTTTAAGAGGATCTAATTGATGTAAATAGTGTTAGTATTTTACTTAAATGTCCTTTATTGAACAAACCACCATGCTTTAGTGGATAGAAATATGTTTATTTGAAACAAAAAATGAAAGATTTTATAGAAACCATTGATATTGATATGTGAGATTTAATCAAGAATAACTATAATTGACTAGCTAAAAGGAAAAATAATGTAGAGGTTTTGAAACCAAGATCTAAATAAAGTAAGGAAGAGAAAAGAAAACATCAATTTATTTTAAAGCTAAATAGATTTTATCAAATGCTTTATAGCCTAGTGAATATAAGAGGGTATTACATTACTTAACTGTAAAAAAAATATAAGATGTGCTTGAAGTAGCTTATGTAAGAACCATAAAGGTTAAAGATAGCAAAATGTATAGATTAGTTTATCAATATAAATTGTTTAGAATGAATGATAGAGAATTTATTAAAGACATGATGCAAATATTTATAGCTCTTATTAAACAATTAAGTCTTTTTGGTATGCATCTTACAGATCGAGAACTTGTTTACAAGATACTGAGGTCACTAACAATTGAGTGGCAACCTAAGATAACTATTATCAAAGAAGCAATGAAGATAAAGGTGCCAACTCTACAAGATTTATTTAGAAATTTGGAGGAGCATGAACTAGAGCTTAAGAGATATGCCAATGATAGTGAAAAAAAGAAAAAGTCTCTTGCTCTTAAAGTTGAAATAAGTATAGATAAGGATGAAATTGATGAAGATTGCCAAGAGGAATTAAGTGACATCTCATTGGAAGATAACTTAGCCTTCCTTACCAAGAAATATTAGAAGGCACTTAAAAGAATAAGTAATGGAAAAAGAATGCCTTAAGTAAACAAACATGCAAGCAAAGGAGAAGGCAACAAGCAAGCTACTCCAACATGCTACAAGCATAAAAAATAAGGGCATATCAAGTTTGACTCTCTTATTTACTTAAAGAAATCATTAGCGATTGAAAAGAAGAAGAATAAAATTGCTCACAAGAAAGCATGCTTAGCTGCTTGGGGAGATGATGATGACAATGATTCATGTAAAGGAAATGATAAAGATGAAAAAGCTTTGCAATGCTTGATGGCTTTGGGAGAACACGATGGAGATGAGATATCCATCTCTAGTTCAAATAATAAATCAAATTATGTCATTTCTAACTTGAATTTAAATTTGCTTGAGGCTAACAGAAGTATTGAACTTTCAAAGAAGTTAATCTCTTCTTTGGAAAACAATATTGAACAACTTAAAAAGGAAAATGAAGAATTAATTCAAGAAGTAAAGAGTTTTAAGAAAATTACTTAAAAATGTATCTCTTGCAAAAATCTTAAGCAAAAACTTGATGATTTAATTGAAACTCTTAAGAAGTTAATAACGGGAAAAGATTCTTTAGACATTTTTCTTGGTTAAAAGATTAGTTTTAACAATGAAGGTTTTGGTTGCACACTAAATAAAAAGAATCATTTTTGTAATAACTTCTTTGTTGAAGAAACTATGAAGAGATAACTAAGAATAACTTATTTTTACTATGGAGAGAAAAGGCATGGAATTTATTCTTATGCATATAAAAGAAATACAAATGTTAGAATAAATAAAATTTAGGTCTCTAAAGGGATATATGTGCTAGCTAACAAAGATGGACCTAAAGATATTTGATACTAAAAGTAAAAAATTGATGTTTCTTTTGTAAGCATGTTTGAGAACTCAAAGTGAGATATGATACTTGGATAGTAGCTGCTCAAGGCATATAACAAGTGATAAATTCAACTTCATCTCATTAGCAATTAAGGAAGGAGGAAATGTCATATCTGGAGATAACTCAAAAGGAAAAGTTATAGGAAAAGGTAGAATGGGTAAGAATTTTGAATCTTGTATTGATGATGTCTTATATGTCAAAAGGTTCAAGCATAATTTGCTTAACATTAGTCAATTCTATGATAAAGGAAATAAAGTTACATTTGATTCCTTTTATTGCATTGTTGAAAATTAAGATGATAAGTAAATAAAGATAATAGGTAATAGATATGGAAATATCTATATGATAGACATCGATAATGAGCCTTTTTTATATTCTAAATGCTCAGTTAGCATAAATGGTGATTATTGGATTTAGCATAAAAGACTTGCCTATATAAGCATGGATCTTATAAAAAAAATTTCTAAAAATAACTTGGTTGATGGTTTACTAAAGTTAAAGTTTTTCAAAAATAGAATTTATGATGCACTCAAAAGGGAAAATAAGGAAAAAACTCTTTTAAATCCAGAAATCTTGTTTCCACCACTAGGCCACTTCAATTACTATATATGAATTTAGTTGGTCTATGAAGAATTAAAAGTCGTGAAGGAAATCTTTATGTATTATAATTATTGATGACTACTCAAGATTTACATAAACATTATTTCTTCCTTCTAAAGACAAAGCTTTTAAAGCTTTCAAAAGACTTGCAAAAACTTTACAAAATGAAAAGGGAATGTTCATAGTAAGCATGAGAATTGATCATGGTAGAGAATTTGAAAATCATGATTTTACTTATTTTTGTGATGATAATTAAATTAAACATAACTTTTCATCTCTTGGAGCACTTTAACAAAATGGAATTGTTGAAAGAAAAAATAGGTATTTACAAAAGATGACAAGATTTATGCTTAATGATAGCTCTATTCTAAAATTTTTTTAGGCTGAAGTAGTGAACATTGCTTACTATGTAATGAATAGAGCCTTTATTAAAATAATTTTAAAGAAAAGCCCTTATGAACTTTAAAAAGGAAGAAAGACAAATCTTTCTTATCTTTATATTTTTGGTTGTAAATGTTTTGTACGTAACAATGGAAAAGATAACCTTAGAAAGTTTGGTGTCAAATCTGATGAAGCTATCTTTATTGGATATTCTTTTAATAGCAAAGCTTACAAGGTTTACAACAAAAGAACTTTGTTAGTAGGAAATTTTATACATGTTGTATTTGATGAGTATTCTCCTAGCATAAAAACGGTATCAAATGAAGATAAGGAGGAAGCTAAAATTCAAATAAGGAGATGAAACCTAAAGAAAAGAATGAGAAAGACAAAGAAGTAGCTCCATCCATAGGAAATGCAAAACAAGAACTAACTTATAGACATAAAAAAGAATAAAAGATGATGAAAGGTCACTCTATTGATCAAGTCATTGGTAATATGACTCAAAGGGTAACTAGAAGTTCTTTTAAGAATATTTGTGATCATTTAGTATTTTTATCTCAAAATGAACCTAAGAACATAAATAAAGCAATAATTGATGAACATTAGGTCTTGGCAATGCAAGAAGAATTATATTAGTTTGAAAGAAATGAAGTTTGGGAGCTTCTACTAAAACCAAATAATTATCTAATTATTGGTATAAAATAGTCTTTAGAAATAAGTTAGATAAAAATGGTATCATAATCAAAAGTAAGGCCAGATTGGTTACAAGATGGTATAACTAAAAAGAAGGCATTAACAATGATGAAACTTATGAACAGTAGCTAGACTAAAAGCTATTAGAATGTTATTGGCATATGCTTGCATAAAAGGTTTCACTCTTTATCAAATAGATGTTAAAAGTGTATTTATAAATAATATAATCATAGAGGAAGTGTATGTTGAACAACCTCCAAGTTTTAAAATTCATTTCTTTCCAAATCATGTATTTAAATTGAAAAAAGCTTTATATAGCCTGAAAAAAGCTCTTAGAGCTTAGTATGAAAGGCTAAGCAAATTCTTGATAGGAAAAGGTTTTTCAAAATGAAAAGTTGATGCTACTTTATTTATAAAACAAAAATTTAATGATATCTTTCTTATGCAAATATATGTTGATGATATTATATTTAATGCTACTAATAAGTCTATATGTAAGGAATTCATTAAGTTAATACAGAGTGAATTTGAAATGTTTATGATGGAAGAACTGAATTTCTTTTTTAGGCTACAAATCAAGCAATCAAGTGATGGAATCTTTGTCAGCCAAACCAAATATTTAAAAAAGCTAGTGAAGAAATTCAAGATGAGTGAAGCCAAACCATCTCCTAACCTTATAAGTATAACAAGCAAGTTGGATTTAGATAAAGAAGGTAAAAAGGTTAAGGTAACAATGTATAACGAAATGATAGGATCCTTGTTCTATCTAATTACTAGGAGACTAAACATTATGTTTAGTGTGTGTATGTGTGCAAGATTTCAAGCTAATCCAAAAGAATCACACATAACTGCTGTAAAAATGATTTTTAGTTATCTTGTGGGCACACACCTCACTTTGCTTTATGGTATCCGAAAAAAAATTTGAATTTTCTAATAGGTTATTCTAATGTCGATTTTGCTAGTAGCAAATTAGATAGAAAAAGCACTAGTGGAGCTAGTTAATTTCTTGGACATTCACTAATCTCTTGGTATAGCAAGAAACAAAATAGTGTGACATTATCCATTGCTGAAGTAGAATACATAATAACAGGTAGTTGTTATGTTGAACTCTTGTGAATGAAGCAATAATTATCTAACTATGGACTGAATTTTAAAAATAGTCTTATAAAATATGATAATACAAGTGCTACTAATCTAACCAAGAATCCTATCATGCACTTAAGATCCAAACACATTGAGATAAGGCATTATTTCATTCGTAATCATGTCCAAATAGGAGACATTTCATTAAAGTTTATCTAAATTGATTTTCTGTTGGCAAACATCTTCACCAAGCTATTTAGTGAAGATCGCTTTAATTTTATAATAATAGAATTAAGCATGTTAAATTTCCTTAAAAAGTAATTTATCCATTAATTTCATGTTGAGATTAATGTAATGACTTAAGCATAAGAGGTATCATGAAAGTTTATTTTGCAAGTACCATCTTTCATCTTTGGCAATTTTAACTTAAAATCAAGCTTTAATCATTTAAAGGGTTAAAAGTTAAATTACAAATAATTCAAGAAATGGAATGATAGGAAAAGAGGTTTTAGCATACAAGGAATCAAGTGGTTAATCGATTCTAGAAAGATGAATTGAGTGACCAATCGATTCAGGGATTTCATATGTAAAGAAAATAAATTAAGTGGTCAATTGATTCCAAGAAGGTAGTGTTAGTCTCTGGGAATCTTAAATCAATTCATTAATTAATTAGTAATTTGTGGAGGGAATTTTGGAATTTAAAACTTTTTGGTCATTAATTGAGTGGTCAATTGATTTATGTCATGAATTGAGTGGTCAATTGATTCATAGATAAACATGTTTATCCATGAATCAATTAGTCAAGTAATTCTATAAGGCATCTATATAAGCCTTGTCACGTGGTAACTGTGCCATTTGCTCTCTTGTATCTTTTTTTTAACTGTTGCATGGTTGTGCCCTCTCACCTTTCCACCATAATTTTTCATTTTCCTTATTAAAAATGCTTTAAAACATCATTTAAAACCATTCTCTACCCTTTTTAACACCTTTTAATGCACTAAAATGCATTATCAAATTTCTAATTCAATCCATATTATGAAACCTTTCAACTGTAACTTATTTTCAAAACTCCTATTTTCCTACCAAATCTTAGTGACTATTAATACTATGGGTAAGAAAAGCATGGCAACAAAGTGCTTTTGTAATGAATCAAGGGAAAAGCCTTAGGGTTATCATCTTAACCTTTACCTTTTACTAATCAAGTTCCAGAAAAAGTTTACTACTCTAAGATAATGACTTTTTGAAAGATTTGTAAAATGCATATCTAAGGAAATAGAATCAAAAAATTGTTGGGATATCTTATTTCTAAGAAATGAAAATTTAGAGATATATCATATATTGGAACCCTTGTGTTTGCTTAAATTTATTGGACATACTGTTGATATCTATCTTAACCTAGTGTATCAATTTTATGCCAATTTTAACAAAACTGGGTAGGAAAGTTTGCTTGAATTAATCACCATTGTTAAAGGTGAAAGGTTTTCTATTAGCATCCATGAGTTAGCTAGAATTTTTAATATGGATGCAAATTAACCATTTATTAGTGTTGGAAACACTATAGACTACTCTAAAATGATTGCTATAAAATTATTTTAGGCCCACTTTTGCCTTAAAATCATAAAGAATAAGTTACTGATTGTAGGGCTATTAATGGAAGATAGGATTTTGCATTACACCATTTCCAAAATAATCCTTCCAAAGAGGCATAACTTCACTTAGATCGATGATCATGAGTTATTCTTGATATGGGTCATCAGACAGAATATCCCAATTAACTTCCTTTACCACGTAATGTTTGACATGTATACCCATGTAAATAGAGACTTCCTTCCTTATAGAATAATTCTCACAAACTATTCAAAGTTTCTAGAATTCAAGTTGATCAGGAGGCCAAGGTGGAGAAATTCAAGGAATCCAAAAGGTTAAAGGCCAAACATATGAAACAAATATCGTTCCAAAAGATAAAAGGTGTTTAGTGCTTCATTGAGAGAGGAGATGTTATTAAAGAGTTTAATATGAAGGATTTAAGGGATCAAATTATTTTATTACATTAGGATATAAGGAAGGAATTAAAATATTACATTAAGCATTAGTTTAAGAAACTTAGAGGCAAACTGAACATTATTAAAGAAGAAAAAGAAGATAGCTCTTCTAAAGAAGAACTAACATTTTCTCCTTAAGCTGAAAAGACAACCAAAGGAAATTAAGAGGCTATACTTTTAGAGAAGGAAGCAAATGAAGAAAAAGATTCTAAAGCAATTGCTTCATATAATGAAAAAGCTAGGGATAGTTTGAACAATATAGTAGATGATTAGATATAATTGTTCCATTAACCCCATTATCCCTTTAGGTTGTATTTTTCTTATGTTTCATATTACTAGATCTTTTGGATATTATCTTTTATGGTTTTATGTTTTATTGGTTATGCACATTTCATACTACTACTCTATTGTTTATTATGTTTCATTAGTTATTTATGCCCATCACCTCTTTATTAGTGGTTATTATGCTTTATTAGACATTTTGCTAGCTTATTAGGTGATGATTGGCTAATTGATTGTTACTATTGGACTATGTCTCACTTTTTAATTGATGCCAAAAGGAGAAGAAAATTAAAAAATTATGAAATTAAATGGCATGATTTGAGGGGGAGTATTCTAGCTAGGGGGAGCTATCATATAGAGATCAGATTTAATTTCAAAATAATTTATCATTATAAAAAAAGAGGAGATTATTAACCTTAACCCCATTAAGGTGATTTTGGTGATAACAAAAATATTTTGATACTCTTGGATTTGGTATTTGATCAACTAGAACCCTAATACAAAAAATAAGGATTAGAAGAGATTAAAGATTAAAGAACATGTTTAGTTTAGCTAGGATTCTAGTTAGGATCAATTGATGAAATTATATAAGAGGGATTAATCAGTAAGAGGTTCAGATTTTTCATGAAAATACTAAGTTTAATATTATGTCAAAAAGCTTTAAAAAATAAAGTTGGATTATTTTTCAATAAAAAAATTGTATTTCAAAATATCAATCTTTGAAAAAGTAGAAAAATAGGATATGAATTAATTGACTAATCGATTCTAAGCATCCAAAGAGCAAATTGAAATACGTGAATTAATTGATCAATTGATTCCAAGCATCTAGAGAGCATAGTGGATAACTAAAATTGATTGACCAATTAATTCTAGAGAGTAAGTAGGGCAAAATGAATTGATTAACAAATCGATTCGGTGTTTCAATTTTCAAAAATTAAGTTTTATGAAATGATTGATGTACTTGCTCATTACCCTATGTTTTTATATTCAAAACCAAGTTTTTCAAAAGTTAGAATTGATTGACCAATCGATTCTAAATTTTTAAAGCTAAATTGAGTTTGGTGAATCGATTAACTAATTAATTCACCATGTATTGAATTCAAATTATATAGTCGAGTGAACTGATTGGCCAATCGATTCATCATAACTTTTTCAAAAATTCACAAGCGGCCTGAATCAATCGACCAATTGATTCACAAGGCACTAACTATCCCGTAACAGCTACATTTTGTTTGTAACATATTTTTCACCTTTCCAACCTTTATATAAAGGCTTCATTTCAATTTGAAATTATAAGAAAGTGCTTTCACTATTACATAGATACAAGAAACTTTCATTTTCTCTCATCCAAAATCTAAAAATCCCTTGAGCCTACTTGATTTAGAATTCCTCTTTTAATGCTTCATTGTGTAATCTAACTTTTAGAGTTTATGAGCCTACATTCTTGTATTCAAATCATACATTTATTGTATATTAGGGTGAGGTATCCCTAGGAATATCAATAGTATTGGATCTCTTGATAGGCTAAAGGTTTGAAGTGGATTCTCAAGGGGATTTTACAAGAAAAGTAGAGACTTGCATTGAAGCTTCTTCAAGTGCCCTTAAACTTGAAGAGATAGTGGATTAGAGTTAAATCAAGGTTAGAAAGGCTTAGTAGTGGATGTACACCTTAAAGGGTTAGATCTTCAAGGTTGGAACTACTATAAATAATAGTGTTTGAATCTTCTTTGCTCTATCTCTCTATTTACTCATATTGTGCTTTGTTTTTCTGAAACTTACTTGTCCGCTATGCTGATTTTGCATCTATTTGTTCATTAGTTTCATTCTTGAATCATTTGTTAACTCTCATTATCATTATTGTGAAAAAAGTTTTTAAACCTACTTCACCCCTATTGAGTAAAATACTAAACAACAATATCTTTTTATCTTTACTTTGCAAACTAAATTAACAGGATTTGATTATATGAAAAAGTTATATGAAAGTGATGCTAACCTTTCTAGCATTTTTCAAGCATGTGGAATGAAAGGCTTAAAGAAATTTTATAGGCATGATAAGTTTTAATTCAAATACAACAAATTATATGTGCTTATAAGTTTTCTTAGGGACTTACTTGTGAAAAAAGCTATTAGTGAAGGGTTGATATAATGTTTTAGCATTAAGAAGACTTTAAATGTTTTATATAAGCATTTCTTTTGGCCAAGTACAAGATATGATGTTGAAAAGTTATGTGCTAATTAGGTTACTTGCAAGGAAGCTAAATCTAGAGTAATGCCTTTTAATTTGTACACCCCACACCTTAATCTTAGCCTTGGATAGTTATTTCGATAGATTTTATGTTAAGATTAACGATGTTAGAGAAGAGAAGAGACTTTATATTTTATTTTGGTTAATAGGTTTTCAAAAATAGTGCACTTTATATCCATCCCATAAAATTAATGATGCAACAAATGTGATTGATCTTTTCTTTAGAGAAGTGGTAAAACTTCATGGAATGCCAAGGAGCATTATATTAGATCAATATGTGAAGTTAAGCTACTTTTGGAAAGTCCTTTGGAGTATATTAAGGACTAATTACTATTTTTAATAACTTATCATCCATAAATGGATGGATAAATCAAGGTAGTGTACTGAACTTTAATTACTTTATTATGCTCCATTATTTAGAAGAACTTGAAAAATTAGGAGGAGTGTTTACCTCATATGGAATTTGTATATAATAGAGTTGTTTATTCTTCTGCTTAGTTTTCTTCATTTAAGATTGTCTATGATTTTAATCCATTAGTTCCTTTCGATATATTATTGCTTATTATAAGAGAGCTACCTTAGATAAAAAGAGAAAAGCAAAATTGATCAAGAAATCACATGAGCAAGTGAAAGCAAACATTAAGAAAAAGACCACTCAATATGTTTAACAAGCTCATAAAGGAAAGAAGAAATTTGTGTTTCAACTAGGTGATATGGTTTAGGAGCACTTGATGAATTAAACATTTCTAACATAAAGGAAATGTAAATTACAACTAAAAGGCAATGATCCTTTCCGAGTTCTTGGAAGGATCAATGATAATGTCTACAAGTTAGAACTTCTTTCTAAGTATGGTGTTAATATTACCTTTAATGTTTCTAATTTATCTCTTTTTTTATATAGGTTTGAATTTGAGGATAAATCCTTTTCAAGAAAGGGGGACTAATGTGAACATAAAAGGGAAGAAGGAACTTTTACACTTGTTGAAAGGACTAATAAAAAAGAGTTTGGCTAAAAGACTGAAAGAAGACCTTAATAGACTTATTTAGATAGCTTAGGAGTATAGGAGTGAAGACTTAGAAGGGCTAACAGCATGGATTGCTTGTATTTTAACTTTACTAGGCCAGTAGTTAATTACCATAATTGACTATTGCATTTAAAGTTTGTTTATGCCTGCAAGTAGTTAACTACTAGTGGTCGAATACTTACTTGTTTCATAGGCTAATATTCAACTAGGATAGTTAACTACCCTAGTCTAGATTTATTGTTTTGACTATTTGACTTTGTTTACTTATGGGTTAAGCCATTTAAACCTAATTTTAGTCATGTTTGCTTGTCCCGTCAATTTTAACGCTTAATTTTAGACATATTATAAGGCTTTAATTAGGTTCTATGTTAGGCCCATTTATGTTTAATTAAGCCTAATTAGCCTAGTTAGTTTCTAGAAATATAAAGAGGCTTGTTCCTCATTATTATAACTTTTGACTTTTGTTGAATTAATCAGAGATTTGATTATAGGCTTTTCTCTAGAGTTCTAGCAAGAACTTCTTAACTTATCAAAGGATTCTTCCTTTGTGGCATCTAATTTCATCATTTATTGCTTCTATCGAGGTGTGATGTGATTCTTCTATATGTGTTTTTAGATTTTGAGATAATAATAAACATTTCCAAATTTGTTCATGGTTTCTTTACAATGGATTCATATTAAGTTTGAATCATAAAGCAATTTTTTAATTTTTTTAATAAACCTAGTATATATTATTTTAGAACATATTATAAATATTATAAAATTTTACATTGAAGTTTTAAAGTAAAAATCCACTTTAAAACTTCCATAGGAGCTTTTAGGTTTGATGGCTTTAATAAAGAAAAATTATGTTTCCTTAAAAAATCTTGTTACATTATATTCTAAACTTATTTTGATATGTTAACATATATTTGAAACAAAGTTTTGAATCAAAATCCTTTGAAAAAAAATTAAGCAAAGCTCGTGGGTTGGTGCCCTAAAGAAGCACCAAAGTTTCTATTTTTCAAGATTAAGATATTTCTTACAAAGTGGTTTTCAAGAAAAATGGTTTGAGTAATTAATGCAACATGTTTTTAGGTATGAGAATACTTGAAAGGATGTTTAAACATGTTATTTCCTTGTTGGAAAATTTGTGAAAAAAAATTCATATAAATTACATAACAAGATGGAATTTTAAAAGTTAAAGAAGGACCCTTTTATGGTATTTTGTTAACCTAATGTGTAAGTGACTTATGTAACTTCTTTTAAACTTGAAAAATGACAAAAAATGAAGTTTCCAAACACTATTACGTATTTGGAAATTTTTGGAATAATTTAATAGAGTTTGGCATTTTAAATGGAGATTTTTAAATGCAAGAAGCTTGGTAAAATCTAGGGTAAATGCATGTCTGATTATGTGAGATTTTGATGTAAATGATTGGATTTCTTAAGCAATTTCTACTATTGGATCATATGCTTTAATGCTTAAATTAGGGAAATGAAATAGTCATCCTACTAGTTAGTATCATATATAAAAGCATAAGCTCGAATAGATGCAAGTAGAAATTATTAAAGCTTGGAAAACCAAGTTGTATGCATTAATTTTTCTTATTGAAGAACTAGAAAATATTAGACGCTTTTCAATAAAAATATTGTTTAACCATAGTACACAAATGATTGAAATTAGTAGTATGAGTTATGCTTGAATAAGAATAAAAAATGCTTGAAAGAAAGTATAATGCTCCATAGGTTCTTATGGGTAAACCATGAGCTTGATAAACATTTCAATGCATGATTGAGTTTTGAATTTTTTTTATAAATGCATCTAATGAATTGATATGCAAAGGTAAATGTGATTTGATTATGAAAGTATGATAGATCCCATGTGTGAGATGATATCTAACATATAAAAGCGAGAATGCTTAAGTAAGTCACTTGAAATGTGACAAGGTAAATATGAATTCTATCATGCTAGATTGTGAAGTACAATTATGTTATTAATATATGCTTCTTTTATCAATGGATGATATTTTACCTTACTTTATTTTAGGATATAAGAAAATGAGGCTTCATGCTGTATATGATTAAAGGCTAGAATGCCTATATGGAAATTATTGTTTAAATGTCATATATGACCTAATAGCTAGAATGCCTATGTGATTTTAAGGCTTAAACACATATGCAACTTGATTATATGATATGATTATATATCATGAAACCAAAGTGGAAAGTGTGAAGATTTTGACTTAGTGCCTATGACTTTCAAGTTACACAAAATGATGAGTGGAAGGTGGATGGTTAACATAAGGTTAGAAAACACATGGTAAGGTTGTTCCAGAGTAACAAAGAGCAACTTTGCATGCCTCTTTGCCATTTATTATATTTCATAATTATATTACTTTATGAATATGTCTGACTTATTACATAACTTATCTGATCGTATTTATGGTGCAACAAAACAAAAATGATATTGTGAAATGTATGAAAAGGTATTTGTGGTAAGAAAAATGTTTCAATATATGTCTTATATATAATTGATTTTTAGGCTAGAACCTTCTAGAAAAATGCTTTAACATATGTTTTGTATTTAATTTGTAACACAAGTATTTTTATGAACGATGTTATTGGATATGAGAAATATTTATTTGCATGTAATGGATATAATTTTTCAACAATATATCAAAACTTGATATGTGTTTAATAGATTTAATATATCTTATTTCACACGTGATAATTTCTAATAACATTACATGGAAATCTTTGATGGATATCAAATGCTTGAAGTATGTAATTTGAATTCTTGAGATATATTCAATTCAATAATAAAAACCTTTGTATGTATTAAAATAATTAAGATGAATGTGGTACAATTATCTTAGTGGATATCTATTAAAAGAAGTATAGAAAATCCCTTGTATTTTTATCAAGAAATTTGAATTTAAGTTTATTATATTGCTGCATATGTTAATATCAATAGAAGTCATGAAAAGCTTCCAAAAATAGCAAAGTATTTGAAAAAGAGAATTTGAAATGAAAGATTTTGAGATACTAAGTTTTATCTTGGTATGTAGATCAAGTATTTAAATGATGAAATATTTATTCATCAATTAAAATATAAAGATCCTAAAGTATTTTTACATTGATAAATTACATTCATTGAGTGTCCTAATGATTGAGTAATCACTTGGTATTACTAAGGATCCATTTTGGACTCTATAAAATAAAAAAAAATTCCTTCATTTTGAAGTTCCATATCTTAAAGCAATTGGTACACTAATGTACCTTACTCATAATACATATCTTGATATAGTTTTTCGATAAGTTTATTAACAAGATATAATTCTTTTCCAATTAGAGGCATTGGAATAAAATTAAACATATATAGTGGTACATTTGAAAAATAGTTTATATGAGTTTGCTTTATTTTAAGTCATAACTAATTAGTTATGTAAATGCTAGATATTTGGTCTATATAAAATTTTATTTTTACATAATTATTTATTTACATTATGATGTTGCATAAATATCATGCCTCTTAATGAGATAAATTATTAATACCATTTCTTTATTATTATGTATGAGGTAAGTAAGAATAAGTACTTGATAAACATGTTGTATGACTTTCTAAGAAGAAATTTTGACAAATCCACATGAAAGTAATGCTAGGAGCAAAGTTCGATTGGAAAGATATTACATCAAAAGAGATAGAACAAATTGTATCTCATCGAATCTCTTTCTCATGTTCATCAAAGGCTTGGCGTGATATTGATTATGACAACAAATTTATTCAGATAGTCCTTAATAGGATTGTTAGTAAAGGCATTAGGCTCAAAGATCTTTAGTAATATTCTAAACTGTAGAAGCTAAATTCATGTTATACTTTTTTCCCTTTGACTTAGGTTCTTTTCTCATTGGATTTTTTTGATAAGGTTTCTAATGAGATATATTATTCACTAAAAGAAGAATAATGTAATCTTTTTTCTTCACTATGATTTTTGTCCTATCAAATTTTTTTAGTAAAGGTTTTAACGGGACATATTTTTTCTACAAAATGGCCATTCAAGCGAGTACTATAAATATTTATTTATGTAGATATTAATGATATATTTTTAATTTATCTATTAATCATTATAATTTATTGTAATTGAAATTGATCTAATATCTGATTATAATATATGAATGATAGTTATCGATTTGTGCTATTCTTTACTCCCTTTTTTTTGCCATTATTATTTTGTTTTCATAACATACATGATTCTTTTTATAAATTTTCTAATCTTAAATTACAACATTAATATCTATTAATTTATTATGTCATTTTTCACATTTGATTTGAACTCAATTTCTTGTAATTAATAAGTTTAATATATCTAATTTAATTTTATTAATTATAAAATATAAAAAGTGTGTGAAAAAAATGACATGATAAATCACCATCCATTAATATTATGATACTTGTTTAAATTGTTCACAAGAAATTTTTATAATAAAATAAAACAGTTAATTAAGTTAATAATATATATTAGTTCCAAAATTTTGTATAAAAATTTAAATCTTTAAATTTTTATGGTTAGCAAGAATAAAATCTGCCCACACTAAGTATTTTCTTTTTTAAAAAATTAAATGTCACTTGAGTAAACTCTCGACTTTGTATTACCGCAATGCCAATCATCAACCCTAGCTTGCAAAATTACGATAACTTGTTTGACTTTTGAGATAGACGAACAAGCTTGCGTAAGTTCTTGGCTCGTTTCAAAAGTTTAAGCCAAAAGATAAATGCAAACTACTACTTCCAATTTTAGCATGATTGAATTTTGTTCCTTTAACTTTAAATTTTCAAATATCTTTCACTTAAATTATATATAATCTAGAAATAATACTATCAATGGCTTAATTTGTCATTTTATAAACATTCATAATTTTTATAAAGATTTTTAAAAAATACAATATTATAATATATTAATTTATTTTATCATTTTTAACATAAATTTCATATTATATAATTACTGAGAATTAAATTAGATATATATATATATATATATATATATATATATATATATATATATATATATATATATATATAAATTTAATTAAATGCTTCAAAATGAATTATGAAATTACATGTGACAAATAACAAAATAAATCAATATACTATAATATTATAATTTTTATAAAAAAAATTATTAAAAAGTCCTATCATTTGATAAAATGAGAAATTAAATTCGTGGTAGATATTAATTCCAAGTTTCATATAATTTAAAGAAAGATATTTAAGTTTCTAAAGTTAAAGAGAGTAAAATTCAATCATCAATGAGGTATTTTATATTTTTTTCCTTTTATTAGATCTAACCTAACCTATTTGTAAAATTGACTAGGCTTAGGCCAAAATTTTTACTTATTTTATAAAATAAATTAGGTCATATTATTTCAAAGTTATCCTATTAGCATACCAAACTGACCTACATTATTTATATATCAAGTGATATAATATATAAATATGTATAATGTTTAGAAGAAGATTTTATATGCATTTTGAATAATGTGTGAAAAATTGTAACCCATCTTCATTTTTTTAATTTTAGTATATTATTATTATTATTATATTTGGGATGTAATTATTATCATGATATTTATATTTATTTTCAAATTAAATCAAACTCAAATTGGAGTGTGAAATGCATTGAGGTTTGAAGTTCACAATTTTTTATTGGGGCAAGTAAAAATGAAAATATTATCATTACTTTAAGTTTGAATAACTTTATTTAATTGAGCTATATTCAAAGAAATCAAATTTTGACTCCATTCAACTTAATACTATCCTAATAATACTTTTATAAAATATTTACATATTATTAATAGATTTATATAAGTTAATAAGTTATGCAAATCTAATTTATTTTAGATAAAGTATAGTTTGACCTAACTTATTTGGAGCCTTCCATGATCATAACGTCTAGTTTTGCATAATATTATTTGCAAAAGGATTAAATTATTGAGTTAATTATACCTGGCTAACCTTCTGCCATGAATTGATTTGCTGATAACTTTTTTTTTTAATTATTATAAATTGCGTTAAGGGATATACAGTGAAGTTGTTAAAGGCAGCCCCCAGTGGCATATGCAATGGATTTTATAAATGATTAATATAATAGATGATTTAACCATTGAACTACAAGAATGGCCAAAAATAAAATATAAATAAATAAATGAACTATAATGGGAGTTGACTAAAACGGAATTGATAGAGGAGTTACTATAAATTAAAGAAAATATCGGGACTCTTCCAAGATAATAATAAAATCTTGAAATGAATTCACAAAACATGGGGAAGCAATGACGGAATTAGAAATTTTGATTTGAGGGATCGAGTTTGTTGTAAATGAGTGGTATTTTATTTATGTATATGCTGAAAAATTTATAAATTATATAAAATAATAATAATTTTTTATAATTTTAATTTTTTAAAATTTAAATATAAAAATATGAAACATTGAATAAAATTATAAAAGTTTTTTTATGAGAAACATCATAGAAAATTATTTATAAAAATTGCAGCACATATATTATTTTGACTTTTATAAAATAAATTTACAAAATCTTTTACACAAATATAATTAATTTAATAAAATTCAGATGTATACATACGTTTTTTAGATGTATATAAATATTTTACTATGAAAATTTTAGATGATAAAATCAAAATAAAAGTAAGTCAGAATTATATTATAATCATATTATATGTATAATGTGAATAAAAATATAATGTTAGACTTATAAAGGTTGCAAAACAAATATAACTTATTCAAAGTTTATAAAAAAAATAATCAATTCAATAATGTTTATGTGTGTGTTATACATGTGTAATGTTTTATTTTAAGGATTTAGAATGATAAAATTAAAACAAATAGCAAGTAGCAATTATAATGTAATTACATTGTGTGTGTAATGTAAATAGGTGCATATAAATTTTAGTGAACATAACATATTAAAAATAAAATTAGAGGTAAACAGAAGTTAGATAAATGTTTTGTAAACCATATAAGTTTTTTATCTCAACTAAATATATGTTTCAATAAACTATTTTTAAGGTATAATATAATTAAAATATTCATATTTAGCAAGAAGAGATAAAGACAAAAAATTAATATATAAATTATTTACAACTTTTAATCATAGAAGGATTGTAATTTTTCACTTTGTATTTATATCCCTATAAAATTTTTATAAAATTTATTATTATTACATAGGTGCATAATTTTCTTATTATGTCTATGTGTATTTTAAAATTTTAGGAGGGGGCCGAGTGCATAATAACACATATAGAAAAGAAAATTTTGAGCATTGAAAGGGGCCAAGGCTATCCCTAATTCCCTTGTCTCTACTATTAGGCCACTAGTTTATATATACTAGTTAATCACTTGTACATTGCATGGAATCTTTTTTATCTTAATTATGATAAATATTCATATTGGACTAAGCCATATTGATTCTTGAGCCTAAACCAATCCTAGTCTAACAAAGTAAATTAACCCATTTTGCAAATAGGTTGGCTTATTTGTTAGCATATCCTAATAGTTATCACCCTTTCAAAGTAAAGTAACTAGATTAGTTGTAAGGAGTTGGACAGTGCTATTAGATAGTTGGAAATAGTTATAACATCTGGAAATGGACATTGATTCCAAAATGATCCATCAAAAGACTTAATTACCCTTTCAAGAATCTTTTGCCATTATGAAATGACCAGTTTACCTTAGATGTAATCTCTCTTATAAATATTCGTTGCCTATGCCAACTATGAACTCTAATCTCATTTTACTCTCTTCACTCACTATGTACTCTTACTAACTTAAGCTTTAAATAGTCAAATGTGGACCATCATCCATTATTTGGTTTGCTTGCAAGTAATGAGTGGTTTTTTACTAGCAATTTTTACCATGCTTAACCAAACAACTTCACTTTGGTAAGGCCTAACTAATATTTTGCACCATTTGTTTGTGAACATCACAACCTATTTTTGTTTACTTTATGCTTTAATCATTGCACGTAAGGTGCATTAATTTGCTTATGCTAGCTTTCAATATCAATCTTTAGTTTATCCACAAAATCAATGTATTTTCATTTATTAGATCATTGAAATGCAAGACCTATTGATTAAACTCATCAAAATTAAATGATTCATTATTATTTCAATTATAAATCATTTATTTATAAGAAATATTGATTGGTTTTCATGAATTAGATCATTAAAATGAAAGATTCACCAATTAAATTCATCAAAATGATTAACTATGATATTCATTTTCCTTTAAAATTGCTAATGAATATGTTGTTAATGATCATTTAAACATATCTACAATTATTTTCTTGGATATTTTTTTTAGGAAAATAAAGATCATAAATTGCAATGACTAAATTTATTATGAAGTATCATAAAATAGTATTTATATCTTATTTAGTTTAAACTTCTTTCCTATTTGCCAATGGTCTTTATTTACTTTTTGAAATTTGAGTTACAAATTGATGGCTATATTGTTACATAGTCTAGTTTATTATCATTATTTATCATTTTTCTTTAAATCCTAGAATACATTACCCAATTGCAACCTATTCAATTTGTTGTCATCATATTTAATATGGTTAGTTACAAAATTTTCTAAGAAAAGATCCTTTGATTTAGCTATCATTGTGAAATTTTTGAACATTTAGTTATTTAAATGATTTTCTAAAAAAAATTCCAAGATGGGATAGATTAATTGATATAAGGAAGTGTTAGCTTTTTCTTATTAATTATTGCTAGCTTACATTAAATTATGTCTCTCTCTACATGATAGTTTCCTTTTGTTCTTGAATTCCTTAATTACAAGTATGAGTAGATATAATATAGCTCACTCCTTCAATTGATCTTTAACTATTATGTGAAAATCAAAACATTAACCATAACTTTGAGCATGACCTGCAGGATAGTGAAAACTAATAGTTAATAGAACAATTGATCTATCTAAGAAAGGAGCTTTAGAGGAACATCAATTCCCTACATCGTCTTTTTGAATGGTTAAAGGGAGAATAACAAGAAAGAGAACAGCTAGAGGTCAAAAGATAATATCATAAGCATATGGAGCGGGAATGCTTGCAGCATGAAATGCATATCAATGACCGAGTTTGATTTATTCACCAACCAATAGAGGAATATGTCATGAGTTCCTAAGCAAACTAAGTTGATTTACAACATCAAAGAGCTCTTGGAGACAAAAAAGTTGTTCATCAAAATGATTAATGGTTCTATGACCAATTAGTTCACTAGGGAAATTTGAACTCCATTAATGGAGAATCCTACCCATTCATACAGATAATCATATAGGCACCCATCCTATGAAATTTTAAAATCTTTGTTAACTTGGAAGTATACAGGTTGATCAATCCATGTAAGAATTTAGAAGCATTTAGAGTGGCCATGCTACTTTTTAGAGCTTTAGATGTGATTATGTTTAGAGCTTTTTCTATAACTTTAAAAAATGTTAGCATAAGGTGGTTCATGAGCTTAAAGCTAAACTTAGTGGCTAAATTCAAGAATTTGTCAGAGCAATTTTAGCACACTTTGCCACATCTTATGTTCATAAGAAGATGAGTGCTTCCTTGATTAACCTAAAACAAAATAAAAATGAATTTTTAAAATATTTTCATGGTTAATTTAATCAAGTCGCCTCAAAAAATAAAGACTTAAAGGAAAAAGTTATTGTCCACTCTATAATTATTAATCCTTAATCAGGAGATTTCTCCAAACCCTTAGTTAAAAAGTCATCACTAAGTTAGCATATTTATATTCTAGATCCACTAAGTTTATTAATATGAAGGAATTGAAAATGAATAAAAGATAAAATAAAAATAGAGATAAAGATCATAGCAAGGGTGACCACTAAAGTGAAGATAAATGATTAATGCCTAAGTTAAAGTATAATGAAGATGTACCCCTTAACACATCATTAAAGAAGATCTTAGATGATGTGAGAATGCTTAAGTTAATGGATAAAAAGCATAAACCTACACACTAAGAAATCTTCCACTTTACTTCTAGGCATAAAAACTTTTTGTAAATATTATTGTTCTAGGACTTATGACACTGAGGATTACATAACCTTCAGAAATGAAATAGAAAATTTAATTTGAAAGGGCTACTTGAGGCAGTACACTAAATTTAAATAACCACTAGTTGCAACAATATGGATAGAGATTGGGGTTAGCATTTAAAGGCTGGTGGGAAAATAAAAAGCATGATTAATCTAAGTTTCCTTCACATACTTCACCTCATAAACAAAGAAAAAAGGGTAAAGAAGTAAAAAATAGAAAATAAACCATATGAGGTCATTAGTATGGTAGATGTCATAGAGGAAGGCTTCATTAGAGGGGGAAGCTTAAAAAATATAAGAAAAAGACATATGCAATTAGCCATGACCATAGAAAATAGAAAATAAAAGATGGATCCAATATTAGGCATATCTTTTTAGTAGTTGACTACCTATTAAATTTTGAAAGAGACCATGGCAATCATTACCATAGTTTAACAGTTTTTGGTTGAGCATGTCTTGGTGGATTAAAGAAGTTTATCACATATTCTTTACTTAGATACATTTGGAAAACTATAACTTCTCCCTATCATCTTTTACCTAGAAATCTAGTCGAAAACTTTAGAAAGCAAGTCCTAGTAAAGAAGATTATTAAACTATAAGTGACTCCGAAAATATAACTAGTAATCATGATTGTAGATACGGTCTTCTTGGTTGTTGATGCACCAACCACTATATATAATGCTATTCTTGGTAAAACTTCCTTGGACTAAGCTAGGGCAATTATTATTCCTAATAGAACAAAGGATTGATCAAGTGAGAGTTAATGAATTAAAAACTAAGAGATGCTACATGAACAACTTGAATAAAGAAAAACCTTTTCAGAATGAAAGATGATTAAATGAAAGAAATAGATGCCATAGAAAAATATAGACTGATAACTATAGAATCTCTTAATCTTTGAGAAGAAGGAGAAGAGAAAAACTTAAAACCTAGGTCCAACATTGAGGATATAAAAATTTTTGGTGCAAATGATGATTTTGGTCAATAAAAGTTGTAAAAAATTGCCTCATGAATTCATAAACAAGCTAATCAAATTATTAAGAAGCAGTATTGAAGTATTTACATGGTTAGTCATAGATATGCCTGGTATAGACCCATAAGTAGCATGTCAAAAGCTGGCTATTGTCCCATTGGTTAAGCTAATTTAACCCAAAAAAAAAAAAAGGCATGGTCCTGATAGTACTTAAACAATCAAGATAGAAGTTGATAAGCTTTTAAAAGCAGGATTCATCAATGTATGTAGAATTTACCAATCTTAACAAGGTCTACTCAAAAGATTCATATCCTCCACCAAACATAGATCATCTTATTGTTAAAGCCTCAAGGTTTGTCATCCTTAGCGTTAATGATGCTTTCTTTGATTATAAAAAGATGCTAATATGGTCATAAGATCGGGAGAAGATAACTTTTATAACAAACAAAGGGGTTTATTGATATAATGTGACACCCTTCAATCTTAAGAATGCTAGATCAACATATCAGAGGATGATGAACAAAGTGTTCAAAGATTAAATTGACCATATATGTAGATGGCATACTAATTAAATCCCACAATTTGGATGACCACTTTGAAAATTGGCAAAGAAGTTTTTAGGATCATGAAAAAGTGCAAAATAAGTGTTAACCTAACAAAAATGAGCAAATTCTTAAGCTTTATGTTGATAAAATAAGATTAGAAGTTAACTTTATAAAATTCTAAGTAGTTTTGGAAATGAAAAGCCTAACTAATTTGAAGAAGTCTAAAGACTTGTAAGCCTTACAAAATTCTTACCACAGTAATCAATTTATACATTTTTTTAAATATAATACTTGTTAATCTTTATCTTTTAAATGAGCTTGCTTAATAAAAAATTGATCTTTCATAAGGTCACTTAAGAAATGTTTACCATTTCACAAGATCCTGAATGGATCTAAGGAATTTAAATAGGATAAAGCATGTGAAGATATTTTTGAATTTGAAGAACTTCCTTAATTTTCCATCTATATTATATAAACTTAACCAAAAAGAACAACTATACTTATACCTAGCAACTATGGAAGAAGTTATTATTAGTGTTACCTTGATCAAAGAAACAAACATAGAAAACTTATCAATCTATTTTGTTAGTAAGGTACTTCACAGAGCAAAACTTCAATATCAAAAAATTGAAAAGATAAACTTCACATTAATAATAACATCCCAAATATGAAAGCTTTATTTTCAATCATATTAGATTGTTATCAAAATTAATCTACCTGTAAAGCAAATATTGCATAAGCCAGATATTGTAAGAAGGTTGGTCTTATAGTCTCTGGAATTAATAGAATATGGAATAATCTTTGAACTAAGGAAAGCTATCAAAGCTTAGTTCCTAATAGACTTCATAGCCAAAATAACTAAACCTAAAGGAGCTAGAGAAGTTGAAGACCAACCATATATATGGAATCTCTACATAAATAGCTCATTACATAAAAATAGCAGTGGGACAGGAGTCAATATAAAGGAATTAGATGAAGTAATATTAAATATGCATTAAAGTTTGACTTCAAAATAATAATCAAGTAGAATATGAAGCTTTGATCATAGGTTTGAAATTAGCTAAAGAGAGAGGACAAAAGCAATCTTAACCAAAAAATGATTCTTATTTAATGATGGGGGCAAATAAATGGCATTTACAATATAAAAGTTTCATGCTTAATACAATACATACAAAAGTAAAGGCTTTGATAATAGAATTTAAAGAATCTAAGTTGCAACAATCCTTTAGAATAAGAATAATAACTATAAAGGAAACAATAGCTTGGCTAACCATCAAGGAGGATAAGGTGATTAATATAAAATGATTGGCTTTATAAATAGATCTTATTAAAGCCTTCCTTGAAAAACTAAGATTGCCTCAAAGATAAATGGTTAAAAAAGAAAGTAACAACATTTTTCCTTGAAAATAGTTGATTATATAAAAGAGGATTTGCATTGCTAGTATTAAAATGTTTACATTTAGATAAAGCTTACTATGTCTTAAGAGAAACACATGAAAGGATTTGTAGTAGTCATATTGTAGGATCTTCCTTAGCATAAAAGGTCATCCAATCAAGATATTTTTAGCCTATGATGAAAAAAAATTCAATAAAATTCGTTAAGAAATGGGAGTGGTGTTATTTAAATGTGAATATCCCCTAAATGCTAGCAACTAACCAGAAAATAATTATCTTACCATGGCCTTTTTCCTAATGGGAGGTTAATTTTTTTGAACCATTACTTATAGCCATAGGATAACTTAAATTTCTAATAAAGTCATAGATTATTTTACTAAATGAATTAAAGCATTACCATTAGCTACTATTATTGCTAAAAACATGAAAAATTTATGTGGGAAAGTGTTATTTGCATATTAGCTTACCAAAGGTAGTCATAATGTCGCTTAATTTACAAGTAAATCTTTTAGGAAATTCTACAAAGACTTCCATATTGGTTAGAGGTTCACTTTAGTAGAAAATCTCTAGAACAACAATTAAGAAGAATTAGTAAATAGTGTAATACTAGATGGTTTGAATAAAATACTAGAGGGGTTAAACATGAATAGGTTGAGAAATTACTAGTAAAAAATAAATGGGTTAAAAATTACTCAGTGTTTTTTGGTCTTATAGAAGCACATATTAAAAGTTAATAAGCAAAATTGTTCTCCACCTTACTTATGGAGATAAAGCTTTTATTCTTAAGGAAATAGAAAAACCTAGTGAAAGAACAAATCTATTTGTAGAAAAAGAAAATGATAATTTGATAAGAAAAGGTTTAAATATGCTTAATGAAGATTAGGAGATGGCCTTTGAGCAGTTATTTGCTTACAAACAAAGATCGGTTAGATACCATAAAAGGAAAGTAAAGCTAAGAGAGTTTAATGAAGGATTTCTAGTTTTAAGAAAGGTTAATGGTCCAGGAAAAGACCAACAAAAAAGAAAGGTAACACCTAATTGGAAAGAACCTTTTATGGTGATGCAAAATCTAGGAATTTGCTTTTATAAACTAACCATAATAGAAGGAAACCCATTTCCAAGAAATTATAACGTATCTCATCTTAGGAAATATTTTGTTACTTTAATAGAATGATATTTTTGTAATTAACCTTAGAAGAGGGAAGAATAAAAGGGAAATTTTAATCATATCATTAGTGCCAAATTTTTAAGTGTGTTTATTAAGGTTATGTTTAAAGTTAAAATCATTTATGACAGTATATTAAAAGTAAAAATGTCATAAAAAAAAACAAATGAGCCATTAGACACCACATTAAAAATTGGCCTAATATGCATTGGTTAATTAATTACTCTAGTCGTAAATGCCATTTAAAGTCCTGGTATGACTAGTTACCATATCAAAAATTAGCTTAACATGTATTAGTCAATTAATTCCTTTGGCTTTAGATGCCACTTGAATGCTCAGTGTGCACTAGTCACCTTATCAAAAATTGGTTTGATATGCATTAATCAATTAGTTATTCTATCCTTAGACACCACTTAAGATGGGCTTGGTATGTATTGATCATCTCATCAAATAAGCTTGATATGCATTAGTTACCTTATTACATTAGCCATAGATGTTTCTTATTTTGGCTCATATGCATTGGTCTCCATAATACTTAAGCTCAATAAGGAAACAATTTGGTATGCAATGTCACTATGCACTAAAATTAGTTAAAAGTTAGTATGCTACAATAATAATGCAATAAAATAATAGAATCAGCTTGTATCCCTAACGATCCCTTGACATTATATTTTCTAATTGAATTCCTAACAATATTTACATAATTTATGAATTATTAATTCACTAAAAGTGAAAAGTAACCAATGCAAACAGAATGTAAGTGCAAACAAAATAGAATGCTATAACAGAATGCAGTGTGCAATAACATGTAGTATGCAGAACAAAATTACTATTAGGGGGTTTTGTGAATTTAAATTGAATTGAATGTATTAAATAAAGTAAAAACATAGACCAAACAGATAGAAGGAAAACCAATGTAGCAAAATAGCCGATTTAAAGAATTGAAAGCTCTAGTTTGGATTAACCATTGATCAATTAGAATTTGACTTTTCTAATTAATTCTTCATCCTTGGATTACCTAAAACCCTTCTAATAATTTGTGAATCCTAAACTAGATTACCATCTAGGATTTGACTAATTAAGATTAGTTGATTAAGCTACCACTATAATCCCTATGCTAGATCAAATTTGATTTAAAGATAGAATTCAATTGAATTAAAAAATTAAATTAAAAACCTTTAAATTAATCTCTCAACTCTCTACCCCTATATGTAAAACCATGATTTACCAATCACAATTTAACATTAAAATAGCAAAGAAATTAGAAATCACAAAAATGAATATCAATTATACTAAATCAATATCCAACACATGTAATCTCAAGAAATCAACTCATAAAATTAGGGAAAGAGGAAAATTAATCAAATAAAGTCAACATTACAATTCATAACCTCATAAATTAGTAGAGGAAAGCCTTAAACTCCTTGAATCATCCATGGGTTTTAAGCTTTTATTGATAAAGAATAAAAGAAAAATAAGAAGAAAAGCTATATTGCAGAATGTTATGTAAAAGTCTAGAAGTTTAATGAGTTCTCTCTATTTATTTGACCTAATTAAGATAAAACCCTATTGGAATTGGATTGCATATCTCTTAGGATTACAATAATAGGGCATTTTAATTTTTAGAAGCTTAGATTTATTTTTAACAAGATAATTAACTCTAACAGTTACATCAGTAAATTCCCATAGGTCTGACTTCCAACTAGCTTAAGACCATTAAAACAAAGTAACTTGGTAATCTATAAATATCAAAGTTGCAAGATTATGTGTTATGAAAATTGGGGCACTGATTTCAGGTTAATTGGACCTTTACAACTCCAGATATAACCTAAATACGGAGGCTAACTCAGTGGGGACAAAGACATGACTTTGACTTCTCAGCCACATATGACCACTAAAATATTTGAACTAGGCTTAAACCAAAACATAAATTTCGTAGTTCTCTCTCTAAGCTTTCTAAGAATATGAAAATCACCTCAATCCAACATCCAAAGCCTAACATACGACTGAAAAATAGAAATAGTATCAAAATTTAGCATTCATAGAATAAATTTGAAATATTGTAAAATCAACCACAAATTATAAAGCAAGGCTAATTCTATAAAATTAAGCATGTGTAACCCTCTAAGAGATATAAAATAGGGAAAAATAAAATAGTAAATATTTTTCTCATCAAATTGCCCCACACTTAGCTCTTGCATGTCCTTGGGCAAGACATAACTTTATTTGAAAACTAAGAAATAAAAGACTTTACTTTGCAAAAAACTTCAAATTCATAAATCCATAGGTAAAAGACAAATAAAAACTAGCAAGAAATATAACACATTATGAAGAAAAATCTTAACAAATTTAGAACTAACTAATATAGCAATTTCATTCAAAAAGAGTAGATCAAATTAGTAGATTCTCACAAGATTCACTCTCCATCTCTCAAGTGTTTAGGCTAGCGTTTCACTCAATTTCATTTCATAAAATCATTCTACCATAAGCATGCTAATCATATAATCTCCATTACTCAAATTAGATGTACAACACAAATTAAAAGGACTTTATTCATAGTTATAATAGGGCTAAGACAAGGGTAAGAAAAATAAGAATATGGAAGGTTTGAAACTAAAAAAATCAATATAACACTTGAATAAAAAATATATAGGTAAATCATAGATAATTGCAACTCAACACAAGCTAAATTCAAATTCAAACACTTATCAACTTTTTTTATTATCCTTTCTTTTTTCTTTCTTTCTTTCTTTTTTCAATTCAATTCAATTCAAAATATTTTATTCTTTTTTCATTCTTCTTTTTTTTCACTTTTCTTTCCTTTTTTTGGGATTCTTTTGCTTCTTTTTTTCATTTTCTTCTTCTTCTTTTTTTCAACTAACATTTGATGACTTTTTACAATATATGAACTCACACACTCCCACACTTATTCAAGAGCTAATCTTATAAAAATTTAATTGCTCTACTAATCCCTAAGGTTAGGTAAAGATATCTATTTTTTATTGGAAAAATATACTCATAGGTTAATGAACAAAGAAAAGGTAATAAAATCTCAATGGGGTTCACAATTATAAAAACTTCAAGGTTGGCTTTATAACTCTAGTTTAAATAAAGAAACAATACCTTAATCATTTTTGTGCATACATGCACAAAATGTAATTTCAAAAAGATTCAAAGTGAGTTCAAGTGAAACAAATCATGGAAGAACATCATATAAGAAGGAAAGACAATAGCAATAGCATGAATTTTCAACAAAAGGCTCAAAATATCACAAGGTAAGTCATGCTATCAAGTTAAATCTACAAATTCAAAATCTATCACTATATCAATCAATTCAAGAAGCAAAATTATTCATTCAATCATATTATGAATCCTATCTAACTTTAATTAAATCCTATGTTAGGATCGAGAGCCAAACAGATATAGGGGAATTAATCGATCCCAGCCAAGGATCCATGTAAAACGATTAGATCAGGACAGGGATTTAATTGCCTTTTATAAACGCTTCAAGGGTTTAATCATTGATCACCCTTTTTCTACTTGCTTCCGATTGAAAACTCTGAGGTATCCACATGAACTTATGAATCACTAGCAAACACGTCATGTGTACTGATAAGAATTTAGCTCTTTTACTTTGTAGTATTAGTTACGTCCTTTTTAGAGTTATGGTTAAGGAGTGTTGTTAAGGTTTTCTATGTTACTGGGATTCATGAATAATGGGTTTTTTTTCACTTATTAACACCCAACACATCTATTTAAATAGGTGCACAAAAAAATCCTAATTAATTGGGCTTTATTTCATGTATAATTATTAGCTTATAATTGAGCCTAATAATTATAACATGAAATTCCCATATACTAGGCTTAAACAATTTAGCCCATCAATTCCAAATCCATTAGGCTTTAAATGTGTAATCCTATAGGTTCTCATTACATTGGTAATGATCATAAATCATATTAATGATCATAAACAATGAGTGGTATCTAGTAACACATCATTGTTATCCAAGTAATGAGAAAGTCGGTGATTCGATTGAACTTTTACATATAATTATCATCTATGTCCTTTTGTGCTAGACATCTAGATTGAGCACGAGACATGGATTGTGTCATGCTATATAGCCTAATTCAGAGGTTTCTTGATTCCTAAGTAAGTTGATTAAGATAAATGTAATTAACATCCCATGTCAATCCATTTGAACATGGTCATGCATTTTTCTTAGCCTTACTTAATCAAGGGGCTCATAGATGTTACTCCTGTTATATACGAAGGACAAATTCCATCTTGATCATATAAATCCCTCCGCATAATATATGATACATCCAATAACTATCCTTGCATTCACTCAACTATGAGTGACATAGAGTAGTGTCAAAATATGGAACTCACATGTAAGGAACCTTGATGATCTCAAGCTAAAAAACTATGTTGATGATCACTAAGAATTACTCATGACACTCATATAATGATCCATGTAGTGCTCTTAGGATGGGTCGATCTAGTACATAAGTTTTCTAACTTGTATTCATGTGTAAACTTAATATCTCATAGAAGTAAGCACACATGCTAGTCTTAACATATCAATGCAACCTAATTCACAATGATAAATGATTAGGGACATTTAAGAATATAATTATTCTAGGGTTATATCATAATTAAATATATTATGTAAAAAATATATGTATAAATATGATAATTGGAATTGCCTTTAAAATAACATGATTCAAATTTATAATTATTCATATGATTAGTTTTAGGGTATATCTTATTCATGAAAAAGCAAAATCTCTATTAATGGAAAGTACTAAAAATACTCAAAAAATAAGTGAAAAATAAGATTTTTTTTTATTTTTCTTTTTTTTTGAAAACATTGAAAAATATTAAAAGAAAACACAAAGTATAAAGTAAATTCTAAAGTCTCCCCCCACTTAAATTTTACATTGTCCTCAATGTAAAGCATATCAATATAATAAAAAATAACATCAAGAAAGATAAAAGACATGGAAAATAAAAGAGAAGGGTAAGAAAAAGAAAATTTATAAAATAGCTTGGGTTGCCTCCTAAAAGCACCTTTCTTTAATATCTTTAGCTAGATGTCATGGTATGGCTTGAAGTCTTTAACTAGGATCTACAAGAGGATTGACTACATCTATTGCTTCCAAATTTCTAACCTTTAGGTCATCCATAATTAAAAAGTTATATTGAAAGTTTGGATCATCCACTATAAATGCTCTAAGTGATATTTTTAAATCATTTTTTCTTGAATGTTTTAAATCATCTAGTAAAATAAATTCAACATGATCAACAAAATGGTGAGAAGGATTAATGTAAAAACACTCCTTTTGTTCTAAAGTTGGAATGTTCTTATCATCTTATTTTTCTATAATTTTTGAATGAACACTACTATTTTCATCTAAAAATGCAAAGATTTCAGCACAAATGGAACATTAAAAATCACTATTTTTACAGGTGCATTTATGGCTATCAACACAATTCATAAATTTAAAAAATTCATGAAACTCAGTAAGTAATTCATCATGGATATTATCAACATGTAATTTAAAATTAACAAGCTCTAAACTAGCAAAATCAAAATGGGAAACAACAAAATTAGAAATAGAAAAATTGAAAATAGTAGAATAAAAAATGTCAGAATTAGAAATAGCAAAAATAACAAACAAAATAAGGAGAATCATACACTAAAAGTTCCAAAATGCAAAGAAAGGATATAAAGTTATCATGCATATCTTCAAAAAAATCAAACTTAGTTGTAACACCATCAGACTTCATGGTTAATGTTCCATCTCGAACATTAATTATGGTTTTTACTGTCTTGAGAAAAGGTTGACCAAGAATGATTGGTGGAAGAATGTTGGAATCTTTATTTTCCATTTTCAAAATGTAAAAATCTGCTGGAAAAATTAATCCATCAACCTGCACTAGAATATCTTTAACAACATTTAAGGGATAAATGTTAGATCCATTTGCTAATTAAATAATCATCTTTGTTTCTTTCAAAGCTCCTAAATTCAAAGTATTAAAACAGAAAGAGACATGACATTAATGGATGCTCCTAAGTCTAACATGGCATGCTCTATTCCAATTTTGCCTATGATGCATGGATGGTAAATATGCTTAGATCTTTGCATTTTCTTGGTAATTTTCTTTAAATGATGGCAGACACATTTGCCTTTACACTTAGTTTCTTGCCCACCCTTAATTTTCTCTTATTAATGCATAATTTTTTAGAAAGTTAGCATACCTTGGAATTTGTCAAATCTAGTAAAGGTATGTTAACTTTTATTTATAAAACCATCCTTCTTAAGTGTAGTCATAAAGGACATTAAGCTCAAGAGTGTCCTAGAAATTTCCATAGCTAAGGTGTTAGTTATATTATATCTAAATAAAATAACCTAAATCCCTAATTTTTGAATCTTTCAAAGGAATAACTAGTACTTTTAAGAGATAGTCATGTGATATGTAGGGATAAAATAATGAATAGGAGTTAAGCGAGAGTTTATGCATTAACTAGCTTAGAGGTTTACACATTCAATGCTATACCTTTAGGTACCTATAAACTTGATAAATTTTTGTTAGAGTTTGGTTTTATCCATGTGATATTTATTCTTTTGTTTCAAAAAAAATTGTCATTATTTCTAACAAGCTTTTATAAACTTATAACTATACCTTGATTACAATAACCTTAACTGATAAATTTCCTTTTAAGCACCCATGTTAGAAAGTTGCCTTATATTTATGAACATATGTTGTCTATTGATTTTGTTTTGCCTACTATAAATTATTTTAATATGATCTTGGTAAGATATTAGTTATCTGAATGTCATATTTGTTTGAATTGTTTTAATAAATCTATTATTTCTTTTAAAAAGTGTTCTCTACCCATTGGGTTTTGAGTGAATAGGTTGCTAAGAACTACTGGCTTAAGTTTAAGTGATAAGGCTCAGAAATTCATTGAAAAAGGATGCTCAACATATCTAACTTTATTTCAAAATCTAAATTCACTAACTCTAGATTTAGGCAATATTCTTATACTAAAAAAGTATGTATTGGGTAAGTTTTGGATAATTTGAGATGAACCATTAAAGCTTAACTTCGTTTGTTATACAAAGAATGACCAATTAGAGTTTAAAGCCTAAGATAGGAAACAAAATCCAAAAAGGCTCCATCAGTAATGGTTTATGAGAATGCCATGAAATAGAAAAGACCAAGTAAGAGCCAGAACCGTATATATATATATATAAAATGTTAGGATCGAAGCCAAACAGACGTAATGGAATTAACCGATCCTAGTTAAGGATCCATGTGAAAAATTAGATTAAGATAGGGATTAGATTACCTTTTTTTCAAACACTTCCAATGTCCAATCGGTGATCACCCTCTTTTAACTTGCTTTCAGTAAAAAATTCTAAGGTATCCACACAAACCTATGAATCACCAGCAAACGTCTCAAGTCCATTGATTAGAATTTAGTTTTTTTTTATCTCATAGTGCTAGCCATGCCCTTCAAGGGTTCAAAGGGGCTGTTAGGTTTTTTTGTATTAGCGATGCGTGAATAATAATATTATTACTGAACAAGCCTATTTAAATAGATGCACAAAAAACACTAATTAATTTGGTTTTGTTCCATGTATAATTATAAACTTATTATTGGGCCTTATAATTATTATATGGAATTCCTAACTATTAGACCTAAACATTTTAGTCCATTAATTCCAAATCTATTAGGTTCTATGTGTGCGATCCTATTGGTTCTCATTATATTGGTAATGTTTATAAATCACATTAATGATCATAAATAATGAGTGGTGTCTAGCAACACGTCATTATTACCTAAGTAATGAGAAAGTCAGTGATTCGACTGAACCTTTACATGTGATCATTAACTATATCTTTTTGTCCTAAACACCTAGATTAAGCATGAGACATAGACCGTGTCATTCCCGTATAACCCAATCCAAAGGTTTCTTGATTCCTAAGTAAGCTGACTGAAGTAAATGTAATTGACATCCTATATTAATTCATCTGAGCATGACCATGCATTTTTTTTAGCTTTACTTAATTAAAGGGCCCATAGATGTCACTCCTGTTTTATAGGAGAGACAAATTCTATCTTGATTACGCAAATTCCTCTGCATCATATGTGACATGTCCAATAACTACCCTTACATTCACTCAATCATAAGTGACATAGAGTAGTATCAAAATATGAAATTAACATATAAGGAACCTCAGCGATCTCAGGTTAAAGGACCATATTAATAATGATCACTAAGAATCACTCATGACACTCATATAATAATCCATGTAGTGTTCTTAGGGTGGGTCAATCCAATATACAAGTTCTCTAACTTGTACTCATGTGCAAACTTAATATCTCATATAAGTCATCATACATGCTAGTCTTAACATATCAAAACAATCCAATCCACAATGATATATGACTAGGGACATTTAAGAATATAATTATTTTAAGGTTATTATCATAATTAAATATATTATGCAAACAATATATGTATAAATATGATAATTGGAATTGCCATTAAAATAACATGATTCAAATTTGTAATTATTAATATGATTGATTTTAGGACATATACAATAATAAAAAAGATATTCATACCTTTTGATGAATGCTAGGCTAGACGTTAATGTGCCCCTACAATGTTGTTAGTGGGATAGAGTGAGCAAATATTTATTAGAAGGCCTAAAACACTACAAGCATGTAAGGAAAAGTGATTAGGTTAACTTCTAAAAAATGCATTTGTCGAGTATATGAAAATGTTAAAATGACATGCCTCAGTAGGTTATATAGTTGTTAATACTTAAATTTGCAAAGCCTAGTAATTAGGAAATTATCTAAAGACATGAAAGATTAAGTAATTAATTAGGTCACTAAAAGGAAAAGACCCCAAATCTTCACAAGAAATGTCTTACAAGGAGACCATAGACTATACAATTTCAAAAGATCAAAATAAACCATTTCACAAAAGACTTAAACCCCTTAAAGACACCTCAAAAAAGGCCTAAAATAATTAAAAACTCATTTCACCTCTAAAAAAGTGTAAAATAAATCAAAAGACTACTTGCTCTAAAGAGGGATGGATAGGATCATAAGATCTCACCTTTAAGGAGGTTAACTTTAAATAAGGTTATAATGTTTCATAAAACTTCATTGTTGGGAATTCGGATTATCATATACAGCAGAAATTCAAGATTTGATCTGAATTCTACCTAGGATCCATGCAAAAAGCATAAATCTATAATTAGGGTTTTACCTATTAGGAACTCGTGTTTCTACTGATCAAAACTTGAGAGCGGATGAATCAAACGCCGGCCGAAAGGTACAACGTCTCTATGGTATCCACACGGAGTGAATAATGACCTCTCATCCTCCACGAATCTGCTAGGATGCATTTTTCTCTCTAGGAATTAGGATTGGATGTTTTCTGAGTGATTTAGGGTTTGTATGGAAGCTTTGAGCGTGTTGTTAATGTGCTACCTTTAAGCCGCCTTTTATAGAACTTAGGCAAGCCACAATCCTAATCCTACTAGGATAATGCTTTTAAAATCCTAATCATTCTTAACAACTCATTTTATCCTTATCCTAGAGATAATGAGGAGAGATATGACTTATCTATTAACTATCTAACATTAGATAATATTATCTCATAATATAAATATCTTAATATTAGATAATTGAATATAGTTATCAAACATCAAAATAATATTATCTCATAATATATTTATCTAATATCTAATAACATAGTTATTTGATATTACTTTAATATCAAATAATATCACATAATATATATATATATATATATTACGTGAATTTATTATTCTTAATAATATATATATGCACGAAAATAAGTTCAATTAATTGGATATTAATATAATTAAAGTTCAATTAATTATTGTCTTATTCCTACTCCTTTTGTGTGACCCTGTAGGTTCTTACTACGTTGACAATGACTCATTATTGAGCTATAGACAGTAAGCAGTATCTAGTAATACATCACTGCCACTCAAGTAGTAAGAATGTCTGTGATTCGACATCCACCTAATACATGATCAATGTTTTGCATCATAACCCTTTTGTAATAATATCCAAATTGAACTGGAGGTATGGAATATGTCATCCTCATCAATGTTCAATTTACATTTCTTGATATTGAGTAGACTTAAAATAAATGATTAATATCACATATTAATTTAATTGAGCATGGCCATACATTTCTAAGTCTCACTCAATCAAGGGGCCCAAGGATATTTCTCTTTTATATAAGAGTAACAAAATCCCATCTACATCACTCACTTCCTTCTGCACGATTTATGACACACCCAATCAATGCCCTACTTGTCATCTTGATTAAAGGTGACATAGGACAATATTAAAGTGAGTAATTCCTCATGTAGAGAACTATAGTGACTTCAGGTCAAAAGTTTATGTGTATTTGTGATCATATGAGAATAACTTATGACACGTCTATCCATGCAATATTCTCATAGTGGGTCAGTCCAGTACATTGTTCACTAGCAATGTACTCATGTATTGACTTGATATCACATATCCATGATTCGTAATCATCAGTCACTATACATGCTAGTCTCGATGTATTATTACTATCATTTTCGTAATAATACTTGACTAGGGGCATTTTAGGAATAGCGAAGCTATTCCAAGGATAATTATTATATTAAGTTATAAATTGCGCATAATAATAATAAAATTATAAAAAATATATAATAATTAAATTACCTAAAATAAAACATAATACATTGTATATAACTTCAATCATTTATATGATTGGTTCTAGGACACACACCAACATTCACATCTAAGGGATCTCCATAAAGGGCATATAGAGTCAAAAGACTTCACCTCTACAAAGATGTTGTAGAGTTAAATGACTTTATTTTCAAATTAGGATTCAAAATAAGTTAAAAGACCTACTTCCATTACTATGGAAGGTATAAAGAGTGAAAAGACTTTACCTTTAGAAGAATGTTATAAGCTTAAAAGACTCCATTTTTAAAGAAGGATTTAAAATAATTTAAAAGATCTACCTCTATCACTATCTCTATAAAAGGCATAAAGGATAAAAAAATCCTACCTCTAAAGAGATTCTTTAACTTTAAAAGAATCAATCTCGAACAAGGATTCAAAATATGTTAGAAGACCCACCTTGTATCATAGGATATGCTAAAAAGTCTACAGAAAACTACCTCTTTTCCTTATCCATACTTAATGTTTAAAAATGATTGCTTGCCTTGTTTTTGGCATTATCTTGACTCCAGGGGTCTAAACAATAAGGTCCTGTACAGACTAAAAAGCTAGCTAGCAATTACCCGATCTAAGGGCAAGGATTACTTTGGTCATGAGAATAGAGTAATATTTTCCAATTTTTTTGTGAATATTTAGATTCTATGGCTTGGAAGGATTAGAATAAAGGTTTCATTGTGATTTATAAGAGTGGTAAGCATATTATGCTTAATCCTCTTCAGTCATGTACCCTTTGGATCATAAGAAATGTAGAGGTACCTATACTTAATGAATCATTAACTAAATTTAGCCTAATATATGATACATTTAGCTACTCTTTAGCAAATTATCTAATTGTCTTATAGAAAACTACCACTATCATTGTCATCACTACTTTTGCACATCACCAGCACTATTATCACTATGATTACTATTTTTGCACATCACCTTCATTGTCATCATAGAGGATGCCCAATACTATTGTACTACATTTTATCCCTTGGATTTGCTACCAATTTGATCTTATGTACTAAAAACTATTATTCCATAGCCTATATCCATGTTAGCTATTTGACCATTTATAAAACTCCTTTAATGAATGATAAAAAATAAAGAGAAAAGGTGAATGGAGAACAAAAGAATAGGAGGTGAATAGGAAAACACACATAGAGAAAGATGGGGAAAGATAGATAGAAAATATAAAGATAGAAAAAAGCATACTAGTAGCATAACACTCATGGCACAAAAGATTCCTGAAAACTTCTAAGTCTTACAACTCACTCAACCTTATACCTTATTAATCTTCAAAAAGGTATAAGAAGTTCATTTAGTTAGGGAGGCATAACCATTTTGCACTACTTATAGTTAGGTTACAAAGTGCTTATTCCATATTAACCCTTATAATCACAATCCTGCACTTTATTATTGTACATACACCTTGTAATTAACAAAGTTGTAGAAACCTTACCAAATAATTTGGTAACTCAAGTGGGGAGGTGTATACGATGATGGTGTCTAATTCAAGTTTGGTTAGTCAAAGTTCAGGATTACCTTGCTCATTACTTTTCCTAATATGAATTAACACCTATATGGTAGGTCAACTACTTTTGGTTCTGATTATCCTAACTATCAGCAAACTCAAGCCATAAAACTCAAGCCACAAAAACTATAGGTGCTTGCTAGTAACTCTTTACGTTAACTATGACCAAAGACCTAGATTTTAAAATTGGACTTCCTTCTTTAACTTTTTACCATCCATTGAATATTACAGTATAGTTAAGCACTTTTGCTGCTTAACAAATAAGGAACAATAACTCTACCTTCTTTTCTATACTAATGGTTCCCATTTTACTTATGGAATAATTCCTTCAAGACTAATAATAAACCTGTCACACCATTTGTGAGCTAACATGCTAAGTTAGAGGATCCCCTTAAATGAACCCTTCTCTAGTTTTTAGCATAACCAAATAATTAAGAGCTTACCAAACATGAATTCCTTAAATAGAAATGATCACACTGATGGAATGCTACACATCATGTAACATGGGCAAATTCATATTGAGAATATCCTTTATGAAGAAGAAGCTTACTAAGATATTGAGCAAGTCTTAGTCCTATTCATCAAGGAATACCTCAAATGTTTCTTAAAGAAGCGAGGTGAAAAGTAATAGTAGACATTAACTTTTGACCACCTTTTTCTCATAACATTTATGAACATTCTCACCCTTAAGGGTATCAGTCCTCTTTATTTCAAAAGTTTAATAGAAGTAAGAATGCTAAAGAATATATCCACCAATTTGTTGATAACCTCAAGATTTATAATGGAGATTATGACTTGCACCTCAAAATTCTCTACGTTTCTTTCAATAAAGCTTAGTCATGGTACACTAAGTTACAACCAAGGTTAATTCCCTCTTGGAAGGATATGGTAGCCATTTTTTGCAATAAAACTTTCATCACATAAGGGATAATTCATTTGATGGACCTAGGTTGGACATGATAGTAAAAGAATAAAGATGTAATGGCCTTCATCAGTAAATACATTGATCAAGCCTAACATTATTAAGAAGAAGTTTCTAAATCTACTTTAGCATGGATAATCCTATTACTCTATACCTCTACCATGGTAAAAGGCATTTAATTCTCTCAAATAACAAACTAAAAGAACACAATATTATGAAGAAAGAAATATAAATGTCACTACAGTAAAAGTTATTAAGAAAAAAACCCACATTTGGACTTGTTTTTATCCTTAAAAAAGGAACAAATTATAATTGGACTCTTTTTTTGAACAATAACTAACTAAAGAGACTTAATCTTAGGCCATCATACCAAAAAGGAGAAATTCTACCTCCTTTCTTGTGTTCCATAGAAAAATTTATTATCTTGCTAAAGGCATGGGTAAAAGACAAAAAAATAGAATTGTCATAACCAAAAAGCCCTATCATTAAGGCATAGCGAAATGCACCTCTTTTTTATCATTACCACTAGCTATTGACTCAATAATTGATAATCAAACCTAAGATTATTAAGAGGAAGTTTTTGAATCCATTTTAGTCCAAAGCTACATTTGCCAGCATGAATGATTTTGTTACTTTATAGCCCCACTATAATGACATTTAAACCTTCAATAGCCTAATCACTAGAGCAGGAAGGGTATTTAACTCCCTCGAATAAAAAACTAGAAGAACATGATCTTATAAGGAAAGAAATGTGAATATCATTATGTTAGAAGTTGCTATGAAAAAGTCCATGTTTGGACTTATTTTTATCAAAAAAAAAAAAGAATAGATTATAACTGGACTACTTCTTTGAAAGATGACTAACCAAGGAGACCTACTCCCTATATTGGAAAGGAGAAGTTTTTCTTCCTTTCTTGTGTTGCATAGAAAAATTTCTTATTGTGCTAAAGGTGTGGGAAAAAGATAAAAAGATAGAATTACCATAATTAAAAGGCCTTATCATTAAGGCATAGCTAAATGCACCTTTTTTTATCACTACCACCAGTTCAGCAATTAGTGATCAAGCCTAAGATTACTAAAAGGAAGTTTTTGAATCTACTTTAGTCTAAGGCTACATTATTGGTATAGATGATCCTATTACTCTATAACTCTACCATGGTGACATTCAAACCTTCAATGACTTGATCGCTAGAGTAGGAAAGTAATTAGCTCTTTTAAATAGTAAATTAGAAGAACATGATCTTATGAAGAAAGAAATATGAATGTCACCATGGTAAAAGTTACTAAGAAAAAGCCCATGTTTGGATTTTTTTTATTCTAAAAAATAGAATGAGTTATAACCAAACTCCTTATCCAAATGGTGACTAAACAATGAAACCTAATCCTAGGCCATCATACTAGAAAGGAAAAGTCTTGTATCTTTTTATATGTTCCATAGAAAAGTTCTTATCATGCTAAAAGACAAAAAGATGGAACTACCATAACTAAAAGGCCCTATCACTGAGGCATATTGAAATCCATATCTTTTTTATCATTACCTCTAGTTACTAATTTATACAACCACTAATGTTTCATGTTAAGATAAACTTTTCAAAATAGGTTAAAGAATGGTGAGCTAAAGCTTTCCTAGCTTGAAAAGGATGAGGTCAACTAAGAACCTTTCTTTAACCATGTTGTAAATACTTTTTCTTGTTCATTTGAGTTTATTGTTGAAAACTTTAAAGAAAAACAATAGCTTTTAGAAATGCCTAATGACTTTCTAGCTAAAGCTTTGTTTAAGTCTCCAAAATTTCACCAGTTCTTTAGTCTTATTGAATTTAATAAAGCTAGAAAATACCAAGTCTTTCTGGCCATTTATTAAAATTTCATAGGATCGAGGTGGTAGTTGTTGTGCTATAAGTGGAAATTTGCATAAAAGAACCCATGCTCACACAAGTGCTATCAGATTCAAAGAAGTTGATAAATAGGTGGCATATGTGAATCATAATAGACCTTTATACCTAAAAGCCATAGTAGAAAGGACTAAAGTCACCTAAGCATTAATAGATAATAGGTTAAAAGTTAATGTTGTGCTTATGTCTTTACTCTGAGTAATTAATTTTCTTGAAAGTCTTATAAAAAGGTGCTTATAATTCTAAATACTTTTAAGACAAATCTTGTCAAATTGTTGACTATGTTCATCTTTACCTTGGAATGAGGCCTATTAAGATGGCTAACAGGTTTTGCATCACTAAAGAAGTACCAAGTTATTACATCTTATTGATTTATCCATGGTTGCATGGTCACAATTATATTCCTTCAACTTTTCATTAATTTGTTAAAGGAAATTTCATGGGGAAAGATATTGAACTTTGTGTGATGAGCACACCATTTGATGAAGGTAACCTTCATCTTACAAACATGATTTATTTTAATAGGCTATCAAAATTTGGAATAAATGCAATCACTAAACCTTAAGGCATCCCTATTAGTATGGATAAGATAAAAAGCTTATCATGTCAAAAGTATCTCACATTTAAAAGAGGGATAACTCATTCCATAAGTCATTTTATAACCTTTATTGCAAAGTTACTAACAACATTTGCTTCAAATGAAGCCATGGGAATTAAGTCACCCACTAAGCAAACAAAACTAGAATCTTTAATTATTGATCATACTGAAGGAATAAATAAAAAATTCATATATCACTACTGTAAGGACGAAAGTCTTGGGAGATTAGAAAAAGAGGGCATAATTGCATTCATTTATGGATTCTTTAAACCCTAAAAAACCTAAAGGAATGGAGGTACAGTCTCCCCTATTAAAAGAAAAGTTAAAGGAATCATCACTTGCATTGTAAGATATATTAAAGCCCTTCAATATAGAGCTTGAAGTAATAATCTAAGGAAGGAGGGGGAACTTCGACCAACTTTCATCAACATTGTCCTTATAGCAAAAGAATAAGATAAGTTAGTTAACTACTTAAAGAATTAGGGATATATTTACATAGAAATGTCACAAGATGTTGTGCCTAAGCATTAGTTTGGTATCTTATCACTTAGATATCCACCTAAATTAGAAATTGATCAAATAGCCACTTTAATAGTTCCTAACTAATGTGGAAATCAAAATTAAAGAAAAATTTAACAAAGCTTTTTAAAGAAAGATTCATAAAATCAATTAAGCATTTGATGTAGTTGGCTAATATTGTCCCACTCAAAAAGGAAAAATGGCAAATTTATATTTATATGGACTTCAAAGATTTAAATAAGGTGTGTTTCAAAGATGAATTCTCATTACTTGACATTAATGCCTTGGTTAATTTAACAATTAGGCATGGAAGATTTTCATTCTTAAATGTTTTTAGTTAAAATAACCAGATCTTAATGTACATTTGAGATGCTATCAAAATCATATTTTAGATTCCTATAAGGAATTTTCACTAAACACTTATGCTTTCGGGTTTTAAAAATATGGGAGCCACATATCAACATGTTATGATTACTATATTCAATGACATGTTACATGATTTCATAAAAGACTATGTGGATGATATTATAGTTAAGTTAAAAAAGAAATAGGATCATTTGGGCCATCTGAGAAGAGTTTTTAAAAGACGTAAAAAATGTTGCCAAAAGCTTATTTAGTACAAATATGCCTTTAAAGACTCATATAGTAAGTTTTGAGGTGTAAGGTTTGCAAGGATAGAATTAAGGTTGATAGTGAAAAAGTGGATGCTATCTTAAAAATGCCATGACCTATTAACCTTAAGACATTAAAAGGATTTCTAGGAAAAGTTTCATGTATTTGAAAGTTTATACCCATACTGTTGGAACTCATAAGTCTCTTCAAATCATTAGTCATAGAGAAAAATCCTTTTCTTTAGACCTAAGAGTGTTGGTTGTTGTTTAAAAAGATATTAAGCACCTTTAGTTTCACTAATACCATGACTGCCCTATAATGTGGTTTGCCTCTTGTGCTCTATCTAATATCCATAACTAAATCTATAAAAGCTTTGCTTGCTTGAGAAAAAGACAAAGTGGAAAAGCTCACATATTACTTAACATATTACTTAAGGTAAAGTTAAATTATACCTCTATGGAAGAGCATTATCTTGATTTTATCCACATTGCACAAAAGTTTAAACACTATTTTTTGGTGTATTCTATTCATTAAATAACCTACTTTAACCTAATCAAATTCTTTCTTAAAAGGTTTAGGCTAGCAGGAAGGATGGCTATATAAATGTTGTTACTTAATGAGTATAAGATTACTATGGAAGCTTTAAAAAAAATTAAAAGTCAAGCCTTAGTTGAAATTTTAGCTTAGTTTCCTTCTAATGAGTATGAACTTGTACTAGAATAAATATTAAGAGGACTTCTAGAAGAGGATATATACATAGTTTGAACAAAAGGGATGCACTGGACTGTTGGTGTGTGTCTTAAGAACTAATTATATAGATGATTGAAATAATACACAATGTATTATATTTTATTTTAGGTAATTTAATTATTATATTTTATTTTCATAATTTTATTATTATTATACGCGATTTATAACTTAATATAATAATTATCCTTGGAATAGCTTTGCTATTCCTAAAATGCCCCTAGTCAAGTATTATTACAAAAAAGATAGTAATAATACATCGAGACTAGCATGTATAGTGACTGATGATTACGAATCATGGATATATGATATCAAGTCAATACATGAGTACATTATTAGTGAACAATGTACTGGACTGACCCACTATGAGAATATTATTAGTGTATATGCCTTAAAACTAATCATATTAATGATTGTAATTTTGAATCATATTATTTTAATGGCAATTCTAATTATTATATTTATATATATTGTCTACATAATATATTTAATTATGATAATAATCTTAGAATAATTATATTCTTAAATGTCCTTAGTCATATATAATTGTGGATTAGGTTGCTTTGATATGTTAAGACTAGAATGTGTAGTAACTTATATGAGATATTAAGCTTACACATGAGTACAAGTTAGAGAACTTGTATTCTGGACCGACCCATCTTAAGAACACTACATGGATTGTTATATAAGTGTCATGAGTGATTCTTAGTGATCATTATTATTATAATCCTTTGACCTGAGATCACCAAAGTTCCCTACATGTGAGTTTCATATTTTAATACTATTCTGTCACTCATGCTTAAGTGAATACAAGGGTAGTTATTGGATATGTCACATATCATGCGGAGGGATTTGTGTGATCAAGATGGAATTTATCCCTCCTATATAACAGGAGTAACATCTGTGGGCCCCTTGATTAAGTAAAGTTAAGAAAATGCATGGCCATGCTCAAATGAATTGACATGGGATGTCAATTACATTTGGTTCAGTCAGCTTACTTAGGGATCAAGAAACCTCAAGATTGGACTATATAGGAATGACACGGTCCATGTCTTGTGCTCAATCTAGATGTTTAGGACAAAAGGATATAGATGATGATCATATATAAAGGTTTAGTTGAATCACTGACTTTCTTATCACTTGGGTAACAATGATGTGTTGCTAGACACTGCTCATTGTTTATGATCATTAATATGATTAATGATTATTACCAATGTAATGAGAGCCTGAAGGGTCACACACTTAGAGCCTAGTGGATTTGGAATTAATAGATCAAATTGTTTGGGCCTAATACTTGGGAATTCTATGTTATAATTATAAGGCCCAATAATAAGCCTATAATTATACATAGACCAAAGCCCAAATTAGTTAGGGTTTTTTATGCTCCTATTTAAATAGGCTTGTTGGGTAATAATAAGGTTGATTCATTATTCACGCATCCCATACAACATAAAAAAACCCTAGCACCTCTCATTGACCATAATCCTTGAAAAGATGTAGCTAGCACTACGAGGCTAAGGAGACGAATTCCAACTAATGATCGTGAGGACGTTCATTGGTGATCTACTGGTTCGTGTGGATACTTCAGAGTCTTTGATCGAAAGGAAGTCGAAGAGGTGATTAACGAACAAAATTTAGAATCATATAAAGGTATAACCTGAATCTTACATTCTAATTTAACGTTTTGCATGGATCCGTTAGCTGGGATCAATTTATTCCGTTGCGCTTGTATGGCTCCTGATCCCAACATATTGCATGGATAGACGTATCATAAGTTATTCTTATATGATCACAAATACACATAAGCCTTTGACCTGAAGTCACTACGGTTCCCTATATGAGAAATTACTCATTTTAATATTGTCTTATGTCACCTTTAATCAGGATGATGAATAGGGCATTGATTTGGTGTGTCATGAATCATACAGAGGGAAATGAGTGATGTAGATGGGATTTTATTACTCTTGTATAAAAGAGAAATATCCTTGGGCCTCTTGATTGAGTGAGACTTAGAAATGCATGGTCATGCTCAATTGGATTAATATGTGATATTAATCATTTATTTTAAGTCTACTCAGTGTTAAGAAATATAAATTGAACATTGACGAGGATGACACACTCCATGCCTCTAGTTCAATTTGGATATTATTACAAAAGGGATTATGATGCAAAACATTGATTATATAATAGGTGGATGTTGAATCACAGACATTCTTACTACTTAAGTGGCAATGATGTATTGCTAGATATTGCTCACTGTATATGGCTCAATAATGAGTTATTGTCAACGTAGTAAGAACCTATAGGGTCACACAAAAGGAGTAGGAATAAGACAATAATTAATTAGACCTTAATTATATTAATATCCAATTAATTGGACTTATTTTGTTGCATATATATTATTATTAAGAATAATAATATGTTGTTCACGTAATATATATAATATTATGTGATATTATTTGATATTAAAGTAATATCAAATAATTAAGTTATCAGATATTAGATAAATATATTATGAGATAATATTATTTTGATATTTAATAACTATATGCAATTATCTAATAATTAAGATATTTATATTATGAGATAATATTATTATCTAATATTAGATAATTAATAAATAAATCTTATCTCTCCCCATTATCTCTAGGATAAGGATAAGATAAATTGTTAAGTGTGATTAGGATTTTAGTAGCATTATCCTAGTAGGACTAGGATTGTGGCTTGCCTAAGTTCTATAAAAAGGGGCTTGAGGGCAGCACTTTTAAAACACATGCTCATAAGCTTCCATAAAACCCTAAATCACTCAAAAAATATCCAATTCTAAATCTTAGAGAGAAAAGCGCATCCTAGCAGATTCGTGGAGGGTGAGAGGTTATTGTTCACTCGGTGTGGAACCGTAGAGACTCTATACCTTTCGGCTAGCATTTGATTTATCCGCTCTCAAGTTTTGATCAATAGAAACATGAGTGCCCAATAGGTAAAACCCTAATCATTGATTTATGATTTTTGCATGGATCCTAGGTAGAATTTGGATCAAATTTTGAATTTTCACTGCATGTGATAATTCGAATTACCAACATGGACTTTTATACTTTAATAAATTTTCTTCAACTTTAAAAGGAGACATTGGAATCATACTAAGAATTCCCAATGATGAGTCACATTTAATGTTTTACAAGCTATGTTTTACTTGTACTGACAATGAAGCTGATTATGAAACTTTAATCCATGGTATGATGATGGCAAAAGATTTAAAGGTAGAAATTCTTTCCATATAAGGGCTTATCATAAAGCAAATGGTAAGGGATTTTGGTGTGAAAGAGCCCATACTTTAGGCTTATAGGAACATATTTGGGTTAGGAAATTTTAAGCAATTGCTTTCCATAACATCCAAAGAGAAAGGAGAAATAGATGTGCTAGCTATTTTGGGAGCCAAGCTCCCCATGAATGAAGAGGAACCTTTAGATATGACTTTAAAGCTATATCATCAAACCAATACCATACTAAACTTGTAGCCTTCTTAATTAAAAAAGGATAATGGTACTTATAAGTCTAAAATCTTAACTTTACTAAAGCTTCAATCAAGACATTGAAAAAATTCCACATGCATAAATGTGCTCTTTATAAAAAAGAACTAATTGATTACTAATGAGATAAGTATTTGAAGATGAAAAAGAAGAGTTTTGATGGCTATAATGCACAAGGAGATTTATACTGACAAAAGATCACCATTTTCATAGAAAGCTATAATAGCGAGGGCTTTTCTAGCCAATTATGAGAAATAAGTGCAATTGGTTTCAAGCTAATTGTTAGGAATGCAAAGGAAGGAGGATGAATATAGGTGCTATGAAAGTAGAAGACTAGAAAAGGAATATGATTTGCTATCTACAAAGTGCCATCTTGCCTATTAACTTAAGGGATGCTACAAGGTCATTACATAAGCTAGTTTTCACTTCCTAAAGGAAGGAATCCTTTATAGAAAAAACAAAGACAATACACTATAGAGGTGTTTAGGTGAAGATGAAAAGCAAATTATAATAAAGGAAGTCCATTAGAGGGAATGTGGAGAACATTAAGGTAGTTAAAAACTTTACTAAGAACTTTTGTATTTAGAGTATTATTAGCTAACTACGGAACTACATACTAGAGGATTTGTGCAGTGTTTCCAACCTTACTAATTACATGAGCCTAGGTGGAATTACAAGAACTTATAATTCCTTATCTATTCTACACTTGGATATTTGATTTAATTAGAACTATCAAACTAGGATAGAAAAAGAAAAGTATAGATTCTAGTGGCAATTAAGTTGTTCATAAAATAAAGAGAAGTAATTGCACTAAAAAATGCACATAGGGAAATTACTACAAATTTTATTAAATAAAATTTCATTTACCATTTCAAAATATTAAAGTGCATCATTTCAGACAATAATATATTTTTTGTAAACAAGTTTATCATAGCACTACTGAAGAAATACAAAATTAAACATAACAAGTCCAATCATTATTATCCACAAGGGAATTACCAGGTTGAAGCCATAAATAAAATATTATTAAAGATCCTCACTCAAATGGTGCATCTAAACCTAAAGCTTGGGCTAACCATTTGCCACTTACCTTATAGGCATATCAAATAACTAAAAGATTACCAACCTAAGTAATTCCCTTTTCTTTAGTATATACAGCTAAGGTGACATAATACTAGTTATGGAATTACTTGTCAAGACTCCCAAAATTGTGTTAGGAAATGATTTTGAGGTTAATCTAAAATTAGGACTTGACATAATAGAAGACATAAGGATAAAAGCTCAAAATGCATATATTATCAATGTTAATTGCATTACTAAAGCTTATCGAAAGATCATAAAGCCATGATTCTTCAAATAAGGTAAGCAATTCCATGCCAATGAGCATATCTCAAGGAGGTTACATGCTAAGAAAGGCTATATACGATCAGCAAGGTTAATGCTAATGGTTATTATACCTTATTCAATCTACAGACTGAATCTAAGGTAAGTTCATTTAATTTTAGGTACATTAAGTGATATTACTTATTCAAAGGGTAAAATGTCATGCATTACAAGTGCAAATTTAATCTTACAATTTTATAATCATGTTTAGAATTAACATAAAATAACAATAAAAAAATAATAAAGAGAGATAATAATAAAAGTTACTTGAAAGAAAATAATAAAGAAGATAAAGACTACAAAAAAAGCCACTTAAAGGAAAGACTTCAAATGAACCAAAGCCACGAAGCATAATAAGTATATTAACGCGATAATTCTTTCTCTATATGAACCTTAGAGGGCAGCCTTTCTTTTCCATAAAATCCATTTAACACTCATGGTGGAGGTCATTTTCCTTATCATTAAAAAGGAAAGTAGCAACAATCACATTGGTTTGTGGACTTATTAGACGAGTCTTTATTAACATTAGCACAAGTGTTCTGAATGCATGAATTCAATGAAAAGCAATTAAATTTCATATGAAATGTTCATTTACACTCTAAATGCTAATACTAAAAGAAGTGTAGAACAATTCCAATAGCAAAAACTGATACATTATAAGGAACATGTCCATGTTGATTGATCTTAAAAAAGAGCTACCCATTAAAAAAGAGTATTGCATCCTAAATCCTCGTAGTGTTAGGTGATAAAATACAGGTAAGATCCTATTACACTAAATGGTTATAAGGTGCCATAGTATATATCATCTTTATACTTTTATTTAGTGCTCTTGAACTTTTTAGGCACCAGCATGAATAGGGTTCACAACCTTGAGCACTCTGAATACTTTATTAAGTGAGTTCATAAGCAAGTTCACCAGGACACCAAGAATTTCCCAATCAAGCAAGTTACTAGAGGGATAAATGATAGGAGGAAGGATATCAGCTTCCATATAGGAAGATAAAAGATATATCATAGGACTCCCTAGGTAATCCTTAAAAAGGTGAATTTTTGCTCACTTGAAAGAATGAGAAGTAGTTAGCTAACCTCTACTAATTATGAGGTCTTCGCAGATTGGGCTAGCATATTTTAGTGAATTCAATGAATGTCATTCTTTAGTAAAATCCTAGAGAAAGGAAGAAACTATCTTCTTCCTTTGAAAATGGAGACTAGGAACTATTACTACTAATAAAGCTTATAGTTGAAGGAGAAAATTAATAAGTGAGGGATCACGCAAGAAGGAAAGAAAGCATGTAAGGAAAATGAAGAAGAATGGTCAGCTTGTATAGCTAAGACTGAATACAAATCTTTGGTTCATACGCCTATTCCATCATGGCACTGGGAATGTATAGATGTATGGGGAAATGGAAATAGAAAACATCTAAAACATACAATTTCAAAATTAATAGCAATAAAAAAAGAAGAATGCAAATTCCAAATCGCTTTATTTAAATCCATGAATTTTAATTTCATATGTTGAAGTATTGAAATTTTGAGATATTCCTTATTTTCCATGTTTATTTAAGAATCTTTTAAAATTTTTTAGTAGTTGATGGAATCTTGTGGCATAGGGAAAATAGGTTACAGTATATGCAATCACATAGTGTGAGGAAGAGAAAAATGTTAAGAGTACTTTATTTACAAAAAAAGATAAAATAGTACTAAAAAAGATATTAAAAAAAGAATCATCTATAATGAGAAGCAATGAGTCCTTCAAAAGAATGTGGATTATGTTTTCTATGACCCAGAGTTATAACTTTCCCCCTATATAAGATCCAGACTTTATCAAAGAATAATTCTAGCTAAATACTTTTTGCATTTGGATAGGGAAGTCCTCTTTTTATGGCTTTAACACAATGACCTCTTGTACAAGTTTCAATAATGATTAACATTAATAATTCATAGCAAAATGTTAACTCCATAACTAAACACTAGAAACTTGGGTGCATTACACCTCTAGCATTTCAAATGCTAATGTTAACCTTTTTTGAAGCCTATGTATTGCATACTAGGTTGCTCTAACACTATTAAAAAATTGATTTGTATTTTATTCCAAGCTCTATGTAGGCTAAAGTCATGTCTTTCAATCCTTATAAAGAACCTTAAGTGAATGAGGAAAGTGGCAAGAATGTTGTAAATTAAAAAATAGGGAGAGCTATTATTGAAGTCCAAACTAACCACAATCCCTCTGGTGCACGGGTTAAGTCGAGTTATAGTATAAAAGATTATCGTCTCCACAAGGATTGCACGTTGAATACTAACTGAATTTCAAGTAAAATTATTTAGGCGTATCAATTGATAGTGTGAATTAAGGATAAAATGTAAAACAGAACTTAGTTATCAAGAAAAGGTTTAATTCAATGAAATGAAAGCGTACTCAGCTTAAGGTTCCCTTGTACATTTCATTATAGAATGAATGTAATCATTTAACTTGGTTTACTGTTAATTTAGACTGCTGGATTACCTAAATTAAGCTATACCTCATTGCAAGGCTACTAGCTACTAACCAAAAGATTAAGTGCCCAGAATTACTCTAGTAATCACTCATCTAGGTTGCATTAACTTGCTTTAGAATCCATTTTCAGACATTTCATCCTGTGCAAAAGAATTCAATTAGCTTAATTCCTAAGTCTAATTGATATTCCCAATGATCATGCAAGGTCCGATTAATTAATTGGTCATTTCAACCTAGAATCAATTAATCCATAACACAAATCCAATATTCCGAATATATTGGTTTGTTCCAGCATAAATAGCATAATCAAATCATAAATCAACAGTAAATTAAGGTAGATTATATAAAATTCAAATCCATAAATCCATGAACAAGTTCACCCAAGCTGAGCACAAGGGTTTAGTGTGAAAATATTACAAAATCAAAAGAAAACTAGAAAACAGAGAGGGAATTCAAACAATTCATGAAGATCTACAAATTCCTTGCTTGAATCTTCAATTCCTTGCTCAAATCCACATTAGAAGGTGCCCTTGGTGAGTTTGGGTCTCTCCTAGGGTTTCTCCTAGTAGTTCTCCTTATTAATTCTCGGTTTCTCCTCTCCTTTTTCAAAATTTTGCACAAAACTTATATTGGTGATGTACACGGGGTCCAACAAGGCCCGTGTTGTACCCCGTGTTTCTCAGCGAAAGTTGAGCAGCACAATACACGTTGTGCGACACGTGTCGTGTTCTTCTCCGAAGTGTCAAGCAGTAATGTACACGGGGTATGACACGGCCCATGTTTACCCCTGTGTTCTTCTCTGAGCAGTTCAGTGAAGCCTCGAAGCATTCTAGAAGGATACACGGCTTTCAACACGGGGTTCCCATACCCCATGTTCTTTGTCAAGTGAGCAAATTTGCTTCGATTCTCCACTATTTGCATGGTTTTGCTTCCGGATCCTTTTCTAATGCTCAAATGTGTCCTTTCAAAACATGAAAACAAAATATCGAGCATCTAAGTATCCTTTTCAATCAATTTGCACAAGATACTAAGTAAATAAGTGATGAAACTCAGAATTTATGTGCAATTGTGCATTTGTCAATTCCCCCACACTTGAATCTTGCTCGTCCTCGAGTAAAGAAGTAAGAGAATAGAAAATCTACTCCAATTTTTATTCTTTCCTTTTTCTTCTTCTCTTTTTTTTATATATATAATCAGGCAATCATTCAACAAATCAAAGATTAGGATCAAGTCATGCTAAGAAACTAAATGAAAATAAAGCAACTAAACAAGTCAATCCTCAGCATAAAAGAAAAAGAGAATAGCCTCACAGGTAAAGTGTTTACTCTCACTCTCAAGAAAAGGCTTGTGTATACTCTCAAGTCAATCAGCTCATGACTTAATGCTACCATATGCTTGCAAAAACTCTAATCTCCACTACTATATTGTAAAATGCATGCAAATCAGAGGACTTTATTAGCGAAAAAGGTGAGGATAGGGAAAGGAACATCAAGGGGTGAAAAGTGATAGAGTCATGAGTTTGAAAGAAAAAGACACATTGGTCATGAATTTGACATTGTCGAGTTCCATTACTCAGCTTAACATAATACCCTGCTTCTATCTTTTGTTCCAACCTCTATTCTTCTCTTTTTTATTTTCATCATTTTTTATATATATATACATATTAATCAGCAAACACAACATTATTATTATTTATTTATTTATTTATTCCCAACAAGCTTTTCTTCCTTTTCTTCTTCCCAAAATTATTTATTTGACACCATTTTTTTTTATATTTATGGTGTTTTATTTTTTTTTATTTTTTAACAATCAAAGCTATAAATCAACTTATCCAACTAGCAGCACTAAGTAAGGACCTCTAAGTGATAGCCAAACTCATATAATGTGTCTAAGTTCCCTCAAACTCTAAGGTTCAAGTTTACTTGGGCAGTGACTTTAGATGTACATAGTATGGCTAGGCTAGAAATGAGGGTCCAAGGCTTAAAGTGACTAACTAGGGGAAAAGCTGAAAATAGTTTAGGATATAACAAAGAAAAAGATTCAAATAAGAAAAACAAATAAAAAGGGTGAAGAAACATGGCCTCATCATTTCTGACATGCAAAATACAAAAAATGTAGCCTCAAAAAGAGCAAATGCAAGTTCTAGAGCAAAAAGTCAAGAGTGATGACATAATCCCTCAAAAAGATAAGAAATGAGCTTCTATTTCTAATGTGAAAATTGCTCAAAAGGCTCAAACCTCACAAGGGTCAATTATGCTCATTGCTCTTAGCTTCAAGCTTTAGATTTTCCTTATTAAGTTGCCAGATATTCATTAAAGGAGCAAGGTATGAACTAATCACTTTATTCAAAAGATTGCCCTAAAATTAAAAAAAAAATTATATTTTTTTCACATTTTTAATTTTTTTTATATCATTGAAATTGGAGCAAATTTTAGTACTCTAAATCAATCAAGCAAGTTCAAGTGCAAAACATTGCAAAGCAATCTAAACACTGCTCCCCCACACTTAAAATTGGACATTGTCCTCAATGTACAGAAAAGTAAATAGGAAAAGAGACAGAGAATAGATGGGGGACTGAAACTTCCCTGACAAGTGGAGCATGGTGGCCCAGTATAAATCATGACTTCAGGGAGATCCAGAAGCAAAGACAGATTAAGAGAGAGAGAGAGGAGACTGGTAATCTAAAAGAAAGAAAATGCAATACTAGAAAAATATGTTGTTGGTTATTACAGACATTAATATTAAGAGTGCAAGAAAATAAAAGAGAAATAGCTAAAATAATAACAAGTAGATGAAAGTGCATAGTCAATATATGTACAGACCAGATAAATGGAAGTAGAAAGGAGAAATAAGTAAAAAGTATAATATAGAAGTAAAAAGGAAAAATAAACGATCCGAGCTACTGAGCAGGAAGGTTTGGTTCAGCTAGGGAAGAGTGGTGGAAAAGCTGGAATAGGGGCTCGACCATGCTCTCGATGTGTCGGGATCGCCTGTCCAAGTCGTCATAAAAGCCCTCAATCCTCGTCTGACGCTCGGAGATAAACCGAAGCTCAGCTAAAGTCTGTTGCTGACTGGATAGTATGTCCCGAAAGTAGGCCTCGGATGGAACTCTGCTCCCCACAGAAGATGATGGACCCATATCAAGAGCTGGATCACGATCGCCATCATCTCCTGGAATATGCTGCTCCACCTCACGAGGCTGCTACTGCACAGGCTGGATCCCCATAGCCAAAAGAATGCCCCTTCGGAGGGGTGCCATGTGAGAGACTATAGTGAGGGGTCCATATGATCGATCAAAAACTCCTAACCGCCTGGCTAGTTTAGTGATATATGGACCAGCAGCTATGCTCCCAGCTCTCCTATCTAATGCCTAAGTCGAGAAGAAGTGAGCGAAGGCACCTCCAATGTGAATAGGCACTCTCTGAATCATGTTGTATAAGAAAAGTATATCACCAGTGCTCACAACCCCATGACTGTGCCCCCGTCCACTCAAAGTGTGACTGAAGATAGAGTGGAGCACTCGCCAGGCAACCCTCCTAAGGCTAGACGCCTTGCTCTTGGTGGGATCATAAGTGTTCCTAGTAGCTATATCAGTCCATACTCGCCACTCCTGGGTCCCGTGGGGCAGTCCTACCAACATGTCATGATACTCGGGAGTGGTCATAAACTCCTCAGAATAGAGTCCCAGGTGCACTGAGAGCTGGGTCACACTCATATAATATGTAACTTCTCCGAGTCGGAACTGCACTGTGTCGGCCGAGTCGATTGTCCCAAAATATCTCTCTAAGTAGAAAGTGCTGAGAAACTCCAAAGTGAGCTCCCTGTAGGTAGGCTCTCTAATATGAAAGAAGACCTCCCAAGCTCCTACACTAATGAGCTCACGAATCTCATCCTCCAGGCCAAACTCTCTCAACACTGCCCAGTCGAGGTATCTGCCCTCCACAAATGACCGGTCCTTATGTCTATCAAAGGCTTGAATGTGAGCCTCTTCTATGAAATCCAAGAAAGAGTGTATTGGTCCTCTAGAGGAGGTCCCTCTAGAAGTACTACCCTTGGTAGTTTTCCTGGCAGTGGTCTTTTGCCTCTTAGACATGATCTGCAAAAGGAAATGATAAAGTGAGAGAGAGTATTAACAGTGTATCAGTCAGCAGATTCTAAAAACAAAAATTCAGCAGGCACTTTCAATATCCAATCAATCAAAATGAAGCACAATTCAAAATTCAATGCCATGAATGCAAATAAGTGGTCATATCAATGAGGTAAAGCAGGCAATTAGTCAATCAATCAGTAAACTTCAAAAAATTTCAGTTCAAGCAATCAAAGAGTTCAAGTTCAATCAGTCAAAGATTCAATAAACATAAGCAAGTGCATTGGAGTTCAATAAACATCAAAGTCAACCAATCAAACATTTCAAGTCCTATAAAGCAGAGATTCAAACTCAATCCATTAATTAAAGATGCAAATTCAATCAATCAAACTTGTGAATTCCTATGAACATTCCTATGAATTCAATCAATCAATCAAACATTAAACCTCAAAGGATATGAACATTCCTATGAATTCTAACATGCATTAAGGTTCGATAAACATAAGTAATTGCAAATTACTTCAAAAATTTCAAAGAAAATGCACTTACCTTATGAATTGCAGATGAAAACCCTAGGTTCTTGTTGAAATCAGAAGAGGAATCCAAATCGTGAAATCAAATCGATTGAATGGAAAATCAAGTAGCAAAACAACTTTAAATAGCCAAATAAAGCACTTTAATCGGTGGGTTTTGAAAAAATGATGATAAAAAATGTAAAGAGAGAGGTTAGGGCAGTGAGAAAGAAGAAGAAAATGGGGAAAAATAAGTGAAAATCTGGGTTTTTGACCATTAAAAGCTCATCCGCCTAGGAACACGGGGTCCAACACGGTCCGTGTGGTACCCCGTGTTTCTCTGCGGATGAGAGTTCTGGGATTCGCAAACTTACACGGGGTGTGACATACCCCGTGTTCTTCCCCGTGTTTCTCTATGAAAGACACTAACAAACTTCGCAATAGTACACGGGGTTTAACACTACCCGTGTTTTACCCCCTGTTTCTCTCTGGAAGGCTCATGTTAAAAAATCCTTATCATTGGTTCAGCCAGTGAGGTACACGGGATAGGACACTACCCGTGTTCAACACAGTGTATCTTTCTGGAATTTCATGAAAATCATAAAACTTTTATGCGAACTAGACAATGAAGAACACGGGTTATGACACGCCCCGTGTTCAGTACCGTGTTTCTCATTGGATTGCGATGAAAATCACAAGTCCTTTTAAACTAGCCAGACAGTGAGGAACACGGGTTATGACACGGCCCGTGTTATACACCGTGTTTCTTACTGTACTGTGTTTTGAGCCCTCTGTGCAAGAAAACAAGCAACAAACATGCATTCATGCCTAATCTACCTCAGAGACAGAGATCACATGCAAAATGAACATCTTAAATCAACACTTCATGACTTAAATGCCTCAACTACTCAGAAACTCAGATTGAAAAGGAGAAAACTAAGAATTAAAAGCAAGAAAATAGAGAAATAAGCTTGGGTTGCCTCCCAAGAAGCGCTTATTTAAGGTCATAAGTTTGACCCCTATTTTTATCAGTCTGGAGCTTCCATTAGTGGTGGCCTGGAAACATAATGCTTCAATCCTTGGCCATTAAGTGGTGGGCTTGCCTCCAAAAACTCTGCATATGCAGCAATCTCCTTATTTTCAACCACTTCATTTATGACTAGACATGCCTCAAGTGGATCTTGAAGGCACCCCATTAGAAGGGTTTCTTTCACAGCTTTGTCTACCACATCAATCCTACATATTAAATCTTCACAAACAGGTAATTTAATTGATTCATTCAAATTAAACTCAACTTTTTCATCCCCAACAGATAATGAAAGTTTTCCATTTCTGACATCAATCAAAGCACCCGCAGTGACTAAAAAGGGTCTACCTAAAATGATAGGGATTTATGAATCCTCTTCCATTTCAAGCACAACAAAATCAACAAGAATGAAAAACTTACCAACCTTGATAGGTATATCCTCAAGTATACCTACTGGGTATTTCACTGAACGGTTAGCTAGTTGAAGTGAAATTGTGGTGGGTTTCATTTCTTCTATATTCAGTCTCCTTGCAACCGACAGTGGCATGGGGCTCACACTTGCTCCTAAGTCACACAATCCCCAATCAATAGGAACATTTCCAATCACGCAAGGAATGGAGAAGCCGCCTGGGTCCTTTAGCTTAAGATGTAGTTTATTCTGGATGATGGCACTACACTCCCCCATTAGGGCTACAGTTTCATGCTCCTCTAGCTTCCTTTTGTTTGAGAGAATGTCTTTCAAGAATTTTGCATATGATGGCATTTGTAAAAGAGCATCAGTGAAGGGGATATTGATGTACAATTTTTTCAAAACTTCCAAGAACTTTCCAAATTGCTTATCAAGTTTAGCCTTAGCTAATCTTTGAGGATAAGGGATAGGCGGTTTGTATGGTTTCGAAGGGACATATTTTGACTTTTCAAGCAATTCCCCTTCTTTCTCTTCAGCTTCATTAGGAATTGATGCCTTGTTGCCTTCTTTCTGCACTTCCCCCACACTTATATCTTCTTCATCTTCTTGAGTGGCAATTGGATCCTTTAATAGCTTTCCACTCCTAAGAGTTATTGCCTTACAATGCTCCTTAGGATTTGATTCAGGTTAAGCAGGGAGTTGACCAAAAGCTCTAGAAGAAGATGCAGAAGCTTGTTGAGCTATTTGAGTTTCCAACCTTTTTCCATGTGTGGCCAATAAGTCAACTTTGGAGGACAGTTGCCTAATAGAATCCTCCATGGCTCTACCATGCTGTCTAAACTCTTCATTAGTTTTCTCTTGGGAAATGAGAAATTTCTCCAAAAGGCCTTCTAATTTAGCAGTGGAAGAAGTTTGAGCTGGTGGGTTATAGGGTCTTTGGTTTTGGAAACCGGGTGGTGGTGGTGGTCTATTGGGAGTGGTTTGTGTGTTGTATGGTTGGGTGGGCTTGTAGGAAAAATTTGGGTGGTTCCTCCATGATGGATTGTAGGTATTTTCAAATGGTTCATTTGAATTTTTTTGTCCAAACCCACTGTTATTCACATAGTTCACTTGTTCAGTGAAATCTTGCCCCAATGTACACTCAGTTGCCATATGACCTGTAATACCACAAATCTCACAAGGAAGGTCAGTAGCACTTGTTGCATTTACACTGTTAACTTGAAATTTATCAAACTTAGCCATAAGTGCATCTACTTTGCTACCTAGACTTCCTAGTGCATCTACCTTAACTGACAAATGATTAAAAGCATCTAATTCATACTTACATGGAGCTTTCCTTGAAGATCCCCTCTCATTTGACCATTGGTAATGGTTCAAAGCCATATCTTCAATCAACTCATACACTTCATCCAACCTTTTCTTCATCAAAGCACCTCCAGCAGCAGCATCCACAGTAAGCTTAGTATTGTAATTCAAACCATTGCAAAAGGTATGAAGAACTAGCCATTTTTCTAACCCATGATGTGGACACAGCCTCAACAGTTCCTTGTATCTATCCTAAGCATCAAATAGAGATTCCCCTTCTCTTTGAGAAAATGTAGTGATTTCATTCCTTAATTGAGCAATCTTGCTTGGAGGAAAATATCTTGATAGAAAAGCCCTCAGTAGCTTTTCCCATGTTGTGATAGATCCTACTGGTAAAGAATGTAGCCAAGCTCTTGCTCTATCCCTTAAGGAGAATGGGAAGAGTCTAAGCTTGATAGCATCCGCTGCTACACCATTGATCTTGATTGTATCACAGTATTCTAAGAAAATCTGGATATGGAGGTTGGGATCCTCCATTGGTAATCCACCAAACTAGTTTTGCTGCACCATAGACAAAAGAGTTGGCTTCAATTCAAAATTATTAGCCTCAACTGCAGGCCTTCTTATACTGGATTGAAGCCCAGTGGCATTGGGTGCTGCAAATTCTCTAAGTGATCTGTTGTCCATGTCTTCAATTACTGGTTCAAGGTCAATTGTTTCTTAGATATGAACTAATTTTTGCTCTCTCCTTCTCCTAAGCAGAGTTCTTTCAATCTCCGGGTTTAAGTCAAGAATTCCTTCAAGACTTCTCCTTCGCATATACAAAGATTTTCTGCAAAAAGAGTAGGTAATACTTGAACAGAACAAAGTAAGAAAGAAATACTATATATAAAAATAAGAAAATCAGAATAAGATGAATTAAGAACTAAAAGAAAATGAATTGCCTAGTCTAATTTACTCAAAACTATCTATTAATATCAACTAGTTGCAATCCCCGGCAACGGCGCCAAAAACTTGACCGCAATCCCGCAAGTGCACGGGTTAAGTCGAGTTATAGTGTAAAAGATTATCGTCTCCACAGGGATTGCACGTTGAATACTAACTGAATTTCAAGTAAAATTATCTAGGCGTATCAATTGATAGTGTGAATTAAGGATAAAATGTAAAATAGAGCTTAATTATCAAGAAAAGGTTTAATTCAATGAAATGAAAGCGTACTCAGCTTAAGGTTCCCTTGTACATTTCATTATGGAATGAATGTAATCCTCTAACTTGGTTTACTGTTAATTTAAACTGCTGGATTACCTAAATTAAGCTATACCCCATTGCAAGGCTACTAGCTACTAACTAAAAGATTAAGTGCCCAGAATTACTCTAGTAATCACTCATCTAGGTTGCATCAACTTGCTTTAGAATCCATTTTTAGACATTTTATCCTGTGCAAAAGAATTCAATTAGCTTAATTCCTAAGTCTAATTGATATTCCCAATGATCATGCAAGGTCTGATTAATTAATTGGTCATTTCAACCTAGAATTAATTAATCCATAACATAAATCCAATATTCCGGATATATTGGTTTGTTCCAGCATAAATAGCATAATCAAATCATAAATCAATAGTAAACCAAGGTAGATTATATAAAATTCAAATCCATAAATCCATGAACAAGTTCACCCAAGCTGAGCACAAGGGTTTAGTGTGAAAACATTATGAAATCAGAAGAAAACCAGAAAACAGAGAGGGAATTCAAACAATTCATGAAGATCTACAAATTCCTTGCTTGAATCTTCAATTCCTTGCTCGAATCCACGTTAGAAGGTGCCCTTGGTGAGTTTGGGTCTCTCCTAGGGTTTCTCCTAGCAGCTCTCCTTGTTAATTCTCGGTTCTCCTCTCCTTTTTCAAAATTTTGCACAAAACTTATATTGGTGATGTACACGGGGTCCAACAAGGCCCGTGTTGTACCCCGTGTTTCTCAGCGAAAGTTGAGCAGCACGATACACGTTGTGCGACACAGTCTCGTGTTCTTCTCTGAAGTATCAAGCAGTAATGTACATGGGGTATGACACGGCCCGTGTTGTACCCCATGTTTCTCAGCGAAAGTTGAGCAGCACGATACACGTTGTGCGACACGTCTCGTGTTCTTCTCCGAAGTGTCAAGCAATAATGTACATGGGGTATGATACGGCCCATGTTTACCCTCATGTTCTTCTCTGAGCAGTTCAGTGAAACCTCGAAGCATTCCAGAAGGATACACGGCCTTCAACACGGGGTTGCCATACCCCGCATTCTTTGTTAAGTGAGCAAATTTGCTTCGATTCTCCACTATTTGTATGGTTTTGCTTCCGGATCCTTTTCTAATGCTCAAATGTGTCCTTTCAAAACCTGAAAATAAAGTATCGAGCATTTAAGTATCCTTTTAAATCAATTTGCACAAGATATTAAGTAAATAAGTGATGAAACTCATAGAATTTATGTGCAATTGTGCATTTGTCACAAACAAATATCCATAAAGTAAACTTATTCTACAAGCATCCCATTCTACCATTCCTAAAAAGTGGCATGATGAAACTAATGTAAAGAGGGGTCTTCTGGAGCATTCTGTCCTTCTTTAGGCAAAAGAAGTTGTGTATTCAATAATCCCCAATTTGAATTATGCCTAAAGTGAATTATAAAATAAAGCATCTACTCATCTATTTCAAAGTTAGTCAAAGAAACAACTACTTTGATATGAATATAATAGTGAAAAATATAAATGTCCCATATTGGTTCTTCTCCATAGTACTCTATGAGTCCATTGGTTCACCATGGATTCCTTATGATATTATAAAGATGGTTCTCATTAAGAAAAATAAAGTTTTAACTTTGAAAAAATCCCTAAACTAATATATGTTCATCTATATTCATAGCTATTGTATGAGAAAAGCTCAATCCAACACTTGGTATCCTTATAAGGATAATAAGAGAAACAACATTATATTATATTTTAAAGTATTTGATTCGAAAGAAAGCTAGAAATAATCAAGCTTTGAAGTAAATGAACAAAGAAAGAACTTGGCATTTTATAAGTAGCTCAATAATAGTTTCCTAAATATCCCGACACACGAGAATTATTGTAGTCATTATAGTATTGTGCCTTTACAAAGATATGGGAAGTAGAATTGAGTCATCATTACCTTTCTAGTGAAACGATTAAGTGAAAATGAAAGAAGTGAGCTTTATTCATTAAAGGTGCTACTTATTATTTACAAATGAAAAAATAATTAATAAAAAAAGGTGAAAAAGTTCTCAATCATGATACGAAGTGATAATTCTTTTAAAAAAGTTCCTACATTGCCATGTACAATCAATAGTCACCGCACTTCTGTATTAGCAAATCCAAACTCCAGCCAAAAATAGTATTGGGTCAATTATCTCCACATCAAAATAAGAGAGATTCTCAATAATGGATCTAGGATGATCATTTCCTATGGGGGTGCCTATTACAATTAACATTGATAATTAGTGCTAATGAGGCATTTCCATCATGAAACATTAAAAAGTTTATTGCATTGCCTTTTAACATTCCAAATGGTAATACTAGTTTTATTGGAAACCTACTAGTGATGTTTAGGGTTAACTTATTACTATTGGAGATGGGTCGTTATTCAATTTTAGCATGCATAGGGATTGTCATGGTACCATCTTGCTACTATAAAAAAGTCCATATGAAGAGCAAAGCTGGTAGAAATTTTATATAAGCAAGAAGAAGGGTGCCTCCCCTGGAACTCTAGATTATGATCTTTAAACTAAATATAGCTCACTATCATACTATTCTATAGTACTAGTAAGTAATATGATGGAAGACGTCCAAAGTAAGATCAATTTGAGCTTTTTATCCCTTCACTAGTAAAGGTAAGTGTACACTTAATTGAGTCCAATCTAGTGTATCTCCAAAATGATTGATAAAGTGAGACAGCAACATAATTGCATGATCATAATTTATGGGAATAACCGTACTTACTAAAACAAAATAAAGGCAAGGCCAAATGTTCCACAGTAACTCATGATTATTTTGAGCTACCAACCTTAAAGCGTGTTGAGCATTTATCTAAGACTAACAAATTGATCATCATCAAAAGTTACAAACTCTTGGCCATGGAAAAAGCCCTATACTAAAACTTTGCTCCATACATACACCTTAGGTTGAATAACTACCACGATAAGATTCTTAGCCATGTTGATTTCATTAGAATCATTAGAACCCTAACTAGACATGCTTACATAACAAGATTGTAAAACAAAAAATTTAGGATTTATTTGAAGAGAAACTCTATTGTGGAAAATAAGTATGCTTAAATGCTGAAGTAAGTAATAAAAAAATCTAACATTTTATAAGGAAGGATGCAATTGTTCCTTAAGCATCATAATGTCAAGAAGGTGAGAAATTGATACCTTCATTAAAGTATTACAACTTTTAGGAAGTTGTAAGGAATAAATTTGAAATGTGATTTTGTTACACAAAATAGTGAGAATGAATATTAAAATATGAAAAGTAAAAAAAAAAGTTTTATTCATTCAAGATATGATTTATTATAAAAAAGAAAATATACAATAAAAATGAAATTAAGGTCTAGCACCACATGATTGTGCCTTCCAGAGAAAAAGGATTTCTTTTAATGTGTCTAATAGGAACATTTAGCTGATTCCATAAGACCCAAGCTTTGCTTGTATACCCTTTAGGCCTTATTTTTTCTAAAATTATGAAAGGGATTTTATCTATAATTGATACCTATCGAAGCTCTCCTAAACATGTTTCAATAGTAATTAACATTTCTACTTAATAACATATTGCTATCTCACTAGCCAAGTGAACAAAACTAAGGTAAGCCTTGCCTTTGGCATTTCATAAGGCAAATTGACTCCCTTTGAATGATATGGTGTTAGGATAGGAGGTGTTTTTTGCCGCTCTAACCTTACCATCTATCTATTCCTTATTATTAGAATCATCATCATGTTCTTCCATTTGGATGTTAAAATTCAAGTGAAGAGGATATGATAGAATAAAATAAAGGAATAAGTAAGACAACCATTCAAATAATTAATGTTTTAAATAACATTTTGAGCACCAAAGCAATGAGACTCTATTTGTTCTTACAAAAGTTTAAGAGCTTGTAATTGTTGAATAGTGAAAGCAAGATTAGATAGCACTTTCTCATCTTCCACTAGTAGAAGCACTTCAGATTCTAATGAGTCCTAGTCAAGATTGTTGTCACAATAGTGGACAAAGGGTGGAATTTGACAAGCTTGATGGTAAGTGCTAAGTAGGATAGTACTTCTGTTTTGAGAATGTCATGTACAAAGATGAATTTCCTACATTATTCCATTAGGCAGTTATCCTAATAGGCTTTGACATTTATGATGGTCCTTAAATATTTTATTAATGAAGTGGTTACTCTGAAGAAAAAAATAAGCATTAGTGTACATACCCCATACTTCCTCATTCTTTGCAGCTTTCGAGTTGCAATTTTTTACATTGAAGAACTAAAGGAATTCATATCATTATAAAAGATATTTTGTTCTTGGATATCTTTGATTAAGAAAATAATTTACTTGACTTATGGTGAAAAGGAATTATGATTAAACATTAAGATTTATAAATCTTTAGTTGACACTTTGACTAGCTATATAAATATGCAAGCAATTGATAATATTAATTATTCCTTCATTACAAGGAGATTTATGTCATTAGGAGAAGAAGAAGCATTAGATTATTAAAGTTAAAAAATGAAAGGATAAGGATTCATGTGTTTACAAGGAGAAATTTACAAAAAAAAAAGCCCACTCAAGCATGATGGTTCCAAATACAAAATTTATCCTTCTTAGAAGATCGTAAAACTAGACTTATCTATATTTCCATAGGTTCGAGGCACTTTTTTCATAGCCCTTAGGTTTTATGTTTTCCAAATCAGAAAAAGGAAAGGTGTCCAAGATTATCCAAGAGTTATTTCCTCCTAGTTACATCTCAATGATAATCAGCACTTGTACTTAAAACCTTTCACTAAATTGAGGAAGTTTAGTAAGACACTCCTCTAGCATTCCATATAATGATGAAAAGGGATCTAATATAGAACCTTGCTAGAAGAGGAGTAGATAAATTTTGTGTAAATTGTACTTTCCAATTATTTGTCCTAATTAAAGGACCACCTTAAAATCTCTTCACTTTAATGATAAAGTTCAAATGGAAAAGGCATTTATAAATAAAAAGACATGGATGTCTACCTTGTAATCTCAAATCAAGAGAACATTCAAGACCAAGATTATGAGGTCACATCATACCCTACCAATCCATGAATGTTAGATGACCTTGATGATTTAAAAAAAGGTCAATATTTGCCTCTTCACCATCCACCAATAATAGTAATCACATTGTTAACTAGCCTTAGTTCGATTTATCACCATGATAACATGTGAATAGAGGAACTAACTATGCCTTATAGTGGATACTTAGAGGAATGATACATTTATTTTTTAAGAAATCAATATACAGATGGACTTCTCCTAGCATCTCTCTTAGAAGTCTTCTAGATAGACTTTTACATCGATAAAAATCTTCAGAAATCCCATAAAGAAAATCTTTAGGTAGTATAAGAAAGTTTGACTCTAGTTTGCTAAAATTCCCCTACATTAATCAAGATACCTTAATGACGATAAGCAAAATGTATGAAGAGTTGATAAATGAAGGAGAAAGTTAAATTTTTAAAGACTTTTGATTAAACAATTTAGCTTATTGAAAATAACTTTAGAAGTTTAGCTTTTTGAGCACTTTGATATGCTGCAATTAATTTTCTTAGTGCATTAGGAGGTGATAACATTTCCTATTTCTCCATTACAAAACAATTAAGTATAGTTGGAAGGTAAAAGGAGTTGATCAATCATAAATGCATTAGAAGGAAGGTGTTGAAATAAATTATAATTCTTTATTACATCAGATCTCCTGAGGAAATACAATAGAACTAAGAAAGTGACCCAACCTATTATATATTCTTGTTACCCAAATAATATCCTAATTCTAAAGGATCCATGCCTTATTGGAAAATTCTACAATGGTTATCATGTCTAAGCTAAGAAAAGGAAGCTCTTTAGCAATTCTTTGAGCTCTTGGCCTATCCAAGTACATTTCAGTAATAATTAGTATATGAAATTCCTCCCATACTAGGATTTGATAGATGAGATAATGAAAATTAGGGAGTAACACACCTTTAGCATTCTAAAGTACAAATATTAATAACAAGGGGACCAACAATAAGATTAACAAGGCTATAAGTGTATAATCCAGAGAAGAATGCCACATAAACCTAATTTTGTCCATTCTCCCAATTTAGGTTAAAGGAGAATTGAATGCTTATAAAGAGATGAGTCAAATATTGAAAAGTGTAAAATGTGAGCCTTCCCTCCCATTATATTGATCTTTTTGTCCACTCTTGTCTAACACCATAGGTTTATTTGTGAATGCCTTCTCTAAAATATGTATGTCACAACTTGACATCGATTTAGAAAAGGATGATCTTTTGCAGAATCCCTATCTATAGGAACATTTAATATAGTAAGAAAGTTATTCAAATTCGAAACATCATAAGCACACTGCATCAATGAAATAGATATTTATTGTTCATACTCCTTATCTAAAAGTGTTGCTTCATTATCCTCATGGTTAAATTAATAAAAATGAAGTTTATTCTATAAAGTCTATGGATAGTCACCATGCTAATGCCCAAGCTTTCCTTTTAAATTAATCATTATTTTGTAAAGGATTTCTCCAAGTATCCTTATAAAATGATTATGAGCTTAGAAGCTCAGCTCAATTGAATATCCTTTTAAGGAATCTTCACTAAACTAGAAATATAATGATTTATAATATTCCAAGGATAAAAAAAGAAATCTTTTATTGGTGAAAAGGAATGTGTATAAAAGGATAATTATTTATAGATTAAGTGAAGGTATTTATAGCAATAAAAGTAAATTCTTAACTACCATCGTAATGGTTCAATGTAACGGAGTTCATTGAAAATGATGTAATTGATTATTCAAAGCACGAGTCATGAAAAATCTAAAATGTGAGTTGCAATAAGAAAAATTGAAGGAAAATAATCATTTAAAAGAAGTCTAAGGCATAAGTTATGAAAAATTAAAAGATTATAGGTTAAAGTGCTTCATTAATACTAACTATAATTGTAAAAGATGAAGTCCAAATACAAAGAAAGAAAGCTGAATAATAAATATAAAAATGCCTTTAAAAATTCCAGACGTTTTCAAAAGATGCTATGTAACAGTTCAGTTCATTATCTTTTCTCGTCATATGAGTAACACTTCTATCCCAAAGAATGCAAGAACCACTAAACATGCCTTTAGGTTCAATCATCTTTATACCATTGCAAGTCCAAAAAGGAAAATCTTTAATAGTATTTAGCATCCTTGTTCTACCCAATCGGGTTTTAATGATGATGAAAATATCAAACCATTTCCCCTTTAGGATCTGATTAATAATGGGATAAAATTCTAGGTATAATATCCCTTGAGCATTCTAGCTTCTATTATAAATAGTATTATAAAGGTTATAATGACCACCTTTAGAATAAAAGCTTACGCTCACCCAATTTTGGTCCCCTTCTTAATTTAAGTTCATGGAAAAGCACAAACTTCTAGCAAGATTATTCATATACCAAAAATTAAAAAGCAGGGGCTACATCCATCATAATTTGCTATTTATCTCTCACTATCCAACCTCACCCAAATCATTTGCATATATTGACACCAAAAATTGTGAGCTTCAATGCAAATCTAAATCATTTGCATATGTCGACACCAATTCAAACCAAAAATTGAACAACCATCTACTTAAGAAAGATGCAAAGGATAAACCATAGTGGTTCATTCTAGGCAATCATGAGAATGATCAACAAATTGAGGATACTAATAAGACTTAGCACTTACATCTATATCCTCTATTATATTACTTTCTCTAATCTGCTAGTGTGGATGAAGATTATTCCACCATCCTTGTGGATAGATACTTGGCCAATTCACAATTCCCCTAGGTTTAATGGTGATTATGGCAAGAAATTTATTAGGCGCCCTCACAAAATAATTGAAAAGAATAATATCCCTAAATGATAGTGCGATGCATGAAATCCTCAAAATTAAAGTTATTGAAAATACTAGATTAAAGTTAGAAGAATTCATATTTCCTAAAGAAGAAAGGAAAGTTTATAATATGGAAGGAAACTATTTTTAAAAAAATCAAATACGTAGTTATGAACAAAGATAAAGTATTTATAAACAAGTAAACAACTTCTCACTAACCACTATAATGGTTCAAAAATCATGAAAGTATTCAAACACTTAGGTTAGTCAATTCAAAGCATGGAAGAAAATTAAAATTTGCAATGGATAGACATGTTATTATTATAATGATTGATTACAAATATAAGAACAAAGATGAAACAAAAACAATAAAAAGGAAAAGAAAAGAAAAAAGCAATAACATAAGCTTAAATATTATCGATAGGAGAGATCTATGCATAAATTGAATCTAGGACATGAGCACTTTATTGAAAATAGACCTTGACCTCTTCAGGATCCCATAGCACCCAAACTTTGCCAATAAATCCTAAAGTATAACTACCTCTACTTTAGATAAAGAAAAATAGTCATAATCTCGATAGCCTTAACCTCAGACATTCTTATTCCCAAAAGGATTGAAACCTTCAAATCTCTTTCCCATAAAAAGTAAAAAATGAGTCTAATGAAATTAAGGTGTGAAACCTTTCAAGCATTCTATATCCTAATTTCCTTATTCAAAAGATTATAGCCTCCAATAGGAAAAGTAGCTTAAATTGTGTAACATTTACCTATCCTACCATGTGACCAATGAAATCTCCATTAAATAGCAAATAACACTTGCCATGAATACTTAGATTTGAAAAAGAATTTAAAGCCTAATGCAATGACAGTTTGGTTCACCTATCCTATATGTCATTAATAAAGACTCATTATCTAGGTTATAGTCTTGAATTCATGTAGAAGACCACCACTCTTGATAAATAGCCATGTGCCTTGCATTTTGAAAGTTTAAAAATTCATATTCTTGATTCCTTGTATGATCCCATATATGGTCACTAGTAAAGGGAACTAATTGAACTTCATCATAATTAGAAAGTGGTATGATTGTCCTAATACTATAATAATGATAATATGGATGCATATCTATGCATGTCAAACCAAAGCTCAGCAGACAATGACTTATACCATTTAAAGAATCATTTAAAATTTGGTCAAAATGGCTTGCTTAAAAACATGAAATTTCTTGTAAAAGCTCCAGATTATTTCTACTTTTAATACATTTACCTTACTAACATATCAATATGAAGCAACTCAATAGTAGTAATCTATGATTTCAAAAATAAAGAAAGGAGACAAGTTAATCGATAAAGTATGTAGAAGAAGAAAATTTATAAGTTAAAGAGGGCAGAATGAAAAGATAATACAATGATATGACTACACATAGAGTTATTATTATAATGAGACAAAGTGGATATCATTTGCAAATAACGTATATGATAGACTTACTTGTTAAATTATTGAGATATTTTACTCAAAGCATAAGGAAAGAAAATGATGTGGCACTATAATAAAAAAAAGATGGTTGTTAAAGCTTTTGCTAGCTAATAATAAAGAAAAGCAAGACATCATATATAAATGCCAATGTAGCTATTTCATTTTTTTTCGATAGAGTTCAAGCACAAAAGGAGCGTTAGAAAAATTCTAGCATTTTCTTATCAAATCGTTCCTACCATAATTAGAGTCTAGCTTTCTTAACTTTCACTTTAGCTATAGTCTTCCTACCTTCTTCTGCTTGATGTTAAACTTATCGACTTGATGTTTAACCTTTTTTAGACTATGCTCGACCTCTTTAATAAGGCATTTAGCTTCCTTAATGGTATGCTTAACTTCTTTTATAACTTGTTTAACCTTCTTAATGGTGTAATTAGCTTCCCTTGTGATATTATCAACCATTTTGACATGGTATGTAGCTTATTCAATGTTGGAATTAAGATCTTATAAGGATTTGGAAACTTTTCTAGATTTCACATTCCGTATGTGAGATAGCAATAGTTCCACAATGCATGACATATATGGACTTTGAAAATAACAAGACTTTTGATTTCTCAACATAGGCTTAACTCCTCTTCTCGTAACAACTTCATAGTATTTTTTTCACCCTACTTTTCTAAGAATAGAGATAGAATGTTGTACTCTATAGCCAATATTAAGTCACTATCTCTAAAATCTAACAAGAATAACTTAGAGTGTTGGCATAATATCCTTTTTAATGCAATTATTGTAGCATTGAAAATTGAAATAGGAATAAAAAAGCATAAAGTTGTTACAAATATGTCTAGATGTGTTTTGATAACATCCTCATCTCATAGTAGAATACTAAAAGTATGACAAGTAATAGTCTCAAGGCTAATGTTAGACAGAGCAGGAGAATACAAAGTCATGAGAAGCTCTTTAAAGGTAATTTTTTAATTAGTTACTACAATTAGAAGCTAAAATAAAAAAACTTATTGGATCAAGAGATGAAGGTCCTGAAGGAAAAAGTAATATTAAGTAAAAGTCGATAAAAAAAAGAAAAAATAGATAAAGAGAATAAAGAAAAATAATATATATTTTTTAACGGGGGGTCCTCTCTCTACAAAGCTATAATAGCACTTAAAGTATTCTCATAGCATTTTTTAATTGTTATAAAGAAAAAATAGGTTAGATAAAGAACTAAACAATTAATAATTAAAATAAAAAAGCTTGCATTTACCTTTTGAGAAATTTTCTCCACCATGTTAGGGTTCTTTCAAAGTGGTAAGATTTTGTGAAGATTATACAATTATTTCTTTTATTATACATTCTTTATTATGCTAGTTAGCCTCATTTTAATTTTCTATCAAATTCAAAGGTGTTTTCTTAATTTCCTAATTCCTTGTATTTCAAATGAGGTATTCTCAATCTATGTAACCTTAGTGGAAGTGGTTATGTTAAGGAAAGTTTAGGCGATAAAGTCAACTTCTGAGGATTCCGACTAAATAGTTTACAATCATGTACTCCTGGTTATCATAATGCATAAAGAAGGTTCTATCTTAATCACTACATCATTATGTTCACTACCTCCTTTTGGACTTGTACCCATATTAAATTTCTTTGGTTGTTCCAAAATTCCCTTTTGTAATTCTTTAGTAGCTGCATTTGTAATAGAAAACATTAAAGCTATCCTAGATTTATCTCTCAAGGCACTCCTAAATACAATTACTTCCCTGATAGGAGTCATGTTTCTTTAGAAGGAATATAAATATCTAAAGTTACATCAATATTTTCTATTTCAATTAAAGTGAAAACCTTTAACATGTTAGTTGGGGTTTGAATTCTTAAAACATGAAGGTTAGGTATGCCATTCCAATAAGTCATGGCTTTCAAAAGCTTTCTATTCTCTAGAGGCACTCTACCCATCACTTTTTAAATTTCAAAGTCAATCCTTGTTGAATGCGAGGATGTTTTACTCTTGTGAGTACCAAAAGAAAAATAGGAAGAAACATTAAGCATTTACAAAAAAAAATGTTGAAAAAGAGATAAGTATGAAAAAGAAGCATAGGAAATTATTTGAAATTGGGGAAGCACTCTAGCTTATAGAAGTAAACAAGGTAATAGAAAGAATGATCAAGAAACTACTTGTCAAGTCCACCTGTCCTTGATTATAGGGATCTTCCCCTTCTTCATTAGAAAATCACTCCTTAGGATAACTTTGGAACAATCAATATAAGAAATTCACTTACTTAAAGAAACATATACAATGTTTTGAAAAAGTTAAGCAAAGAAGAATTAATGTTCACACCTTCATATGGGACTATAATGTACATTGATTGAGGGTTACGATCCTTATTTTCTTCCTAAAATAAAGATTTACACTTACAAAAAAGCCAATATTTCCTTACCATAAATAGATTACTTCTATAAAGTTGTGTCCTAAAATTTTGAAATTATCAATTTAGACATTTCTTTTGATAAGATTTTTTTAGCCTTTAGCTAAGAAGGTGAGTTGTATAGTAGATCCATTTTTAGTATAGGGACTAAGTTCTATTTATGAACCCCTACTGGAATTGCATATAAAATAATGTCTTGCTTTATGCAAATTTTTTTAACGATAGCTTGAACAACTTACTTTTAAGGTGGCATAAAGAAAAAGATTAACCAAATATCTTATTAGTTCTTAAAAGGATTAAAATCCTTCAAAGATAGCCCACCTACTTATATTTGTAATATCCCAAGGGGCAAGTGTATCCTAAAATGTTTGAGTGAACCTAAGCTATCATACCATTTTATTTGGACCATAGTTACAATAAAACATGGCTTTACAAGCCTTAAAGAACTTATTTATAGGAACAAAGCCAATAAAAATGACTAGGTTAGAAATCATTAACTAAGAACCAAAATTACTTTCAACCCAAGATTTATAATCAAGAAGGCGGTTAACAAACTCTTAGGATCTCTCCATATATATTATAGGTTTGGAATAACTTAGATAGGAAGTTCTAAAATGAAGTCTAAATCAAAACTTAGAGATATTATTGATAAGTAGCAATAGTGGTGTTCTCTTATGTGACTTATCCCATTTATAGACATGAAGGTAGGTCTAATTACCAAAAACTATCTTGGCTTTTAGAGGATAATCCAAGAAGTGTTGAAAAGAAATAGTTGCAAGAATGCAAAATCAATAAAATTATTTACATAGTATTTACCATTTGAATACTTAATATACCTTTGGAGTTAATCAAGATCAAAGCATTAGACTTGCAAGGAAAGTTAGAGTTAGAACTAACCATTTTCTTATTGCAACATATCCCACTATAAGAAATACACTTGGATTTCAAGTCTCAGTTAGGGGCCTGTAAAGATAATATAACTAAGTCAATAAGCTATAAAAGCAGGAAAGTGTAGGTCTTTCTTTTTGTTAGCACCAATGCTCTTATTGCACATGAAACACTTCTTCCTATCCTCACTGAAACTTTTATCAACTTATCCAAAGAAGAATTTCAACCATTTAGAAAAGATATATTTATCTTTTATGTCCACGCTCTTGTCATATTCTTGAAGATAACCTTTTAGTTGATATGCTACATTATATTAAGAATTTTTTAGGAAAAAAAAGTTTTTATCTATCTCCTTGAAAACAGAAAGGTGATATGGAGTGAAAACATCTTCTAAGGTAGGAGTAAATTCTCCCTACTTAGTCATAAAAATAGAGGTACTAGTCACTCACCTTTTGATAAGAAGACACAAGTCATTCATAATCTTCTGTGCTTAAAAGATCAATAGAAGCTTTAATTGCGTCTAAGATACCTATCCATTCTAGAAGTCTCACATAATTTACATTATTAAAAAATGTCCAAGCATCAAAATCATTTATGAGAAAAGATTTAAAAATAAATCTCACCATGCTAAAGGAAAATTCCTCTCTCATCGTAATAGATGGATCACTCTTTACATAGTAACCTCTCATTCACTCCTTACTAGTAACTTGCCTCTTCAAAATGCTATATCTACAAAATCTTGAGGCACAACATCAAAAGTCCCATGTGATCACAATTTTTTATTATCACTTTCCCTTCACCAGGAAGAGAAAATAACAAGAATTGACTGATTCAAAACAAAAGTTGGCACTATGACTTTCACCAGTGCAATAGAATCTTAACTTTCTTCAGATTCTAAAGACACCATTACAAAGAATAGATGGTTAAAATGCTCAAGAATGGATAAAAAATTAGGATTTAAGGAAAGACACTTTCAAGTGACCTAAACATTAAAATGAAATTGAAAGAGCGTAAAAGATTAACTTTTATTGGAGGATAGCTTATATGACAGCCGAGAGATTATAGCATTCCATTTTAAAATAATTATAAACACTCAAGTTTGTAATACTTCACATTAATCTCATTAAATGGCAAAAGGCTCATAAATTTTAACATATTAGCTTCAATCTTAAATAGTTTTATAACATATGTCATCTTAAAATTTCTTCAAGAAAATACTAATATGGAAAAAGATAATTATGACCTTTGTAAAAATTGAAGTCTATAACTTACCACACTTTTTCATCATAGTAGCTCATATGTAAGGGGTAATTGCTGATACCTAAATTTGCAAAGCCTAATAATTACCAAATTATCTAAAGGTATGAAGGATTAAGGAATCAATTAGGTTACTAAAAAGAGATCCAAGCCTCCATAAGAAATTTTTCACAAGGAGACTATAGACAATACATTTTTGAAAAATCAATGTAAGCCATTTCAAAAAAGGCCTAAACCTATCAAAGATAGCTCAAAAGATACCTAAAATAACTAAAAAGTAATTTCATTTCAAAAAAGGTGTAAAACAAGTTAAAACACTACCTACTCTAAAAAGGCTTAAAAGGGATCATCTCTGAAGAAGGTAACTCTAAAGAAGGCCATGAAGGGTTATAAGTTCTTGCCTTTAAAGAGGGTAACTCTAAAGAGGGTTAGGAGGGATCATAAGATCCTGCCTTTAAAGAGGCCATCTCCAAAGACGGTTATAAGGAATTAAAAAAAAAAGGATCTAGCCACTATCTTCATAAAAGGCATAAGAAATTAAAAGATTTCACCTCTAAAAGGATGTTACAAAATTAAAAGACTCTATTTTCAAATAAGGATTCAAAATAGGTTAGAAAACCCACCTCTATCACCTTGTTCATGGAAGGCATAAAAAGTTAAAAGGCCCTACCTTTAAAGGGATGTTACAAAGTAAACAAAAAACTCTATTTTCAAAGGAGGATTCAAAACAACTTAAAAGATCCACCTTTATCAATATCTCTATAGAAGGCATGAAGGATCATAAGATTCTACCTTTGAAGAGGTTCTTTAAAGTAAAAAAACCCTATCTTAAATGAGGATTCAAGATAGGTTAGCAAACCTACCCTATATTATAAGATATGCAAAAATGTCCATAGAAATTTGCCTCGTCTCATTATCTATACTCAACACCTAAAATTGACTATCTATCTTATCCTAGGCACCATCTAGTATAAAGGCTTGAGCAAATAAGGTCCCATAGAAGCCAAAAGGCTAGCTAATAACTATCCAATTTAAAGGCAAGGATCATTTTAGCTACAAGAATAGATTAATTCTTTCCCAGCTTCTTAAGGATACTTGGATTATGTAGTTTGGAAGGATTAGAATAAGGGCCTTAGTATGACTTATAAAAGTAGTAGGCATATCATAATTGTTCATTTTTTATCATGCCCCTTCTGCACAGCGAATGCTAGGGTCCTTATAATCTAGCCTTAGCACATGATACACTTAATTGCTCTTTAGGAAATCATCTAATTTTCCTATTGAAAATCATTACATCACTATTGCCATTACTTCTACATATCATCACTACCACTATTAGTACTAGTTTTGCACACCATATTCACTATTATCATAAAAGACACCCACTATTATTGTACTACACTATACCTTTTATCCTAATTCCTTACAAGTTTGACCTTATGTACTAAAAACCATTACTCCAAAGCCTATATCCACATTAGCCATTTGACCATCTTTAAATACTTATTTCATAAGTAGCAAAAAAAAAAAAGAGAAAAAAGTGAACAAAGAACAAAAGAATAAGAGAAAAATAAAAAATACACACAAAATTATGGAAAGAGATAGATAAAATAAAGAAAGATAAAAAAGAGCACACTAGTAATATAGCACTCATAAAATAAAAGATTTCTAGAAAATTCTAAATCTTATAGCACAATCAACCTTTTACTTTATCAATCTTCAAAGAGGTTCGAGACATTCATTAAGTTAGAGAGACATAATCCTTTTACCCCATTCATTATCAAGTTACAAAGTGCTTATACCTTATCTACCTTCATAACCACAATCCCATGCTTTATTACTGTACTTACACCTCTTAATTAACAAACCTATAAAAACCTCCCCTAACATTAGCTATAAGAAATATACTTCTGGAATTGTTATTGTAAGTGATATGTGAGATGACTTATTAATACGATGGTGAGGCTTATGAATTATGCTATCATAGGGATAATGTAAACTTATAGGATTGGTTAATAAAAGTATACATATAAGTTACTATGGAATTTTGGATAAAATTTGATTATCTATAGATATAACAACTTTATTTTTATAGTTAGAATGATATTAGTTAAGAATGAGTGCAATGGATTAAAAGTGAACATTAGTAAAAGAAGACAGAATACAAAATGAACATAGAATTAAAATTAAGGGGACTTTAATTAAAAACTAAAATAATTGTATTAAGCCAAAATAAGACATAAAGTAAACAACAAGAAATGGAATCAATATAATGAGGCAACCAATTCAAGGATATAGAATTCTAGTTTAGATTATCATGAATCACTTGATATTTAACTTTTCTAATTAACTTTTCTACCTTGAATTATCTGAAACTCCTACAATAATTTATAAATCCTATGCTAGATAACCATTTAAGATTTTATCAATTAAGATTAGCTAAATTAAATAACCACTATAATTCATAAGCTAGATTAAAATTAATTTAAAGATAGAATTTAATTGAATTGAAAAATTAAATTAAAAACTTTCAAATTAATCTCTTAACCCTCTACCCTTATGTGTGAAACTATGATTAACCAACCATAAATTTTCATAAAAACATATAGGAATTAGAAATCACAAGGTTGAGTATTAATTATACTAAATTAACACTCAATATATGCAAATTCAAAAGCAATTAGCACAAATAATTAGGGAAATATAAAAATTAATTAGAAGAAATTAACATTATAAATTAAGATCTCATAATCCAATGGAGAGGAGTGTTAAAATCTTTGAATCAACTTTAAAGTTTAGCACTTCATTAAGAAAGAATAAAAAAACTAGAAGAAGAGAGAAAATTGTGTTATTGAATTCTATAAAGTCTAATTATGTTCTTACCTTTATATCTGACTTAATAACTCTAAAACATTATTGGACTTGAATCTTATGCCTTTCAAGGTTACAAGAATGAGGCTTTGCTAATTTTTATAAGCCCAAAACTTATTTTTACAAAGCAATAAACTTTAAGAGTTACAATAGTGAATTCTCACAGGTCTGACTTCCACCTAATGTAAGACCACTAAAATAATGTAATTTTAATAAATCATAAATATAAAAGTTGTAGAGTTAGGTATTAAGGAGATTTAAGTACTAGTTTTATATTAATTGGACCTCTGTAACTCTATATATGACCCAAAATTGAAGCTAGCTCAACTAGGATAGAAATAGAGCTTCAACTTCTTAGCTAAATAAGACCTTCTAAGAGTCTAGCCTAAGCTTTAACCAAAACATCAAAGATGTATAACTTTCTTTAAGCTTTAAAGATCTCTCTAATTTAATATCCAAGATTCAAGATATAACCAAAAACTTAAAATAGTGTAAAAGTCTAACATTAACAAAATAAATTTAAAATATTGTAAAACTAACCTTAAATTATAAAACAAAGCTAGTTTTATTAAATTAAGCATGTCTAACATGCTAAGAGATATGAAATAAAAGGAAATAATATAATAAATATTTTTCATATCAACTTAACATTAATATTGATGTTATTATAGTTATGAATATTGATGTTACTAAATTTGAAATTAAATACATTGGTGTAAAAGGAGTTACTTATACAAGTAACATTATGACAGTTATGATAAGTGAACCTTAAGGTCATCTATATAGTGGTGGTCAATAGATTAATAGGCATAAAAAGAGAAGAAGATTTTGTAACTTAGGTGGAACATATGAATCATGTGTGGGAATTTGTAAATTTGTGTAGACTAAAGGGTCTTCCAATGATTGTATCAAGAGAAAAGTAAGGAAAGAAAAATCATGAGTTGAATGTTAATACATGTTAAATATAGGTTAAGTGTAACTAATAAGGAGTTACAAGTGTACATAATGACATTGAGTTGTAAAGATGCGAAAATAAGATTACTAAAAATTTCAAAAGTGTTTTAGTGTGGTCAAGTGGAGGATTGAGTATTGAACAACTTCAATTAAAACAAAAATGTATGTGGTGAAGGAACTCTCTTAGCTACTCTCAAGTTAATAATACATCTAAGATTAGCACAAATGACCTATAATATTATTGGATTAGTGAGACCTTAAGAATTTGAAGATGAATTCTTTTGAAAAGGAAGTACTATTACATCCTCCTTAAAGTTTTAAAATTTTATATTATAAATAGGAATAATTAATAATAAATTTTTAATGATAAAATTTTGAAAACAAAAATTTTATGTGGAATAAATAAATTTTGGTAAAGAAATTGTAAATGAACTCAAAATGAGAAACTCAAAAGGTTTAGTAGGTAAAGAGTATATTAGATAAAAGAATTGAATGTTATAAGTGATTAGGTGTAAGTACATAAGTATAAAATATATTTAGGGTAAGATAATGAAAATGCCCAGACCCTTTTAAAACCTAACTTTAACTAACTTTCTCTTATTTTTCACCATAAAACCTAATCCTTTCTCTTTCAACTTTTCTTTTTCTCTTTTTTCCTCTTCTACAATGTTCTTTAAAGCAATTTAGGAGATAACTTTCATTGAATCCTTCACATAAATAAGGTAAAATCTTTATGGCAACTAGATTTCCTCTTGTTTCCTTAAGATTTGAAGAGATATGGGTGTTTAACCTAAAACAAGGGAAAAAATGAATCTTAATTTGAAATCCTTAACATTTTTCTTTATTAAGACTAAAAAATAATCAATTTAACTTTTCAAATCCTCCTTCATATAAGGTAAGTGAACATTTTAGCCTTAGTTTAAAATTTTAAGTGATTTTGAGTATGATTTTATGGTTTTTATGATCTATGTGTTGAATATTTTGATTTAGAACCTTAAATGAATGATTAATATTATAAATAATATAAATATGGGACTTTTGATATGTATTAATGATTTGATAAAGATTAATTGAGTAATAAATGGGATTGAGTGGTATAAATGGCAAAATGAACAATGTTTTAAATTGGAAAATATGCAAAAAACCATGTTATAATTGACTGTGGCCATGAAAATAACCCTTTTGAGAGTAATAATTGACTACCCAAGTCTAGAGTTAGCTTTGAGAAGTCTATAATCGACTATAGCTAGAAAGCTTATCCTCTAGATGACCATAGTAGACTACCTAATTGGACCTTGCTCTTTTTGTAGTCGACTACATAATCAACCATGCTTCTCTTTACTGGATTACATAGTTAATTAGATAGTTAACTACCTTTGGTAAATATCAAAGATATTATGGAGAAGGGACTTGAGTACAATGTTTTATATGTTAACATGGTTATTAATTATGTGATGAATGATGATCAAAATGAATTATGTGAACACACAAAGAGGATTGGGATGATTATCAATAAGTTATGTGTTAATAAGGGAAAAATACATTGAAACCTAAGAAGTGTTATGAGAGTGATGTGATATGTAAAAATTGGATCTAATAACCATTTGTAATGGGATAAGACAAACTTGAGAGGCATAAGGATGGGCTTATAAGTGATAAGGTTAACCAAAAGTCACAAGGAGATTTACTTGTTACTAATTCTTAAAGGTCCTAGAGTTAGAAGTATATGTGCAAGAAGGAATCCTTAAAAGTGGCTTAAGGGAGGAAGGGATGAGTACTCTTTATGAAGTATTTTTGGCATGGTAAAAGAAGATTTTTTTCAATAATCATTGCTTAAATTTTTTTATGTTAGTTCTAGTGTATCATGATCTTTTGGAAAGTTGCATACATGGCTTTATATGTATAAGGATACCGTAGCTTAGGTAACAAGTCATAATCCATAAGTTTGGATTAAACTTAATCATATTATTACATTTATGATAATTGATACATATAATAGTAAAATAATTATAATGAAAGGAATAATTAATATAGGATATTAGATAATAAGATTGGATATTTATGGTAATAGATATGGATTAATGTAAGTTGTTTAGTAGGGCTAAAAGAGGTTATGATTATCAAGATAAAAAGGTAAGGATCACTATGACTCTTTTGCTTGCTTTATGCCAAAGGCCTATTGTGAAGAGGTTTGGGCATGATATGCTTGGTGCTTCAATGTATTACAAATGGAGCCCTCATTCCAATCCAAACAAGCCACCTCTAAAGACATTCCTAGCAAGTTAGGAAAAGATTTTTACTCTCCTTAACCAAAGCAGCTCTTGCCTTATGTTGGATGGCTATTGGATAACCCAAAGACTCTGTGGAACTCTATTTGTTTAAACCCTTATAACATCTCGGGTTCCCATGATGTGTTTTAGCCGTTTTTGAACTTACTAGTTAGGTTACCTATGATGTTTTAGTCATTTTAGACCTAACTCTTTGGACTAGTATAAATTGAGCCTCTTTTAGGCCCAGCACATGCTTCATTCCTTTTTTAAGTTACACTTTAATGCTAGGCTTTTACCGAGTTTTCTATAGGCTAATTTATATCTTTCGCCCTTTAGAGCTAGAGTATTTACACTTGCTTTTCTTATTATGATATGTTGTATACTATTTGAAATAGTGTTATGGATGAATACGTATAATTAAGTAATGGTAGTGACAAGTGCAAATAATTATAAATAATTATGTTGATGATAATGAAAATTATGATGTGATATGTGTGGTTTAAGTGTTCATGTATACAAGAGGGTAAATCTAGTTGATAAATTTATAATTATTGTTTATGTTTGAATATGCTAAAGTATTTATTCATTAAGCCCCAAACTTGCTCTTTTGTGTATTTTCTTTTATAAATACTCAGACTAATTCTCCACCATCACCACAATGTTGAGCTTTCAAAAGTCTATCTAGCATGATTTGAGTAACATTAGATTTTCTATTGTAAATGTCCTTAAGCCTTCATCTGTATAGGGAAAAAATGTAGAAGAATAGAAATTTATAACTTTTGAGATTAGTTAGGTTGACTTATCCTTAATATAGATGGATTATAAGTAGGTCTAATTCATTTTGGAATCAAATTATACTTTGATTAAATGAAATCATTTTCTTTACTTTTAAATGCATAAAAAATTCCTTAATTCCCTATATGAGTTGAATCATGTTTATGCAGAATATGGATTAGGATGGTGAAAATCAGAAGGTGGAATTTGTGTTAATCATAACTAGAATTAGGTCATGATATTGTAGTTGTCTCTTTAGAGAGATGTTCTTTTGTTTTGTATCCTTATAAAGGGATCATAGAAAGGACCTTACACTATAGTATGGAAAAGATCATTTAGCCATACTATATGTGTAACTACACTATTAAGTTTTTTTTAATCATGTTAATAAGGTAATTATTTCTTATAATTATGATTGTACTATATATTAAATTAATATATCATTATCTATAGTGCAGAGTAGGATGCTTCATTAAACCCGATCATGTTTTAAGGTAATAATTATTAAGCTATGATTTTTTTCTGGGTGGCTACTTAGATTATTGTTTAATCCAGGAGTTGTTTTCTTTAATTGAATTTCAAAATTGTTAAAATCCAATTAGTGTTGTCTAAATGGGAAACTATAATAATTTTTTATTTTGGTCTATCATTAATTGGGTTTTTTGTGCTTCAAATAAAATCAAATTAAGCATGTGACTCAATTATATGAAACTTGAGCATAATAAAGTGATTTTATGGGTTATGTATTTATCTCATATTATATTTGTGTTCAGAAAGTGATTGAGCTTGTTTAGACATATTTAGTATCTGGCTTGTTTTTGAATCTATAATAAGTAGACTCGATTAGAATTATTTTACTATCGAAGCTAAGTCTCTTTTCCACACTAAATGTTTATGGTTGTTCTCCCTATCAAAGCATTGCAAATGGTAGAAGATGTAGGAAAAGTCCGTTCTCTATGCATATACTTTATGTAGATATTATTAAAGGTTAACAATGGATTCAAGTGATATGTACTATTTTTAATTTTATTATTTTATTAATTGTAATTTTAATCTTGATATGTGAGTTATAAAATTATAAATTTGTTTTGCAATATACACCAACCATAACATTGTGTCTAGGCAAAGTACATAGTACTAGATCATATGGGAATTCTAGATCATAAAATGATAACATCATCACAAATGGCCAAAACTTCAGCCTTATTTTAATGGTTTCACTTCTACATATAATCCTTTATGGAAAGTTGTATGCTTATAATGTATTATTGTATAATAAAATTATAATTTTTATGTAAAATTTATAACTTTATCATAAAAAGCCATAATTATTTAAAGTATAAGATTACAAGTTTTTTATAAATCTTGTAATTTTTTGCCAACAAGTTAACAAGTTGCAATATGAATAAGGTTTAAGTCCACCTCCTCTAAAATGTAATATAAACTTTAAAAAAATAAAATAAATTATTATAGTTACTAATGAGAAAAATTAAGGTAAGTAATGGGGGTGTAATTGGGCTGAACCAAGTTAGACTTTACCTTAAATAAATCAGACTTGCTTTTTAAATAATTGGCCTAAACTTAACTTAAAAGCTTGTATAAGGTCAAAATTTAAGCTCGATCTGATCTATTAAAGAAGTTTGATTTAACCTGTTAACCTATTTAAAAACTTTTTTTTATACAGATAAGCTTTCAAATTTGTCAATAAACTAAAACTTTTTTAAGATCCAAAATTATCCAATGGTCTAATTAGGCTTATATACATACATATATATATATATATATATATATATATATTAAAATATTTATATTATTTGAATGTATAATATATATTATATTATATTATTTATAAATATATTTATAATTAAATAAGTCAGCCTGATGGGCCTATAAATTAAGTTTAAAGAAAAAAAAATTTAACTTATTTTATCTAAACAGGCTAATTGATTGACCTAAACTTAATTTATTTATATAAATAGGTTAGGTTAAACTAAACTTTAAGTAGGTTAGGTCATAGGCGGCAAAAATACCAATATATGATTTTTTTATAAACTTTTTTCCGTTTTACTGTGGTTTCGAAACATATTACCAAAGTACGCAAAACGTCATTTAAAATGGTATCCGCAGCACGTGAAGGCGCTACACTGTCTGGTGCCTTTGGAGGCGTCTTAAGTTGGAGAGGGCCAACTTGAATGACGTTGCAAGGTTGAAGGCACCATCCAACTTAGCGCCGTTTACCTTGGAAGCGTCATTCAAGGTGGTGCCACCGTTAGTTCAAAAATTTGGGAGGCGTTAAATGCAATGGCGCCTCCTGCCCTATTTATACCGAAATTCAACCTTCACTCCTCACTCTTCACAGCCCATCCGAAACCCTTCGTCCTTCACTCTTCTTCACTCTCTGCAGCCCCTCTGCCTTCACTCTCTGCAGCCGTTCGCATTATTCCCCATTTTTCCACTCACAAATCTTCATCCTTTGTTACCTCTGTGCATTTCATCCGGTAACATTTTCTTCTTTGGATTTCAGATCTGGTCTTCTTTCCTCACTCTTTCTTGATTAGTATTTTTATAATTTCTGTATTTATATTATATTTTTTATTAGTTATTATGAGAATATATTTTATGGTGGTAGAAAATCTTTTATTCTATGTTGATTATTATGATCTATGATATGAAATTATGATCTTTTTAAAGTTTAGGAAAAATTTGTAAAAATTTATATGATCTGTGATAGTTTGTAATTTTTATTGGTTAGTATTTTTATAATTTTTGTATTTATATTATAATTTTTATTAGTTATTATAAGAATATATTTTATAGTGATAGAAAAATTTTTATTTTATATTGATTATTATGATTTATGATGTGAAATAATAATCTAGGATTTAGGAAAAATTTGTATAAATTTATATGATTTGTGATAGTTTATGATTTTAAAAGAAGAACAAAGGGGATAAAGAAAAGTGTCTTAAAATAAAATTTACGATTTAGGTAAAAATTATGTTTAAAAAATTTTTAAATATAAAATTTTTTAGGATATAGGATATGATAAAAATAAGATTATTTTTATTATATATTAATTATTACGAGAATATATTGTCCTATTGATCAATATTTTTATATTAATTTTGAAGTAATATATGCCAAAATAAGTAAATATCAATTGAGCGAATTTTGTAAAGACTTGATATCTTATGTATTATTTCTCTTTATTTTATCTTTTTTATTGTACATTTTTCTTATTCTTTTTTTGTTAACTCATGGTATTTAAACCATATACACCAATATTTTTTAGCAGTAAGACATATCAATTTTTTTTATTATAAATGTATTCTATATAAATTATATAATTCATTTAATTAATTAATTTATTATACAATCAAATTTTTATTACTTTATGCCTTACGTGTTGTTAATTTCTTATTTATTCTATTGTATTCTTTTTATATTTACTCGTATTGTTTATGATTTAAAACATCAAAATCATTAATTAACATAAATATAGTAAGTTATATTTTTTTTACTTATTATAATATTTTAAATAAATTAAAGCTTTAATATACAGTTTATTAATAAAAATTATTAATTTCATATTATATTTTTTGAAAAAATACTTAGTAATTAAAATAAATTTTATTTATATAAATTTTTTTAATTTTTTTTATAATAATTTTTAAATATTATGTTTTAAATTTAAAATACATCAACTAAGATTTCTTCAAGGGTTTACAATTCGTATATTATTTTTTCTTCATTTCATCTACTTTGTCTGATTTTTTCTTCTTTCTTTTTTCAATCATTCTATTAAAAGTTCAAATGCAATATATTGAATGATATAAATATAATGCAATTTAATTTATTTTTGACATAAAAATATTTTTAATAATCAAATACATTATTTAATAAAATTAATTGATTATATATTTAATTTTTAACACTTATTACTTTACCTTTCACATAGCATTTCTCTTTTTTTAATTTATTTTGTTATAATTTTTTTTATATTGACTCATATTAATTATGATTTAAATATTAGGATAATTACCAAATATTGATATAATGTAACATATTTTATTTTTATCTTAAAATAATTTTAAAAAATTAATGTTATAGGAAGCATTAATTGAATTAATTATTTAAATATTCCAGTTTTAATAAAAGTATTTAAGAAGAAAAATTAATTTCTTTTTAAAATTTATTAATATTTTCTTGATATAAAATTTTAAGCACTATATTTAAAATTAAATACACATCAATAAAATTTTATCTATGTTATTGTTTTTATTCCTTTTATATATTGTTTTGTAAAATATATTTAATTTAGCATAATTTTTACATAATTTTTTTAATGATACAATAATATCTAACAATTTTTACTTAGAGATTAAAGTTATTAAAATATCTAATAATTTTTTCTTTCATGCAGAGGCTCTTTTCTATTTGCTTTTCCTAATACTTACCGGTTAGTATTTTTATAAATTTTGTAATTATATTATAATTTTTATTAGCTATCATGAAAATATCTTTTATAGTGGTAGAGAAATTTATTTAGAATATTATGATATAAATAATATGAGTATTTTTATTTTATATTGATTGTTATGATTTATGATGTGAAATTATGACTTAAGATGTGAAATTATGATTTATAAAAAATTTGTAGAAATTTATATGTACTGCAATAGGTTGTGCTGTTAAAAGAAGAACAAACGAGATAAAGAAAGGTGTCCTAAAATAGGTTTTAGGACCTAGGTGAAAGTTATATTTAGAGAATTTTTTCATGTGAAATTTTAATATATCATAAGAGAAGTAATAAAAATAAAATTTTCGGATATGTGGATGTAACCAGAAGTTTTAAATAATAGGATATTGTTATTGAAAATATAAATATTTTTTTATTTAAATAGTAGATATTATAAATGCAAGAATAATAAAAGTAATGGAAAAATTATACTATACATAAGTTTATTCAGAAAGTATTAAAATATATAAGGAGGCACTATAATATAAGTATTAGACGAAGTCAGTGTATGTAAAAAAGAATTCATGATTGTAATCATAAAAATATACAAACAATAATATATAAATATTTTTTGTTGCTATTTAGTAATAGGTGTGAAGGGAGAAAATTATCGTGAGAATAATAGATGTAGTGTATTAAAAAAGTTAATCAATCTAATAAGTATAATTTGTATCGAATGAACAAAAAAATGATAATTGAAAAAGATAAATTAAAATATAGATAAGATTATATAGCCAAACATTATATTAGTTTTAAAAAGAAATAACATTTATTTGGCTGGAAAAAATTATCCTAGTATATGATACGATTTTTATATATGAAAAATTGTTATGCAATAATATTTAAAAATTAAGCTTTTTTTCAATTGTGTGCAAGTAAGTGAAAATTGAAATTATTATTTCAAATATAAATTTTTTTAATAATTTAATTATATTACATAAAAAATTATGCAAAAAGAGAAGAATTAGAATTAAATTATTTATATCACACTTGCAAATAAACATTAAAAATTTATGAAGTATGGAAAACTACGAATGAGTATAAAAATAGTAATATATTTGTTGGAAAGAAATGTCGACCTGTAAAAGTTGGAATGAGTTTGGCCTGTGCGGGTAAATTATTCGTTTATAAGTACAAAAATTGTATATGATAATATGTGTCAGTTGTGAGGGTGCAATGAATGTTTTGTAGTTAGAAGTAACAAGATGAAGAAAATTTTAATTGCTTTTGTATATTCAAATGGTACAATGATTGAGGGATCAATTGGGGTAATGTACGATGGACCTCCCCCAAAAGCATTGAAATTGAGAGGATGCAACACTATGGATGTTTTGCGAGAGAAAATTCATGCTCGACTAAAACTTCCACAGCATCAAACAGAGGCTCAATATATGGCATACGAATTGGACGACGATGAAGACTTGACATGTGCCATAATAAGCTACAAACAACATCCGACGATGACAGCAATGGAATTGTACGTGGAGGTGATCACATCCGAACTGCATGCTGCCAACCTTGATTCACAAGAGAGAGTCCTAATAATTAGACCACCCATAGATCCAACGGCTCATGTCAGCACTAGTTGTTCGATGGTACAGGAAGGCCCTCCTTACACGGGTGGAATTAAGTTCCACATTTCTGATAGTTATACTCCTGCATTGGACTCATCTGTTGTAGGTGTTTTCCCGAGAAATGTATCACATACCATGATGGGTTCAACAAGTGCCTTACTGGTCGTAAAGGAAGAATCCAATGATCCTATAATCATGGATGCCCACATTGAGTCTGGTTTTGAAGACGATGAGGTGTCTTGCAGTAGTAGTGATGATCGTGACATTGATGATGAAGAACGTGCAACTACACATGATAACAGTGTTACAGCTCGGTGTGTGAGGAGTGACAATGCTGCACAAACATCATGTGGTGTCCCTCAAGCTGCTGTCTTCTCGAACATTGATTAGGATGCCGTAAGGAATGCTAATGAATTTTTGGAAATAATGAAACCAAGCTATAACTACGGCATGGAGCACTTACATATTAGATAAGAGTTTGATTGTAAGGAGGCATTGATTGTTGCAACCAAACATTACCACATCAGAAGGCACCATAGTTATTACGTGGAGGAATCAGATACTAGAAGATTGAGTGTGAAGTGTGATAATTATAGGGATGATTGCAAATTCTGCCTTAGAGCAACTAATCTGAAGAATTCTAACACTTGGACAATAACTAGATTTTCAGGGCCTCACACATGTGTTAATGCCAATTTAACACAAGATCACAAGTCTCTTGACTCTGAGTATATCAGTTCCTTGATACTGGAGATGATTAAAATGAAGCAAGATGTTCCAATTTTGCTTATACAAGAGAGGGTGGAAGGCATGTATGGGTATAAGATTTCGTACAGAAAAGCATGGAAGGCAAAACAGAAGGCAATTGTCAAAGTGTATGGAGATTGGGATAAATCATATGAAGTGCTCCCTAAATGGTTGGACATTTTAGACTATTGTGACCAAGTTCTGTTCAAGTTGGAGTCAGAAGAATTCATCACAGTTTACAACTGTATTGATCCACAAAAACATATTTTCAACTGAGTTTTCTGAGCTTTCAAGCCATGTATTACCGCATTTTCCTTCTGCAAGTAATTCATACAAGTTGATGGAACGTTTCTATATGGCAAGTACAGAGGTATGCTATTAATTGCTACAACCTAGGATGGTAACAAATGTCCCGTACCTCTTGCCTTTGCCATTATTGAAAAGGAGAACTATGAGTGAATGTTACAGAGGTATGCTATTAATTATTACGAGTGAATGTTACAAACCAACAAGGAATATGCTTGATATTAGATCGACACCGAGCTATACAAGATGCTGTAGCCAACGAAGGTCTAGGATGGCAGCCTCCTCATGCTTTTCATCGATACTGTATCAGACATATTACTAGCAACGTTCGCAAGAAATGCAGGGATGACAATGTCAGGAAAGCTATCCTTAAGATTGGTACGCCTTATAGCACAACTTTTATGTTAAACCTTTCATCTATAAATTTTTCTATCTAGTAGTTCAATATGGTTAAACTATTTGTCTCCTTGTGTTCAGCCTATGAGCCAAATCGAGAAAAGGTCATGGAGAGATTGGATAACTTAAGTAAATTCAATGAGGATATCTACAAGAAGTTGACCGCTATTCCGATGGACAAGTGGACACTTGCTTATGATGAAGGAAGAAGATATGGTCATATGACGACTAATATAATAGAGTACATTAATGGCCTCTTCAAAGGATTAAGGAAGATACCCATCACAGGCCTTGTTTAACAAACATACTATAGATGTATCAAGTACTTTGTGGAAAGGGCAAAAGAAGCACATGCTGAACTACAACAAGGTCACATATACGCAGTCAGATTCAGACAAGAGCTTGCGACTATCCAGTCATGTACTTTTTCTTACCACGTTCGTGTGTATAATAGACAAGGAACTAGGTTTGAAGTAGTGGAGGGTCCTGATGTGGCCAGGGGATCATGTGGAGAGGTCCTCCAAGTGCTATTAGACAATGGCCAGTGTGAATGTGGACAATTCCAAGCATATAAGTATCCTTGCGCTCATATTATTGCTGCTTGTGCCTCAGTTAACATATCGTGGGAACCATATGTCGATCCTGTATACAGACTTGACACCCTACTTAATTGCTACAAATCTGAGTGGTGGTCGATCGGAGAGTGGTCATAATGGAATAACCTACCACCATTTCTTATCCTAGTTCCAAATTATGGAAGATTACATGAAAAGGGACAACCGAAGTCAACACGGATCAGGAATGAGATGGATTGGCCTCAAGAGAGTGGTGTTAGGCAAAAATGCGGTCTTTGTAAAATGGAAGGTCATAATCGTAGGCGTTGCCCACTTCTCTATGGAGATAAAGGCGCTTCTTCATATTAACTTTAATTTTTACTTTTGCAAAGGTGTTTCGAAGTATGTTAACTAATGTCATAAGTGTAATGGTCGGATGATGTGATTTGTTTAATTTTTGTAAAATTGCATGCCATTATAGATATATATGTGACCTCATTACTAGTAATGTTAACAAATTACTTCAATCGTCCAAGTGTTATAAATTCTTGTGTGGATCTTTGTAGTTAAATTGCACACGTATGTTATATTAGTGTGTATTTAAATTCCAGCCTAATGCAACTTAGTTAATGGCAAATGGCATCCACTTCCCGACGCGTCGATCCTGGACCACGGGATCTTTCACTTCTGACGGCCCAGGACTCACACATATCCCAGTCGATCTAGGCAGGCTATATATGCAAATAGTTAGATCTTTAAGTTGGTTATACTTTTTCATATTGTCAGATGCAATAATTTTTTTTTGTAGCCTGATCGTGTGCTGAGAACTCAACGGGCTCATCACTACCACAACCAACACCCGCCAGAGTTGATTGTCCCCTTGTTACGAGAGGCAGATTTTTACGGCCTGACGATGTGCGAGTTTATGCTGATTGACCATCAGTTGATCAGTGCTTTTGTAAAGCGGTGGAGGCTAGAGACACACACTTTTCACATGCCGCAGGGGGAGATAACTATTACATTGCAGGATGTTGCTTTTCAGCTCGGCCTACCCATTGACGGTCGAGCAGTGACGGGCCCTATTGTGTGGGGATGGGGAGCCCTGATAGAGGAGTATTTGGGACTGCAGTTACCGGTGGACGAGAATGTTAAAAGAGGGGGGCGATTGAGGATGAGTTAGTTGGAGAGGCATTTCACTCATCTTCCAGATGATGCGGATGAGGTGACAGTGCAGAGATTCACCCAGGCTTACATTTTGCGTCTCATTGGTGGGACGTTATTTCCTAACCACTCCAGCACGTATGTCCACCTCATACACTTACCCTTGCTCGGAGACTTCCATGAGGTTGGGACGTATAGTTGGGGATCTGCTTGCCTGACCTATCTGTACAGAGAGCTCTGTAAAGCTACTACTTCAGATTATAGGGAGATAGGACGGTGTTGCCTACTATTGCAGCTTTGGGCATAGGATAGATTTCCCACTATTGCCCCCGCGATTACTGTTTCAGACATACCAGATGGGGATGCAGGGATTGGCCCCCTAGCCTGAAAGTTAGGAAAATTTTCAATTTACACTTGTAATTTAGTTAACTTTTAAGTTGTTTAACTTAGTTACTGTACTTGGTAGGTGACACAATCAAAAGATGTTCTAGGATAGTCCGGCACACAGCCTACCCTATTATAGATACGTGCTGGATCGTCTTCGGCTCGACCAGGTATGAAGGGGATAATGTGTATTTTTATTTAATTCCTTTGTCCATTTTATTGTCGAATTTAAATGATAACATAAATGTGTAATTTCAGATCACTTGGATCCTGTACACTGAGGTGGTCACCGCATCACTTCCTCAGTACTATTTTGACGGGAGTGACATGTGGACAGCAGTAGTGCCATTCATAGACTTTCAGATTGTCGAGTGGCACTAGCCAAATAAGGTTTTGCGGCAATTTAGACTACGCTAACCTATTCCTGAGCCACCAAAGCAAGCGGCGGAGGTCCATTACGTTCACTTGTCCGGTGGGCATGATGAGGAGTGGCACATCCGGCATCAGCCGTACATTGCACTGTGGGATATCCGCCGAGACTTATGTGCTATCGCCGAGCCGACCACACGGCTAGTCCTAGGCCCATAGTCCGAGTACATGGCATGGTACAGACGGGTTACTAGGCGATTTATTGCACCCGTTGGGGGAGCACTAGACCTTGTGGTAATACTGCGTGCTACTTATCTGTGTTTGATTTTCTTCCTGTACATTAGTATTGTATCTAACTTTAATGTCAAAAATTTGCATAGATAGATGAGGTGTCCACACTACATGACTTCACTACACCTGAAGGGCAGTCTAGGTTCACCTTTGATGCGCTTAGATCGGTGACAGACTCTATTCGTCATGCCATTCAGAAGGTTGATCATGTGATTATTGACTCATATGCGGAGCTAGCTCCTTATGCCCATCATATCCCTGACCCTGCGGGGGATGAGCATGATCAGCCTTGTACTCGTTGACGTCATCGCACTGGTCCACGACCTACGTTGCAGCTGATGTTCCGTCTACTTCAACAGTGCAACAGACTCCGTCATCGACTGCCCAGGACACCATGATGATGATGCTAGATATGACTGCCTTATCTCATATGTACCCTACTGCACCAGATGATCCTTCATCCTCCACCATGTTCCCGGCTACACTATATGCTCCGTCATCATCCCAGATGTACCAGTTTACTTCTGGTGTTCCATCCTCATTTCAGGCATTTCCGCATATACCAGGAGTTTCATCTTTATTCCATGTCTTTCTTTCTAGTGAAGCTGGTCCATCACAGCCATATCGTCCTACATTTGATCTATATACTCAGGATCAGGGATCAGCACTTGGTGGCATGATGACAGATGACTCAGTGCTTGCAGATAGAGGTAGAGGTAGAGGCAGAGCGGGAGCTAAAGACAGAGGCAAAGCGGGAGCTGGAGGTAGAGGAGCCACAGACACCGGAAATGTGACTCTCGAGCCTGCATAGAGAATTAGTAGATATGGCCGCCACATTACCAATTCTGGATGTGGGACTAGACATCACTTACGTAGACATTAGCTTTCTTTTTCATGTTTATTGTATATTTATGCATATTTATCTTATTACTTTATTGCCAAACATCAAAATTTATGATGGTTTTGATTATTATGACATTTTTATCTTCTTGCGTAGATACTTATATCAATTTTAATTATCAAATTTTCTCACAAATATACAATCAATTGAATTATCATATAACGCATCAAATATATACAATTTTTTCTAATAACAACCTTTTAACTAGAATTTTATTCTCTCCTCTCGTATTTTATTTTCATAACTTTAATTATTATAAATTATTAACTAACATAAATTAATCACAAATTTTTTACAACAATATGTGTTTATTTTTTTCTAATGATAAGAATTATTCCATTTTCCACATCTCGTTACCAAAATATTTATCATTATGACTAAATAAAAAGGAATTAATTCATGTTATAATTTTAATTTCATTACAAAATGAAAAGATTATTGTAACAAAATAATTACATTTCTTTTTATTTTCAACTATCTTTAACTTCGTTATTTCGTATTTATTTTGTTACAAAATAAAAATAATATTATTGACATAAATACAAAGTAGCAAGAATATTATTGGAATAAATACAAGATAAAAGGAAATATATTTATTTTGTTATATTTCTTTTCATTTTCAACAATCTTCAACTTCGTAAATAAAGAATATTATTGAATAATTAAATAAATTTGCTTATATGTTATAAAGTCTTAAATAATTACTTGTAATATTATAATTCTGAACGGTGGAAGTGTATAATTTTGAAAAATGATAAATATTAAGTGTCATTGAATTAAAATTTGAGAGATATTAATATAAATTACGTAATTATTCTTTATTGATCCTATCTTTTATTTTAATAATATTCAATCATTTACTAAATATTTATTATTTTTATTAAATATATTATTATCATTAACTACTTTCTTATTTGATTCCTATAATAAATTAATGTATTAAATATCAAAGTGGACTAAAATATTTTTTTATGATATCAAATATAATTATGAAATGAGTAATTTATTTTTAAAAATTTATTTTGAGTCACAATCACATATTTTTTATTTTTAAAATTTTTATTTTGAAATGACAGAGTAAGAGAACCAAATTCACATATTATTTATTTTTAAAATCTTAATTTTCAAACGACAGAGTAAGGGCACTATTCAATTTGGCGCCATCCGGACTGGCGCCTCCTCCCCAAGGACGCCTTCCGGCCTAGCGCCTTTGCCCTAAACGCGTATTTTGGTAATATGTTTTCAAACAACGGTAAAATGAAAATAAATTTTTGAAAAAATAGCAAATTGATACTTTTACCGCTATAGGCCTCACTTGATCTACTTGCATTGTCAGTAAGTAGATAATTATAAATTAATTTTTTTTACATTGTTAATTATCAAATTTTGAATTTTTGATTTTTTATTAATCACTGTAATTATTTATTTTATTATTTAAAGTGCATCTTAAACTTAGAAAAAATTAAATTCACATAAATAATCTTATTTGCAACGTAAAAACATTTGAGACTTTTATGAAAAAGTTTATATAATTTATGAAAAAGTGAACCAACCCAGCCCCGCCTGCGCAAATTTATGATTTGTACGTATTAGCCGGCTTAAACCTTTAATCAAATGGATTTATTTTTGCGATGTCCATTCCTATCCGTGGACAGATTGAATTACCTGCTAATTAGTCTATTTATATATAAAATTTAAACATTAAATATAAATTTAAAAGAAGAAGAAATAGAAGAAAATTTGATTAAAAATATAAAAGTATGAGAACGTATCATCTGTTTAACGAATATAACATATATAGCATCATATTTTAAAGTTGGCAAGGTTTCCTTTATAAATTATACAATTAAAATTTATATAATATTTAAAATTTTTAAATAAATTGTATAATTTATTTAAAATTTATTTTATACATCTAATTTTATATAAAGCTATCGCTTCCTAAAGAATAGAATAAGGATTGATAGTATAATATTAAGATAAATTTTAAATTTTAAAATTAAAAATACTTTCCTACACCCTTATGTCTCTATTTTATGAGAAAAATGAATAAAAAATAGGATGATTGTATATAAATATTCTTCTTATACCATTACAAAACAAACATTGTTATAATATACTCTGTTACCTTATATAATATTATATTATATTATCTAATACTCCTTGTACTATAGTATACAAGGTCTCAAATGAAATTTAAAAAGTTTATTTTAATTCATTCAATTTTTATTGAAACGAATTTATTTTTATGTTTATATTTTAAAATATGTTCATAAAAATAAATGAGCCAAGTTGTGAGGTACAAGTCAATCCACATGGATTATGGATTAAAACGAATTATCATGTTTAGACCTGCATATATATATATATATATATATATATATATAAAGTTCAAATCATTGAAAAATGAGTGTGGATACGGGTCAATCCCGGCTTAAGCTCGCATCCCACATTACGCTCACTTTCGCGTCCGAAACGTAACTTTCCAAAATAAATGTCTTTCAATAGATCCACATAGTATGAAGAAAGTAACTCGATTTCTAGCCCAAATTAAAGCAGCTTGAAAATTAGTTTCCCAGTGCACCAAAAAAAAAAAAAATTGAAATCTAAGATCACGAGCGCAAACTGTGGGGGACCAGATAAATGTTGGCATCATTGAAACTTGAAACGACGATAATGGGGAAGGAGTTGTCTGTGTTTGGCTATCGATAAAGAAAACGACTGTCACCATCTTATAAATGGAAAACCTAACAAAAACAGAAGCACATGAAACGCAACAATATCTTGGTCTTTATGACTTTCCAAAAAAAAAAGGCAAAAAGGCATTTGATTTCGGTGAAACAGTGATAAGAAATTTTGATGGTTTATAAAAAAGAGAGAGTAATAATAATTAGTCAATAAAAGTGATAATTATGATACTACTCAAAATTCATAATTAAAGAATCATTTGGTTGATATAAGAAATAAATCCCTGCATGAATTAAAATTTTTTAAGAAATAATTTTTTTATAAACTTTTTAAAAAGTATTTAAAATTATTTAGTTAACACTTAGGAAATAATACTTTCTAAAAATTAATTTTTTATATTTTATTTAGTTTAATTTTAAATTTTTCAAAAAGTATTAACAAATGAACTATTATATTCTTTATAATTATAATAAAAACTTAAAATATTAATAAATTTCAATTGTTTTTAACTTTCCTTTTTCTTTGAAGTGACATGTCTTTTTTGCATAATAATTTTTTAAATTTGTAATTTCTTATTTTCATAACCATAAAAAATTAAATTAATTATTCAATGTGTCTAAGTAGTTTATCATTTTTCTCAAAATTTTATAGACAAATATAAATAATAAAAGAATAAGAAGAGAAAAATAGCAATTACCAAAAGAAAATACAAAAAATTGCAATGTTGAACATCCTAAAAAATAACATGAGGTAATTAAAATTTGCCTTTAATTTATCTTAGTTAAAATTAAAAAGATAAGATTGTCATTAAATGATCTATAATGCTATAGAGTGTTTTACCTCCTAAAAAATTAAGTATTTTCACTATTAGATTGTATCTAATGCATTGAAATTTATATTTTAAATTTTAATTCGCTTGCATTAAGATTAAAAAAAAATGTAATCTAATGGTGAAATACTCAACTTTTTTAAAAATGAAATTTCTGATAAAATTACCCTTAATTAAAATTAGTAAGAATATTTTTGTATTTATTTTTATAAAAGATGCAGGAAGCATAAGTTACTAAGTAGGAGTAGATAAGTTAGTACATGTACTTTGTGGAGTATTACTTCTTGAGAAGTCTTATATCTCTCATTTCAACACTTAGTGGGACCAAACAACTCACAATCCTAACAACCAAATGACTCTTGATACTATTAATTCTTTATTTTTATTTTTTTATTATAACTTTTTGTCCCTCTCTTTATTTGAAACATTAAAACAAACAATAGAAAAATCACTAAAAAGTAAGTATGTATTTAATATTAATAAGATGAGATTTAATAATCCATTTTTATATATTTTATTTATTTTAATACCGTAAATGAATGGATGGATGAATGATTATAACAAAGTAAAAATGAAGATCTAATAGTGATAATTATAAAATTTGAGGGACATAATATTTACTACTTTTATAAAAAAAAAGAGAGAGATTAATTATTAAGTTTATTTTTAGAAAGATTTATAAATTAAAATTTGTGTCGACATGCATCTTGTGATTAATACGACCATACTAGTACAATTAACCACGTGTTGAATTTTAACGCTTTAATTGGGGGTGACAATTTAATCTACATCTAATTAATTCTCTTAAATTTTATTTGTTTGGATGTGATTATGGGATCTTGAAAATGGATATAAGCCTAGATAAAGAAATTTTGATGGGCATTTTATCGGATGCGGTATAGGTACGAGTCTAATCTTCCCTTACCTATACTAATATAATATATAATTAAATAATATATGATAATATATATTTATATGTAAATTTGATTATATAATAAAAAATCAAAATTATATATATAATTATTTAATTAAATATAATTTTTTTAAGATAGGCTTTTATAAAAGAATTTATGTTATCTTTTATTGTATTAATATTATTAGAATTTTCAAGTAACTATCATTTTATTGAAAAATAATTAAATATATATAAATATGCTAAACCTAATAATATATAAACAAATTATAATTAGATAAATAAGATAAAAAATAATTAGATATTTTTTTATTTTTATTAAAAAATTATAATGTGATATAAATAAATATATATAATTCAAATAAAATGGGTAAATGAGCATAGATAAAAAGATTTGGATATTTGACAAAAACATGAATGAAAATTCAAAATTCTATCCTTAGGAGTATGAAAATGAAAAATGATATAATATTTTAAAAGGAGGACTTATATGAAATTTCAATCCCCTATCCATACCTTCCTATTGCCATTCCCAATTTCAAGCTCCATTTTGCGTAAATAGTTAATAACTGATAAATTAACTAATAGTTAATAAATTAACTGATAGCTAATAGCTTATAGTTAGTATCTGATAATTGATAATTTAGATAAAATATTTTATAAAATTAGCTGTTAAATTAGTTAAAATTATAAAATAACATAAAAGGACATATTAATAGAAATAAATATATAATTAAAATAACTTATATTTATTTAAATTATATTATATTAATACAATTAAGAAGTTTAAAATAAAAGTATAATATTTAATATTTAATTTATTATATTTTATGAACTTATATATTTATTTACTTGCATAATTTTTATTTTATTATTTATTATAACATAATAATTTTTTAAAATATAATTATATTTTATGATATTATTTATTTACATATATATTTTTATATATTTATAATTTAAAATTAGGATATAATTATATAAAAATTAAGTTAATTATATTTTGTAAAAAATTAGATTTATATTATAAAGGACATGGATTAAAAATTAATAAAAAGAATAAAGATAAATTTGGAAAGAATTTAAAAAGATAGTAACTTATAAGCTATAAGCTACTTTAGGTAACTTATTAAATCAAAAGTTATTTTAAAAAAAAATAGTGTGAGAAACACCTCTAGAAATTAATTTATAACTTATTAATTAATTTAATAAATTATAAGTTAATTTATTTATTGTATGAAATGGAGTCTTAATCTATCTTCTTAGTCAAAAGTGTCATGCCCACACATTTCACATGTCAATATGCTTTTCTAGCCAAACTCTTATCTTATTACTATTCTCCTTTTTTTAATATTTTCTTTAATTATTTTCTTTTTCAACTCTCTAATTGCCTTATATTACTATGATGCACCACTAATACATTGATACATCAATATACCACTTGATCTAATTGTTAGCATACTATTATGTAGTGTGTTAGATTTGTTTTTGAAAAAATAGTAAATTTAATAATATACCGATACACCACTACTTCAATAGTATACTATAGTTTTTTTTCTTATAACAGTTCAAAAATGTAGATAGTGTTTATCTTTTTTTATCTATTTTAATTTTAATTTTAAACTTTAATAAATTAATTGTATTATTTAATTATATATTCTATTTTTGAAAAATTTCTCTTCTTCTTATTTGATTTATTATTTCATTACCTTATAATTCTTGCATTAATTTTATCTATTTTATTGCATATTTTTTTATCTACTTCTATTATTTATAATGCAGATGCTAGTATTACTAAATAATATAGATATAACATAATATAATTCCTTTTTATTATAAAAAATATATTAAATATGTTAAAGAATTAATTTAATTAAATTACGTAATTACATATTCTATTTTTAACTTTTAATACTTTACAATTCATAATTTTGTTACTTGCTTCATTGCATGTATTTCTTTTTCATTTTCATGTTCACTATTATTATTTACAAGCTAGACATTAATTTCACTAAGTAGTATATAATATCATATATTTAATTTTTATCATAAAATATTTAAATAAGCTAAAGATTTAATTTGATTGAATTATTAACTATATATTATATTTTTAACTCTTATATTACTTTACAACTCACTCATTATTTCCTTTCATTTTTTTTCTATGCTCTATTGCTCATTTATTTTATAACTCATGCATTACTTTTTTTAATCTATTTTATTGCATATTTTTTTATCCACTACTATTATTTATAATTCAAATACTAGTCAACATCACTTAGTATTTGTGCCATACAATATATTATTTTTAATAATAAAAATATTTTTAATGTATTAAAATTTTAATTTAATTAAATTACTTAATTAGATATTCTATTTTTAATTTTTATTACTTTCTAACTCAAGAATTGTTTCATTCCTTTTTATTTGCTTTATTGCATTTTTTTCTTCTTTTTTTATGTCCATTACTATTACTTATAATTTAAACATTAATATCACATATTAGCATAGATATAATAAAATATATTTAATTTTTATTAAAAATATTTTAAATAAATTAAAATTTTAATTTAATTAATTGCTTATGTATTCTATTTTTAATTCTCATATTACTTTACAACCTACTCATAATTTCTCTTCTCTTTACATGTTGTGTTGTTCTATTACTTTATAATTCAAACACTATTTATTTTGCTTTGCATTTTTGTGTCTACTCTTGTTATTTATAATTTAAATACTAAGGTGGTTTTTGGTTTAATTATAGGAATGAAAATGGAATAAAATTAGATAAAGAAGAATAAAGAAATGGAAATTATTATTTTTTAAAATTATTTGATTCATCTAAAGAGTGGAATCATGCTATTTGTGATTCATTTTCTTATTGTTTGGTTTACTAGTTAAGGAATGAGTGATGATTATGATAACACTAATAGCATTGGTGTTAATGGTGGTAGGGACAAAGGCAATGATATTGGTGGTGCAACAGTGATAATGGTAATAATGACAACAATAATAGTAATAATGATGTTGGCAATGATGTGATGGTAACATGGTGGTAATGGGTTGATAATGGTGTTAGTGGTTGCAATAGTAGTGGTGGTAGTAACAATAGCAATAATGATAATAGTGGTATTGGTAGCGTGATTATGGCAATCTTGGTGACTATTGTGGTAATGGTGGCAACAATGGTAATAATAGCAATGGTAATTGTAGAGGTGATAATGGCAGCAATAATAGTGGTAATAGTGGTTGTTATGGGTAGTGACAGTGGTGGTAGTGGTAGTGGTAGTAGTAGTGAAAAATTAATATTTTCTATTTCCACTAGGTAATGTAATCTAAAACTTTAGGGAAAGAATAAAATCAAATACAGGAAGTTGTAAGAGATAAGTAAGGATAATATATTCTATTACACATAAACCACATGCTTAGTAAGGGAATCATTTTTTTCTGATTTAGTTTCCAACCCCCTAAAATCTTCAAACCAAATGCAACATAATATCACTTAGTATTATAGAACATAATATTTTTTTCTTTTTATTGTAAAATTATTTTAAATAAGTTGATGATTTAATTTCTTTTTCTTCTTATTTTTTCATTGTATTTTTTTTCTTTTTTTTTATGTTTGCTACTATTATTTCCAATTTAAATGTTAATATCACAAAGTATTTTATATATGACATAATATATTTAATTTTTATTATAAAAATATTTTAAATAAGTTGAAATCTTAATTTAGTTAAATTACTTAATTATATATTATATTTTTAATTCTTATATTATTTTACAGCTTTCCCACCATTTTTAATAGAAATATAACATGATGTAGATAGTTAAATATATATTCTTCACACCAATATCACTAAATATTATAAATATAATATGATATATTTTTATTACACAAAAATTTTGAATTAGTTATAGATTTAACTAAATTGAATTACTTAGTTATATGTTTTATTTTTAAATTTTATATTATTTTATAGCTCACTAATAATTTTTTATTTGTTTTATTATATATTTTTCTTCTTTTCTCTTACCACTTCTGTTTTATTATTTAGACACAAAATCACTATTAAGTATACATTTAGAATGATATATTTTATTTTGTTATAAAAATATCTTAAATAGTTAAATATTTAGTTTAATTAAATAATTTAGCTTTTATAATTTTAACTCTCATATTATATTTTAAAAATATATTATTTAAGAATTTAAATATATAGTTATAATTATAAAAAGACTAAAAACCTATTTGGGTCCCTATAAGATTAAATTTTTATTAATTTTGTCATTAATTAAAAGTTTGTATTAATTTCATCCTTATAAGATTAAAAACCTTTAAATTTTAATCCTTCCATATAATAATTTAGTATTCTATCTAATGTATGGAAAGACTAAAATTTGAAAGTTTTTAATTTACAGGGCTTAAATTGATACAAGCTTTTAGTCAATGATGAAATTAACAAAAACTCAATCTTACAAAGATTAAAATAGATTTTTTTATTCTATAAAATAAATATGACAAATTAAATTTTAATATTTTAATTTTTTTCTTTCATTTTATATGCATTATTTTTGTTTTTATTAATAATAATTGATTTAATTAATTTACTTAACCATATTTTCTACCTTTTACTCTTATTATTTTATAACTTATATCCTGTTGTTACACTTATTTTACTAAATCTTAAAAGTATGCCAAAAATACTTTGTTTGATCAAATGGAAAGAGTTGACGTTTGTGAAAGAAGGAATCCTAAATTGAGTTTTGTGGTGTAACCATGGGAATCAACTAAATCTTAGTTAAAGGGACAAGTAAGTTGATATGACCCTTAGCCAAATATGGTAGAAAAATAGGAAGGAAATAGGGATTGCATGTAGTTATTCCAATAATGTTGGACCATCTTTGTAAACTACTTAAACATGCGGTAGCCACCTATTCTAAAAGGTAACCATCCATGATGCAAATATGTAGCGAATTGCTCAAGGTCATAAGTTTATAAATACATTCATTTCCATATGCAAAGGACTCCATTTGCTAATATGAAGAGTACATATTTTGCATCTTCTACTTTTAGCACTCTACTAGCCCCAAAAAACTATAACAATTTCATTACCATTTTAAGCAATCCAATGCAAATTCTTCTGACACTATCCCTTTAATAAGAGAAAATCAAGACTTTCTAGAGTTTCCAACCAAGTTAAATATCATCTTTGTTGAAACACTTTTATCCTTGAAAAGGCCTCCACAAGGAGTTTTGATATAGTATAGGTTTCTACATCTAGATTGCTCTTATCCTACACATCTTATATAATTATCTTTAACATTTTGCATATTTTGCGCCTTTAATTATTACTTTTATCTATATCACTTTTATTAGAAGTGTACTCTATATAAAAAATCTAACTAGTATACAATGTACATGAATCCCGCTTTTTAATTAAAAGGAGTCAAATAACCTTGTTATTTTCAATTAAAAACAAATTAACATGCTCAATGAGATATAGTTATGTATTTTGTTTTATTACTTTACCTCATTTATGAAATTAAGAAGTGGTACCACTTTACTATCAAATACAATGAATGCTGATGCTCTTTTTATTTCTAAAGGTGCTTAAGATAACCCCTTATTCTAGGAAAGGCTTATCAAAGACACTAATAAATCCCAGTAGCAAGAAATGGTAGTAAAAAAATGTAGGAAAAGTATGAGATTGTCTATAATTTGAATCTAAATGACTAAAACAACATACATAATGTTGGACAAGCCTAGCTAAACTAAAATTAGAATCCAAATCAAAGAAATGATCACTACAATAATAATCATCACTAAGCTACACAAAATCATAACAATAACACCTTTAACAATAACTACGAGCTAATAACGACCTAGGAAATCATGTCAAGGAACCTATAAGATTGTCAACTAGAATGCTTAATGGCATGCCACAAACTAATGAGAACACTTGGGTTGTGAATTACAACAATCAAAATAGTATTTGCTGAGATGGTAGATGAAAATAGTTATAGCCTAACTCTTTAAAGTTCAGCCATGATTAGGCAAAAGATGGATGAATGTAACAATGACATAATTCACATGCTATACTAGTAGATAGCTACAATATTGAGGCTGGTGATTGAATAAATGTTTGCTAGCTAAGCATGAGTGAAGCAAACATTGGAGAGAATAACATAACTACTTGAATTCCAACCTAATGATGATCAACTATCTGAAAGGGAACTAATTGAACATGAATCATACACATTCAACTACCTTGAAACTAAGCAACCTAAATATGGCTGGGTGAGATTAGCTTGACCAAATGAGTAAATAAGAAAAGTGGTTTAACTACATAAGCCTCATAACATGGGTAGAAGAGATCATGTTCAATGATCAAATCTAATAGTGCTAAATTATTAACAATACCACATGAATCAAAACCATAAAAATATATAATTCTTGGTCAAGTAAGTACTAAACTAAGTAGGGGATAAAATATAGATCACAACCATTGAAGGCCTTTCCTAAAATGGATCTATCAACTTAAATTCTCTTGAAAGTTTAAGATACTAATGTTTACCACCTTTTCTAGGAAAGAAACTATTACAAAATAGTATATTGACATCAAGTGTTTAGCAACTCACAACTTAATTTTTAACAATGCTCAACCCATGTTTTATTGAGTGTCATTGTATATTCATTGTTATGATGTTAGATATATAACTAATATGAAAAATGGCTATCATATTGGCTTTTAGTAAATTGAAGTCTTTTTTTTAGTATTTTATTTTTTACATTTCACATCATTTTTATTTAAAAAATCGATGTGAAATATTTACTTAATATCTTTTAATATCAATTTTTAGCTTTTCTACTAGAATATTTATGGTTAAGATTGAATAAATTTAGCATCCCATTAACAATGTATATTTTAAGTTAAAAAGTGTTCATGCTCAATTATCTGTTTGGGGCAAATCTTATATCAATTTCACATAACTATTGGAGATCTATCTATTTGTAAAACCAAAGCATTTCATTTTTCTCAAAATTTATGAAAAATGGCTATTTTCATAGATTTTTTCCATTTTGTCTCCATTTATAATCATTGTTCATTTGATTTTGATCTTTGCTACAATATTTTATCAAACATTTAATGAGCATCTAACACGCAAATACAATCTCAAAAGTTATACAAGGAAACATAACCAAAAATATTATAAAAACATGCATAAAAAATTAAAAAAATGGCAAAGGTTGAGATCTAAGAAATAGTAACAAGAAAGGCATCTTTTATGGTTTGAGCTAGTGGCTTGAAACATTAAGGCATTTGCTTCATGCTCTGTATTAGTTAAAGGAGTATCAATAGCTCACTAATACATAGTGGAGAATGGAGAGACATTTAGGCTTTTATATAAGGAGATAGGCAGAGACAATAATTGAACTTGAAAATAAATAAAAGCAAATGTGGAGGGATAGTAAGGGAAAAAAAGATATGTTTTATTTATAGCACAAAAATATCCTCGTGTTTAGGCTTCTTACTAAAATTTATTATTATCTTTATATATCAGTTAATTCTAAAATTTGTATCTTAAGTTTTTTCATTTTTAATAACCTTTAAATGCCATAAAATTTAACATCGGTTGAAAAAGTCAATGTCTTAAATTTTCTAATAACTTAAAAAATGACATCGTATCCAAATAGATATCGGTTAATTCTAAAATTAATTTCTGAAGTTTTCTCATTTTTCCAGCAATATTTAAATATTATACATTATTATATTGGTAAAGTAAAAAACCAACGTCTTAAGTATTCTAATAATTTCGAAAAGTGTCATCTTCCTAAAAACCTATACATTATGGCAATGGTTAAGTAAAAAATTGATGTTTTAAGTTTCTTAATAATTTCAAAAATGCCATTATATCTAAATAAATGTTAGTTAATTATAAAATCAATGTGTTAAGTTTTTTTATTTTTTAAGCAATCATCAAATGTCATACATTATGATGTCGATTAAGTAAAAATTATTATCTTAAGTTTCTTAATAATTTAAAAATGTCATTGCACTTAAATAGATGTCAATTAATTTTAAAATTGATGTCCTATATTTCCTTAATTTTCTAATAACATTCAAATGTCATGCATTATGATGTTGATTAAGTAAAACACCATTATCTTATATTTCTTGGAATTTCAAAAGAGCTACCATGTCAATGTAGATGTCAATTTTGCCTTTTAACAATGTCTATTCATTGACATAGGATTGTAATTCTATAAAAATGCTTTAAATGTCAATTAAGTACAAAACTTGTATTTGAAATTTTTACTTATTAGCCTAATGCTTCAAATGTCATTTTGGATGATGGTTATGAAGATACCTGATACCTTAAGTTTTCATAATTTCTTACATGAAACTTTAAACATCGATTATCTTTAAAATTGATATAGTAATTTTTTCACTTAATTCAAAAAATATCACCATGTTTAAATAGATATTGATTATAATTTTAAACCATTGTTTTAAAGTTAAATTTTTATATAATTTTAAAAATGCTACCATATCAAAATAGATGTTGATGATAATGGTAACCGACATTTATCGACTAACATAAATGATCTATTTTGTAGTGGTGAGATAGTAAATCCACCATTGAGCATATAGCTAGATTTATTATTAAATGCAAGGAGTTAGCCTCAAACAAATTTTTGAAATTAAGACATTTCCTTTTATTTTTAACAAAGATTATAGTTTCATTGTATTTAGGATTGCTAGCAAATTTAATGCATGATTAATTCTACCAAAGGAGCAATGAAAGCAAGGTTTTCTAACTTGTTTAATATGAAAAAGACTTCAATGGTTTTGAATGAGGACTATCTATATAGATTTTGACAAGCAAGAAGTAAATGCTTTACTCAAGTTATTGAAAATGAAATTGTGAAAATAGCAATAGAGGGCTTCAACTGTGCCATTCATAAGAAGTTAGTCAATCAAAACATTACTAACATAGCTTAATTAGGTAAAAAGGTTTAGCAAATAGAGTAGCTTTGATAATAGAAAGATAAAAAGTCACAATGCACACACTTTAAAAAATAAGAAGTTGTCTATGTTAAAGAAGAAATTGATAAAGAAAGTGAAGATGAGATTTATGCAGTTGAACATGTTCTTTATTAAAAAATATTGATAAAAAGGATAAAATAGATCATAATAGTAAAAAAATGTACTCTTTTGATATTAATAAAGAAAATCAAATATATGACATTTTGCTAAATGATAAACAAATAAAGTTATTTGAAAGTCATAAATTTTCGTTAAAAGAAGATATAAGAGACAAAAAATATTGTAAGTGTCATAATATGTTCGATTGTACCACTAATAATTATGTTCATTTTAGAGAGATGATTAAGAAGATTATCAAGTAAGGGACATTGAAGTTCGTTAAGAAAGTCTAGGAGAAAGAAATGCTAATTGACAAAGATACTTTTCCTTATAAGATCTATGAGTATGATGACTTGTTGAACACACCCTTATTCCCAAAAGCTTATCCAAAAGAAATAGAGTCAAATATCAACTTCATTAAGAAAATATAGAGTGAAGGAGGCATTTTGAAAATGTGCCTTCAATTTGAAAAATATTATAATGAATCAAAGACTGTAATATATGGAAAGTCGTCAAAAGATTAAATCAACCTAAAGGTCTAGAAACTTATTGATGAAAGAAGAGAAGTAATGAAAAAGGTTGAAAATTTTGAGAAGGAGAAAGAAAAAGAGAAGTTCATCTTTAATAGACTAGATTATTACCATTTTGATCACCAGCCTATCATAAAAATAAGAATCCATATTGGCACTCAAAATCTTATAAGTAATTATCTTAAAAAGAAGCAGGTAAAAAAATAAACCTCATCATGAAAGAAATAAAGCTTGGAAACTAAGGTTTACAAAAGGAAGGAATAAATAGTAGAATCTACATTATGAAAAACCCTTTCGATGAAGACTTAAAAGAAAAGCATGTAAAGGTAAGTGACATACCAAAAGAGAAAAAAAGAAGGCTGAGAGTGGAAAATCCTTTTAGTCCCAAGAGAGTTGAGTAGTATTGACATGACTAACTTAATCGTGATACTTAATTTCCACTGGCTAATTTTCTTTCTAAACTCATATTATAGGACATATAAAAGAATTTGGAAGGAATTTTGTGCATTGAGAAAAACATATATATATATATATATTATAATTTATTTTAACAATATTTCAATTTGGTTATAAAAGCAATTAGATAAGCCTTTAACCCATTACAATTAGGAATAAGTGTTACTCATTTAAAATTATAAAATTATATTTGAATTTATATAACCAATAATTTTGTAAATGTATTGTAATTAGGAAAGTTCTGAAAAAAATTTAGGATAGGTAGTCAATTATAAAAAATGGAGCTTTAATATAAAAATAAGTAAAAATTAAATTAACTATAAGATTATGTGAAATTAGAATTGAAATTAGATATGTGGAAGAGATTTAGAATCACTGGTTTCCTAAATTACCCCTAACAGTCTTTCAAATTACAAAAATACCTTTTTATGTTAAAAAAATTAGAAAAATAGCCACACTTTCCCATTTCTTTTGTGGATATTACCAATACAGCCCCTTCTCATCCTTTAATCCTTAATCTCATTAAGTGTAAGAGGAAATCCTTAAGTGAAATTAGCTAATTTCCAAAGGTTGTCTTCAAACATGCTTCAATTAAGGTATGGAGTCCCAAATTATATTTTATACTTGATGTTTTGATGGTAAAATAATATGAATTATGGGATGTAAGGGAGATGTTTATGATATGATCTTGGCTACTCTTCCTAGATTAGAATTCATACTTCCTTGAGCTCATTTAAGTCTCTTCCACTCATTTAGTCTTAAAGGTAAGTAAGGAATCTACTTCCTTGATTAGTTATACAATTATGGATTTGTATGATGTTGCTTTGA